>CM035103.1:1676498-2225039 GCA_020205505.1 Panax japonicus | reverse complement strand
TCATCTATAAAAGGTCTTACAAATAACAAAAACGATTCGAACTCGATTCGTACTCGCTCGACTAAAACGATTCGAGCTCGACTTGAAATATAAATAATTCAAATATGAGTAAATTTTAAAATTCGATAAATTACTCGAACATTCTCGAATTATAATTTTCTATTGATACTTGGATCATATTCGTTCGAAAAGTACAAAATGTTCGGACTCGATTCAAAATCGTACTCGACTCGGTAGCTAAACGAGCCTCAATCAAACTTTATTTTATACTCGATAAATTTTGTGAACAAAATTTGAATAACTCAATACTCGGCTCGACTCGCCCTTACCCATAATCATATCTCATCTATTATTTTTAGAAACAAACATAGCTTTTAACACCTTAATATTTCTAGATATTCAAAAGCTTAGGTTGTGTTTGATAAAATTAGTTGTTAAAATCTGAATAGTTTAGACATCTGAATAATATAGAGTATCTAAATAAAATTGTATCTGAATGAAAAAATATTGTTTGATAATTACTTTTTTCAAAATATGTGAATAACTTGTTTTTATAATTTTAACCCTCCTTCTCCCTCCCCCCAATCCCCTCCCCTCCCCCCCCCCTCCCCCTCCCCCTCCCCCTCCCCCTCTCCCTCTCCCTCTCCCTGCCCCACCCACCTCCACCCTCCTCTCCCGCCCCACCCCCTCCTCCCCCATCCCCGTTCCCGTCCCACCTCCCCTCTCCCCGCCCCTGCCCCACCCCTCTCCCCGCCTCCCACTACCCTCCTCCTCCTGCAGATCTGGTGGTCTTGTGGTGGCAAGGCGGTGGTGGCGCGGGTGGATGGCAGTGGTTGGCATTGATACAAAAAAAAATTGATAATATTAAAGAGGAAATTTGTGTCTAAAAATAGCAAATTCATTAAAAGGCATGTCTGAATAATTTAGATTTTATTTTGTATCTCAACCATTTAGAGGCATTCAGAAGTAACAAAAAAATACAACATCTACCCTCTTAATGAATAAAAAATGGTCTATTAAGACCTCTTAAGAGGTAAACAAACAACACCTTAGTAAAGCTCATATCAAATAATGAATATGAGAAGGCCCATGACAACAGCTATTCTACTTACTTACCAATTCACTTGACTGGCTAGCCAAGGCATGGTACCGTGTATCAAGCAATTATGTGCTGAAAAACCTGGCCATTTTTTATTGTACAGAAGTGACCTCTAACTGCTCTGGTGAGATGGCATATGCCATTCTCACAAATCAAGGATAACAATTAGAACAAGCAACATAATAATTAATACTCAAACCTCAATAAACATAATAATTCTCAGGTGTCGTATGCAATCATCTTAATACCTTGCTTACCCTGTACAACATAAAATGATATTTTTATATGAAAACCGTCGCTACCACTATACATCTATAGCGACACTTTTCATGTTTCCTATAATAATTCAGCATCAAAAATGAAAAACATAGTCTGAAATTAATTAACAGAGGAAAAAATGGTTTGTGGTGATAATAAATTAGTATAAATAGTCTTATCCCACCCATCATTTTTGTAAACAAGTGTAGCCAATGTGCTGCAGCAGCTAGCCGCCTATATATATACAAGTCGAGTTCAATAAACCTTGGTTTAAGCTTTTACATCATAGAGACAGTTCTGTCGTTGAGAGAGAAAGAGATGGCTTTAAGCTGGCTTCTTCATTCTGCATACACTATTGTTTTAGGAAACCCAAAAACGCAAGGCGTCAAGAGTTTGGGGTACCCTAATAAAGATGTAAAAGAAGTTGCCAAAAGTTTAAAAATTGAACCTGAATATCCTTTCCAAATGCCTCTTCATTATCCTCGTTACACCAAGGCCGACTACCAGAAAATGGAGGAGTGGAGGGTGGGACTTGCTTCTGCCAGCAATATGGCCTCAACTTTGAAGGTATGCTTGACGAGAAGAGGGCGTATGCCATGGGTGCGTTCCTGTGGCCTGATCAACTTTGAACTGCCCTTTCAAATTCCTGCTTGTACCACAACTTTACGCAGCTTCTGTTTCTCAAGAGCCATAGTGTGTATCTGGTTCTGTATCGTTTCTACCATTATACAAGTAGCTAAGCCTATCACAATGAAGCTCTATAGCCTTATGTAGAGTTGAATATATATTGCTACGTAGAAATTATTGTTCCCCTCTTGTTGTAAGTTGTTTTACCCCATTAATCATGCATTTTCTTGTCTGTAACTCCTAGCATTGAACTTGGACTGTTGGTGCCTATTTGGCAGAGCGGCATGCTGAGACAAAGAACTTTTACTAGTAGAGATGTAAGAAAAAGTGCCCTTAATGTGAAAGTCCATAGTGTGAAGTGATCAATTTTAAAAGGAATATTGAAGAACTATAGCAGTTCGCAACATCATTGTGCAACATTATGTTCCACTATCCCTTAAGTCCATACAGTATTTTCGAATGTACCTGAAACATTTCGTAGAACAGCAAAGCAAAATTTGGGTCGGAAAAATTCATATTTGTTGCCAACCTTTCAGTTATAATATTTTCACAACATTTCTATTCGGCAATCCGTATATAGATGACAGCCTTAGCTCCCACAATTACTTTCAAATACATGATAAACAACACATAAGTAGCACGAAGCAATGTATACACCCTCAGTAACAAAATTAGAGATCCAATTATAAACGGACGACTTTTAAGAAAAAAATTATTTTTATAAACTAATCTCACATTTGCTAGAAATGTAGTAGTGGTGACATGATAGTATTCAATCAAGCTAGGAATAAGTAATGACATATTAGGAAGTTCGTGACTCTTTATAGTCTAAATTTAGAAATGTATATCTAATTTGGAGTGTATCTCTAATTTTGCAACGGAGGAGAGTATTATTTTAGTTATTGTTTAAAAATTTAAACCTTAGGTGCTCAGGTTTATCAACATAAATTAATTTCAAATGCCAACTTTAGCATAAGCATATAGGTAAAAGTAAATTGAAATCTCCAAACTCTTCCGGTATAAGGAATAACAGTGATAGTAAAATACTCTCTGTGAATCCAAAAAAGATCATCCTTACTGGAATTATGAAAAGAAACGTCTTCTTTATTTTTAATTTTTTTTTTAAAATATTAAGACAGAGGGAGTATAACAAGATCTGAAAAGGACCAAGGGGATTCTTATTTGTACAAATGGTACTTCGATGGACGGTAATTGGAGTCGGTAGCTCTCCTAGGGTTAGAAAGAACCACACAAGCGCCCCAGTGTATTAACTTTAGTTCTGATAAGTATTTTATTACTATGGTTAAAAAGAGCAAGCCATTTTCAAGTAATTATGCATTGCCACTGCGGAAGAAAGATAACAATCTTCTAAGCATGTTATTCTTTAAAAGAAGCAGGCAAATATCAGTCACCAGACACTATTTTATAAACGAGAGAATGGAACCAAAACATAGTGTTGCAAAAAAAGATAAGGGTCCAATCCAAGTGCACTGCTAATGAAAGAAAATCATCGACCAGTTTAATGCAAAGGGTCCCGCAATTCAAGAAACAAAATACACGATTGATCATAATTCAATGACAATTAATTAAATGTCAGTTTATCATTTTGGCTTATATGACAGACACACTAACCTTACCACTAGGTTCTCAAATATGTGGTTACAAACTTGCATATTTTCTTTGTCATAAATCAGACTTCATATATCTTCATCATAAATGAATTATCCAACTCTTACCTGCACCAAAAAGAGCTTTATGCTGGAGAGACCTAGAAGGTCCACTGGGTGGATGGTTGATGATAAGCCTCGGTGCTTCAGAAAGCCAGTTCAATTTGCCTGCAATGGAGACGATATAGTGAGTGTCAAAGTCAGTTATTTTTGTACTGTTTCACAGTTACCAACTAAAAGCAATCCGTCTATGAGAGAAGGTAAGATGAAATGGAATGAAAAGATAGTTGATATTTGTTACTCCCTTTGTCTCAGAATGATAGTCATGGTTTCAAACCATAATTGTGACATGGATTTTAAGGCACAAAGAACACATGCAGGGATAATAATTTGTAAATTGCCTTTCTATATTAATTTTTATCATCTAAAGTGAAATTTTAAGCAAGGAAATAGGTAAATATTATATCTAAATGTGTCAATATCAAGTCTTAAAATCTGTTCCACCAATATAACTTTGAATCAAGACACTAAAGACTGAGGGAGGGCCTTTTACTTGTAGAAATGATGAACACAAATGTGAATACAGGTAATCCAACTTGGGGCTTTTGAATTTAGCAGAGCCTTGAGGCCATTGACAACTATTCATCCTGCTGAATAAAAATATTGAAGGTTCATTTCCCTGCAGACTCTTGCGCCCGAGTTTCCCAGCTCAGTTATGGAATTGACCTAACGCAGACTAAATGAACTAAAGTCTAAGGATGACAAAAGAAAAAGTATAGATGCTACAAATCAAGGACATAATAGGCGTGATAAAGTTTCCAAGCAAATAATTCAGTTTCACTCAGCACCTTGTTGCTGAAAGCGTAAATAAAAACAACCAATAGATTCAATTTTAACAACTGTAACCTTTGACCATATCATGAAGAAGATGACTGCTAGTGCAAGATCTTTGAACATGCCTATTTGCTGCACGCAAGGTTTTAGAAAAGTACCCCATCTCTGGTCCTGCTGTGTAATAATGTATCTCGGCTGTAAAGATTTACGCACTTGAACTTTGAACTCTTTTGCCAAGGACCGTACAAGTTAATACTAAGATTTCCAATGAACATGTAAACAATCTAATTCAAATCTCTAGATGGCTTCTACCTCTGACTTTAGATGTTTAGTCACAAAAAATCCTGTCAATAATTTCCCAAATTCACCAACCAATGCCATAGTAAGTGAGCAGCACATACTACAGTTTTCCACACCATTTGAGATAATTGTAAGTAAACAACCTCGTTCATCACCTCAGATCCAGTAGAAGTACAAGAAAGTAAAAAAGCATAAAATAAATAAATAAAATAAAATAAAAGCATGATAGATGATAAATAAAAAACAGCCTTTTTCAAGTCGCTCATTAATGTTATACTTAAGTATCTCAACAAGGGAAACTCCATTATAGAAAGTAAAAATATAGAGAACCTTCTTGTGCATGAATCAGCAGAATGCAAATGTGAAATGGAGAATCTTTAACTGCAGAAATCAATATTGACCTATAGAGTCTTAAGGAATATTGAAAGCATTTTCTGGAATCCTCTGAGTCTACCAACTCATGTAGTACAAAGTCACTCAAACCTGAAATTTTCTTTAATGTTGCGCTTTAAATCTGTACAACAAAATTCTTAAGAAGCTTAAGAAAGCAAACCACTTCATATCACCGCAATTACAATTTCATCTAATGTTTATTTTATGCAGAATAATTTTATTTAAAATACAATGCTCAATCATTTGAGATAAGCTCTAAAATCAATCCATTCAGAATTATGATCACTGTTATTGTCCACATTTTCTAGAGTCGAAAAATGTAACTCAGTCTCACATAATTCAAAATATAAGTGAAGATGGCAACGAGAAAATGGATCAATAGATAGTCAATTGTCTGGACCAAGAGAATGCTTAGGTAACAAACTGTTGGTGTTGATTTGTTGAGCAATCGATATATAGAGGAGCAAGAGAATGCTTAGGTAACAAACTGTTGGTGTTCAACTGTTCATGATAGTCAATTGTCTGGAAGATTCATAATCATTTGCCAATATCTCTAAAACAAGTGAGATATTAAGTCAAATGTTTCTAATGCTGCTATCTGCTAAAAATAAATCTCAACTGTAAGTAAATATTTCATGCATAATATACTAGAATCAAATTGTACAATTTCTTACCTCATCACCTCAATCATAACAGGGATTCCCATGATAAAGCTACTTCAGTCATTTATTTTCGTCTAATTCTTCCATTAACCAATAAACTCTAAGCATTATTACTTCACAGTATCATCCTTCTATTTTACTTCTTTCAAAGAATTATGCCTAATGGTCTGCATGTTGTAACACCTTTACTTATAGATCGCTTACATGAACAGAAGCTCAAAAGAAGATAATTTTACGTATCGATTTTAGGGGGTTCAATAAAACAGAAGTTCTATTATGATTATAACTTTTAAGAATAAAATAAGCTCATTTCGGAACGCAAATAACAAACTCGTTCAAGTGAATGCTAAAAAGATGAAAGAGAACTTTGATGTGTACATATTTCTTTTAACTCATCCTAATTATGAATTTGTACAGAACATACCGCCTAACTTTCAACTTTGGGCTCGACCATATCCTTTACACCATTGACTACACAAGTGACACAATGGGAATTTTGATGGTGATGAGCCAAGTTACCTAAACTGTTTTCTGTTCACTCAAGATTTTCAAATAGAGAATGTCAATCACCTTGGTCCTTCCAATACCTTCTCATCCTACTCACTCTCAGCTAGCCTCCAATGAACGAAAGGTTCCTCTGGTTGCACTAGCTACTATGGAGCAAATATTGATCTACAAATTAACCAGTAGGTGAAACTGTCAAATCCACAGTAATGTCGTTAGCAGCTGGCATTTCCCTCACCTCATTAAGTAGTCTTGTAATTTCTTTTGAAAGTTCAGAACGAACATGATCATAGCGTTCCTTTGTTAATGATGACTCTGAAAACAGAATTCCACTAAGGGTGTGAAATTCTTGAAACCATTCATCATTGCCATTCCAGTTACTTTGGTCATCAAGAGGAAATAGTGAGCTTTCTTGTTTCCATCTCCTCAGAAAATACTTTTCAGGAAGTTGAAAGTAGTTCTTTAGTAGAAGAATACGAAGAGCGTGTCTGCATAAGATTCCCGAAGTTTCAAATTCCTTGCAAGAACATAGAATTTGTTCATCTTCTGCTATCCATACAAGAAGACGCTCTGAGTCCATATTCTTGAAATGACGTACAAGATATGATCCATTAGCCATTTCAGATGTTGCATATTTCATAGCTTGACCCAACTCATGTTGAAATGCATTGAATGCGAAAGGGGTAAGAATATGTCGAGCATGCTCTTCCATTGGTAAGCATGTTTTGATATGCATATACTGCATTCCTTCATGTGTCTGACTATTATAACTTGAAGACCCCCCCACCTAGTTTCAAAATACCAATGAATCAGCATGTATTAAACACCAATTGGAACTGCGTAGGCAGAAAAAATTGAAAATAGAGTGAGAGGAGGCAAAGGATAATAATATAAGGTGAATACATAATGTATCTATACCTGCTCAAAAAAGCTGCGTAAACATGTTTGCGAGTAAAAGAGTCCTTTCAGAAATGCATCTACAGACTTTGAATATGAAGTAGTTGCCATTTGAGCAAGAAAACAATCTTTTATAAACGATAACGCCCAAGATGCTCGGAGGGAAAAGAGTAAAGCAATGTGTTTATCTGAATTAAGTGCAAATCTAGAAACCATCTGATTCCAACGAAGATCAAAGTCCTCAGTACTCTCCAGAAGATATAAAGCTTCAAATTCAAATTTTAATTCAACAAATCTTGGTCCAAGTATACGAGAGAACCAGTAGGCAACTTTGGGTAGAATATTCCACAAAGATATGACATGTTTAGTATCTGGTAATTCGCTTATTAAGGCATCTCTTAGACCAGGGTCAATATCACTTATAATTGTCTGTGGACATCTTCCTTTCATGAAACTGACAAAAGTCTGTAGAAATTAATAAACAAATTAAAAGCTGAATAAGATATAAAAGATATGCACATTTAGCACAAAGGATTAGTGAGTAAACCTGCAAAGCCCATGCAAAAGAGCGAGGTGTTTCATCCTGCAAGAGAGCACAACCGAAAAATATGATTTTGCCATGGTTGTCAATGCCAAGCCATGCTCCGAAAAGCATACCATATGTGATTGAGCGATATGTTGTGTCAAAATATACTACGTCACCAAACATGGTGTATGCATGAACAGATTCTCCATAAGACCACGCAATGTTCTCAACCTTGCCATTTTCATCCAAAGTAAAATCATAAACAAAGGATGCATCCAGCTCTTTAGTAGCCTTGCAGGCATCGAGAAGATCCATTGCATCATTCTCTCTTTTCTCAGTCAGTAAGGCATCATTCTCCTGAACAACTTTCTTACGATTTTGAACAAAATTTCTAACATCCCTTTCCAGAAATGGTAATTGACCATCCTGAATTCCCTTTTCCAGCTCAAGTACTTTAACTATACGATGTATCGGAAACCCAGCCTTGGATAGCAGAAGAATCCTCTCCTGATCAGCCTCTTGAATTTTACGATAAGCAGGAAGAAGACGCACTTGATCATCCTCCAGAAGTTCATGATTATGCACGTTACTAAACTGCACAACAAACCACTGAGAAACCCCATCAACAACCTCCTTTGACAAATACAATTTCGCATCACATCCACACCGAACCGATTTTCTATCCCTATGGTGCTCCCCAGTTGGTTTTTTTCCTTGCTGGTGCAAAACCAGAACGATAACAAACAAAGTCACGCTTATAGATCCCCAATTGCGGGCTCAATCTTGACCGCTCCTTCCTAATTGAAAACCCATTCTTTCTAGCAAAGTTCCCATAATACTCAAAGGCATCATCATCGCTCTTGAACACCATTCCCACATAAGGAGAAACCATAGATTCCGATGAGACCAACCCATTTTTTACCAATTGGGATGCTAGATTTGATTCTTCAGCTTCTCCCTCATATGTAACAAAACATTTCCAATCTCCACATGGGCATTGCTGCCTCCTTATCCATATATTCTTCGACGGTACAGACACCATTATTTCAATATATACCCAACTTGATTTCAATACATACAATTATTTAAATACAGCCAATGTTGTTCAAATTCCTGGATAGCAACAATCTGGCAATTGACTGCCCAATAATGGATATCAAGAAATGTACCAAAACAAAAAATAAACTAAAGTGAGTCTTCTAGTTCGTATGACATTCAACTCAGATTATTTGTATGTAAGTACCATTTTCATGCCAATTCCTCATATGGGTATTAATTAATTCTGTTTTTGAGTTTAAATTGCAGGGCAATGCCTAATTGCCTACATAAATATATATAGAATTGTGTAAGAAGAATTCAGTATAATAAGCTAAACTATAGTACAAAAAGATCAGTATAAATATAGAGATATTGGCGTACCAGTAGGGGATAAAAGAGCTTCACTGCTCAATCAATGCATCTTTCTCTTTCTTCTTCCACCGATCGAGTGCCCTTATTCTCTCTCCTCGTTTGAAGGTTACAAAATTAAAAGCTTGACCCTAAACATTAAAGGGTCGGGAGAAAAAATCATTTTCGCGGCTCTTATGGCCCCAGTCCATATATAAAACGCGATTCATTAAATTTGGGTCGGCTATAATCTATTGGGTCCTTAACACTAATATACAATAATTAGAAAGTAATTATAAAAATAAAACACACACAACATAATTACAGAAATAAAACAACACAATATATTATGATTCCTAAAATCAGGCGTCATTAACTCCTATATGCCAGTTACCACTTTCATACTTCCAACCAACCGGCCCTAAATTCACGTTACTGAACAAAACATAAAAGATCGACAGCAACGAGATCGGAGAAGAACAAATCAACGACGAATCTACCGGAGAAGACGAAATCTCGCGACGCAACTCTGAGATCAAAGAAGAACATATCAACGACATATCTATCGGAGAAGACAAAATCTCTGGTCGTTATATTGTTCTGAGATCGGAGAAGACATATCTATCGCACGGGCACGCTAAGATCGCAAAATAGCATACAAAATTAACAGCAACTTCAAGTTCAGTAACAAAACAGTACAATCGAACGACAGTGATTGTTGAATACAAAATCACAGCAACTTCGATACAAATCTGAATACTGAGGTATGTGAGATTAAAATTCAGATGCATATAGTTACCTATAGTTACTACGAATTCCTATATTGATTACCTTTCTTAAGTTTTTCACACTTCAAATGGTTACTACAATTTCCTATAACGATTGGATGATTCATTGATATGTTTGTTATTATGGTTACTAAATATATATAAATTGGTTACTGATAATTGTATATTTATTTGCTAAATAATGTTTATTTGATGGCTTTATAATTTTTAAATGAGTTTGGTTACCTTCATGAAACTGTTGGTTACTCTATAATGTTGTCTTGTTTACTGAATAACATTATAATGTCTAATGTTGTTTTGGTTACTGTCTAATGCTGTCCTGGTTACTGTGTAACAATATATTGGTTACTGATTAATGCTGATTCGGTTACTGTGTAACATTATTATAATGGTTACTGAATATTTGGTTATTGTCTAATGCTGTCTTGGTTACTGTATAATATGTATTTAGATACTATAAGATGTTTATTTGGTTACTCTATAATGTTATTGTGTTTTATAATTATTTCTTTTATATTGGTGGTTACTTATTGACTACATTGGTTACCTTCATACAACTGCTAATCTGATTATATATATTAGATGTTGTATACTATTTAATTGGTTACAGTATAATGTTTATTTGGTTGCAGTGACCATTTGGAAATTTCTGTCAATTTTGGAGTGTCGGATTTTGGCACTTTTAGATCCTAATTTCATTGGAAACGGATCAACGATCAAAAGTCACTAGCTTTGCTGGTGAACTGCAGGGTTTTTTGGTCGAATTCCATCATTTAGGCCTTCAAAATTGCATGTAAAAATTTGGTTTATTTTCTGGTTACTAAAATTATGTAATTTGGTTACTGTCTAATATTAATTTGGTTACTTTACAATGTTTATTCAGTTGTTAGACAATGGCTATTGACAGTAACCAATACAACAAATTTAATTGTTTACATGAATATATAATTGTTTACTGCTAGTAACTATTAACCACATAGTTGGTAACATTTTTGATGGTGTACAGTAACCAAAATTGATGTTGATTAATATTTTAATTTTTGATTCCATCATGAGTTATCAATATAAAGTAAACATATACATTGAACAATTGGTAACTGTTCTGAAATATTTTTATGTAAATTTGATTATCCATCTAAAATAAAATGGTTACCTCTATATTTATATTTAGTTACCAACTGGTATAAACCATTTCCAAATAACTTTTATAACTATGTAATTTAAAAGTATCCATCAGCTAGATAAATGGGAACCCTCACATGTACATTAAGCACTTGATAACTGTTCTGATATAAGTTTTTAATTATTTGGTTACTAACAAAAACTAAAATGGTTACCCTTATAATAACTAAAATCCCTCACTGATTGTACAATAATAGTAGTCAAACACAATTAAATAACAGTAAAACAAATATAATAACTAAGTAACCAAATAGTTACATAACAGTAACCATAATATGTTTTAATGGTAACCAAAACATAAAACAACCTGTGTATCCAGTATCATGTAATGAATGTGATATTGTTTGTTTAGGAAACCCAATTATATTATGACATGTACATTTCACAATTGATATATGTCCTAAAACAAGATTGTAACTCTCTGGTTACTATCAAAACAATAGTTGGTTACCTTTATATACATATTTGGTTACCAACTGTACATCTCAAACAATGTATCCAACACAATTTAAAAGGTACAATAAATAATAACTAAAATACCTCATTGATTGTACAACAATAGTAGTCAAAAACCATTAAATAACAGTAAAACAAATATAATAAATAAGTAACCAAATAGTTACATAACAGTAACCATAATATGTTTTAATGGTAACCAAAACATAAAACAACCTGTGTATCCAGCGTCTTGTAATGAATGTGATATTGTTTGTTTAGGAAACCCAATTATACTATGACATGTACATTTCACAATTGATATATGTCCTGAAACAAGATTGTAACTCTCTGGTTACTATCAAAACAATAGTTGGTTACCTTTATATACATATTTGGTTACCAACTGTACATCTCAAACAATGTATCCAACACAACTTAAAAGATACAATAAATAATAACTAAAATACCTCATTGATTGTACAATAATAGTAGTCAAAAATCATTAAATAACAGTAACCATAATGTAACATAATAAAATAGTAACCACATAATTATATGATAGTAACCAGAACAAGTTTTAATGGTAACCAAAAAAGAAATATCATGTAATAAAACTCAGTTCAGGCAATCCATATATACTAAACAATTATATATTAACCAGAATAAAAAATAAAAGTAACCAAAATCCCACATCGAGGGAACAATAATAGTAGCCAAACCATAAGATAACAGTAACCAAAACATAATAAAGAAGTAACCAAATAGTTATATGAAAGTAACCAGAACAAATTTTAATAATGATAACCAAAACAGAAACAACCTGTATATCCAACCCAGTTTACATAAACTCCAATAAACATTACAGACTCACAAATATTACAGACTCACAAATCATAACAAATTGTTATGAATATCCAACAAAATCAAAGTACGAAATAGGGAAAATTTAGCGCAACTCTCAAAATTATATTTGTACAAATTCAGATGGGGAAGAGTTGCCCAGATGTGCTGCCATCTCTACAATATGCAAGTTTAAACTGCCAATTTGGTATCGAACGAATGTCGCCAGAGAAGTAAAGACTCATAGTATGACAACATCACTTCAACCATGTACATATCGCATGGTAGGTTCCAAAAGGAGGCGGTTCCATCGTCTGAAGAAGCAGATTCAGTCCGTTGACGACGAGTGGCTTCAAGAGGAGTGAGAGAAATAGTAAGGGCGGAGAGAAGAAGAAGAAGAAGAATAAGAAGAAGAAGAAGAAGATTTTAGAGAGAGAAATACCAGAACAAAGGATATGAGAGTTGGGAGAAAAAGAAGGAAGAAGAAGAAGATTTCACGCGTTTAAAAAAAACCCACCAGATTTGCCATATCAGCCCATTAATACTAATCCCTTAAATTAAGGAATCCTAATTGCACTATTATTGTAAATAAATATGAAAAAGTGTAATATTTTTGTAATTATTTTATAGATGTATGATTTTTGTAATTATTTCTAAAAAAGTACTAATATATGTAATTCTTCCTAATCCATTACCTTCGTTTTTTTAACATTTCTTTTCGGCTAATTGATAATACATATGTTCCAAAATTATAAAATACAAATCGATTTTTGAAATCAAAAAATGATGACATATTAAACGTAAAATTCATTTTGAATTTATTTAATTTTAATTGATATAATTATTATAGTATATAACGAAAATTATTAATCACAAAATTTATTTTATTTTAAATTTTTATAAATCATACTAACTTTGAATTTTAAAATATGGTCATTTGACTTTACAAATCAAAGAATTGTATGTCTATGTCTAGTTTTGGAACAAAAGGTGTACATTTTGACATAATAATTTCAAAAATAATACTTAAAGAAGAATATTAATACTGTTAGTTGTTCAAAATAATATTTGTGTCGCTAAAAAGCAATATTCTTTGAACACTTCAAAAATACTAGTACTAGTATTTAACCAAAACATATATTAATACTACTATTACTTGAGCAAAACACAGATATTAATGGATACATAATAATTATTGGTGTTGATTTCATTTATAGCACCTAAAAACATTAATATAATTTTCTTATGAGAACTGTTACTATAAATATAAATATTACATCAATTTAGAATTTTAAAATATCTCATATTAATTTTAAAGTTTGTTATTTTAAATTTTACAAATAATAATACTTTTTTTTTGGATGGATGAATTAAATTTTTAGAGTATTGGAAATGACACAACTCAGAAGACTTTTTATGAGGGAGTCCTGTCCTGAACTCCTGATGGTTGGGAAATAGACATTCTTATGATCCTATAATTCTGGATTTCACTCACAGTTACCAGCAGATACTTTTATTGACCAATATTGATACTTATGCACCCAAACACAATACTCATTCACGAACCCCTTTGCGTAGGACGCACTTGGAGATAATTTTGTTCAATAGTTTCTCTATTCTACATTGAACTTTAAAGACAAAAACTTATTATAAGTTTTAAGCTTTAATGTGTTTATGATTAAAGTTATCATCCATCTTCTCCATTGATAATCTTGTACTTCATATAATTCCTTAAATTAACACAAGTTCTTGTTGCCAAATCTGTAAACTAAATAGTATCACCTTATCTATTACCAGACGCACCTCTGCTGACTTAATTATCCGATGGCCAGTGATCCTAACAAAGAGGCCTTGCTACCAGGATCCACAGACCTTTCTCCTCAACTCAGTACTAAAAAAAATTCCCTCAACAGAAGAAGATACAGCAATTGTGGCAGTGCTTCTTCAGCTGAAATTAGTCCACAAGAACAATGTGGGATTGAATTTGAAGCCCTCCGCGGCGTTCTGAATCCATTTTTGCACAACAACTTAACTTTAAACAAGTAGTCATTTTCTTATTAGCCTACTTAACTACAGGTGCTGTATGCTTTTTCCTTGTTAGGAATCAGATTAAGGGTAAGAAAACAAATGGCATTCTTGATTCGATATATTTTTGCATCCTGACAATGACTACTGTTGGATATGGTGACCTTGTTCCTGATACTGTCTTGGCAAAACTCTTATCTTGCGTTTTTTGTATTTAATGGAATGGCGCTTGTGGGATTTGTTCTTAGTAAAGCAGCAGATTACATTGTAGAAAAAGAGGAATTCTTTTGGTTAAAGCCTTACACATGGGCGACAAATTTGGTCCAAATGAGATTCTCAAAGATGCCGAAATCAATAAAGTTAGATACAAGTTCCTCACTACCCTTGCCCTTCTTTTATTGCTCATAGTTGTTGGGACCTTATTCTTATCTCAAGTTGAAGAATTGGATTTCTTTGATGCCTTTTATTGTGTCTGTGCCACCATTACTACTCTAGGCTATGGAGACAAAAGCTTCTCCACCAAAGGAGGGCGCATATTTGCCATCTTCTGGATACTGATTAGTACAATTTCTTTAGCACAGTTATTTTTATATCTTGCTGAGTTATGTACTGAGAGCAGGCGAAGATCGTTAGTCCATTGGGTTCTTACACGAAAAACGACAATGGCTGATCTTGAGGCAGCAGATCTTGACAATGACAAAGCAGTCAGGTATATAACCGGGGTTTTGAATTGTTTAGATCTTGCTGTTTTTCTAGCAAATGTCAGGATATATGTTTTGAAAAGTAAAGTTTTTATTTAATATCTAGTGCTGCAGAGTTTGTTGTGTATAAGCTCAAAGAAATGGGAAAGATAAGCGAGGAAGATGTCTCAATTGTCATGGAGGAATTCAGAAATATTGATGTTGATCAATCAGGAACATTGACAGCATCTGATCTAATGCCTAACCAATCATCCCAAGCACAATGCTGACAAGCACTATACGCAGTGACGAAGGCTCGAATAATTTTTAGTGGTAAAAATTATTACTAAGCTATAAATAATTTGACGGGGTTTTGGCGGCAGTGCCCCAAAGCCAATTTTTTTTAATACTTTTGACCCCACAATGTTATATGTAGTTTCGCCACTAACTATATGGAACATCTATACAGAACTTATAAGCAGAATGACGCTTTTGTTTATTCATTTCGAATATTTAGCTCATGAAATTTACATGCTTCATTATGCATCCGTACTTATTACTAAATCACTTGGAGGGAAAAAAAGAAGAAAACATAGAAAAAAGAAATTATATTAACCATTTACATGGATATTTTGGCTCCATCGGAAGAGTTTGACAGGCCTTTTATCTTTCAAAGGCTTCACTTGTAGCTTGAAATATTAGAAATCCTCGTGATATTCTGGCCGCCCTGCAACGTAGTTAAGAAGCCCTTGGCCTTCCCTATCGCTTGGCAATGGAGTTATCTGGCCAAAGACAATAATTGCTGCCAAGAATAGAGCTGTGGAGATGAATAGAGGCCAGAAGTAGGAGAGAATGGTCATAAATTGAGGGGCTATTTGAAAGAAAAAGGCTAAGATTAGTGAAACAATAATTGCTATGACAAAGTGGGATTTGTATTCCAAAAGCTTTGCTGAGATTTCCATGGCCTCTAAGTTAGAATTTGGAAATCTGGATAAAGTTTAAAAATGAGTTTTCCATAGGAGAATGGAGAGAAGGGGGAAGGTTATTTGTCTTTGCAAAGATTCTTTGTTGAACATGTTAACCTTTCTTTTGCATGACTTTTCTTTCTTAAGCAACTCTTTTTTCCTATGTTAACCTTTAAGCCTTAATTACTTTAATACCCTTTTTTAGCAAATTAAATTGTATGTATAGTCCTTGATATTGAAGGGAACAGTCCCTCCATTTGACTTGATCTTTTGTTCCTGTTATGGGAATGCTCTGTACAAGTATTTTGCGCATCTCTAAGTAAGCAATGGCAAATTGAAAGCTTTATAAAGCATTATGAAAATATACTTTTTTGACCCGCTAGTTCTGAGTTTAAAGTTAAGAGTAGAGTAAATTGTTTCTGATCCAGAAAGGAGTGTTCTCTTGGAAAATGTGAGAGATTATATGTTCTTTACCAAGTAATAGGCATTCGATTCTAGTGTGGATATTTAACTCAGAGCACTATTTTCACATGTATTTTTTGATATTTTTACATGGTTCCTTCTCACATGAAGGCGGGACCCACTGTATGCTCTCACGTTAAAATATCAAAAATACATATAGAAATATCAGTTTCCTATTTAATTTGTGCTATGCTTGAATAGTACAAAATGGCTCCCTAAAAGAAGGGAGATGACATGGAAGGGCTGAAAATACCAATCCAAAGTAAATTTGCAACATATTATCCGCCTAAAAAGAATATGAATTTAATGGCTCAAAAGATACGAGGGCATATTTGTCAATATAATGTTTTAATACAGGTGCTTGCTTTATCCCATCTTTTAGGTTGCTTGGTCTCTCTGTAATGACTTTTTTTTTTAATCAATCCCAATTGCCAAATGAAGATTAGGGATTCAGGAAAGGCATATCTTCATTTTCTTTCATGTATAGTATAGTTAGTTGTAAAGCCTTTGAAGCAAGTTGAAAGTCAAGCCCTTTACTCAGATGCTTGAGAACCCAGCCCAGTAGCTCAGTGTGGGCCGCCCATAAGCCCATACCAAACTGCCCTCAGTTACTGGGCTAGCTCCACTTGGCACATACGACCCCGTTTCAACATATGCCGTATGGATGACAACAATAAGTTTTGGGTAAGATGTGTTCAACCACTTCCTTATCACAATTTACCTACTCAAATAAATAACAAGCACACATTCACTCCATCAATTTATAATCACTTTAGAATACATGATACATGTATTGATTAGTGGGAATCATTAATATAATTGACTAACATCACAAATGCCTAACGGTGTAAACGAATCGAGTCGATCCGAGTATTGAGTTGCTCAGATTTAGTTCACAAAATTTATCGAGTATAAAATAAAATTTGATTGAGGCTCATTTAGCTACCGAGTCGAGCACGATTCCGAATCGAGCCCGAGCAATTTGGACTTTTCAACCGAATATGATCCGAGTATCAATAGTAAATTATAATTTGAGAAGGTTCGAGTAATTTATCGAACTTTAAAATGTGCTCATATTTGACTCATTTATATTTCGAGTTGAATTCAAATCGAATTTTTAGTCGAGCGAGTACGAATCGAGTCCGAACTATTTGCTCATTTTACAGCCTTACAAATGCCTCATTCTTAGTCAATGAAATATTGATCAAATAAAATAAAAATATTTGAGGGATTGTTTGGGTGTTGGTAAGGGGGTTGTGCAGCCTTCCCTTCGTGGCAACTAAACCTCCCTTGAATATTGTTGCCACATGCCAAGTCTCATCAAACTACTACAATCTTTATTTTTCTTTCTAAGCAAAGATCATCATATTTTCTATCATTTTTCCTTGGATTTTTTTTGTACTTTCAAGCCACTTCAATGAAAACCATTTTCAATTAACAGTACTAGTAATCAAAATCTCATTTTTAATTTCTTAGATCTTTATGCTTGTTTGAACTAATGAATTCCCACTAAAGTCATATATATATATATATATATATATATATATATATATATATATATATGGGAAATTATTCATAACATATATTTGTTATAGTCATTGTTAAAATTAAATCACACGATGGCGTTATTTTATTATTCACTGAGTTACATAGAGTTTTTATAATATAAAATATATATAGGCATATAGTTGCTACTCCTATTCCAACTCTAATTCAACTTGTAATTCAACTTCTTATCCGCGTCCAGTGCGCCCCATGCTCCCAGCGGCGTGCCCCGCGCTCCCCGCGCCAGTGCTACAAAATCTTGTCCGCGCCTGGTGCATCCCGCGCTAGTGCTACATAACTCTCCTAACGAGCCTCGCGCTACTCGTGAGTCTGTACTGGCGCGCCTTGCACTACCCCTGCAGAAACTTCTCAGTTATGAGTTACAAGTCCCAACAATCATGATTAGAAACGGAAAATCGATGTCCGCTATTAAGTAGCGGATGGTTAAAAAAATTCGTACCATCCGCTACTAATAGTAGCGGACATTAATTTTTAGTTTCTAATCATGGTTATTCATTATTGTTTTTAATGATATAGATAGTGTATGCCTTATAAGGATCATAGTAAAATACATACCATTAATTATATATATATATAATCCGGATTCTATCCGAACTCCCGCATTTTCTTAAAATGCGGACTTTTTTTTTTAAAACAATCAAAAAAAAATAAAAATAAAAATATGGAACTTGAATTTTTACATAATATTTTGGGTGTGATTTGGATACATATAACAAAATATGTTTGTACAGTCTGTGCAGACTGAACATACATTTTTTGGTATAGGTATCCAAATCACGTCCAAAACACTAAATTATGTAAAAATTCAAGTTCCATAATTTTTATATTTTTTAGTTGTTCTAAAAAAAATAAAAAATTGGGTCCGCATTTTATCAGGTCCGGACTCCCAGACCTGATCCATCTTTTATATATATATATATATATATATATATATATATATATATATATATATATATATGCATAGAGCTTTCCATCAAAATCATGACATCAATATCCATTAAAATCTCACTCATCCTTATTTTGTTACTATATGATGATTATACTTGAAAATTGGGAAGATTATCTCCAATTAAACCTTGGCTTATATTGGAAGGCTGTATTTATATGATAATTGAGGCTGCACTTGAATTACTATAGTTGGTTTCACTCGTGAGTGTTCAAGAATCAAGCCTTGTGAGTGTTCAAGAATCAAAGCCTTGTGTGTATTTTTGAAGAAGCAAGATAAATTCAGCCATTACCTACTTCAATTCGTCCATCACCAAGTATTATTATTATGGCAACATAATTCTTATTCATTTTTGGAGGGTTTTCACATATAAAGTATATTTTGTCATTTGTTTTACTTTTCTTTAATAATTGGATATTTTTATTTTCACAGATTTTCTTTATTTTTTGACAATGTTTTATAGTTGATTTTCTTCGGAAGAATTTTTTTCATAAATATAAATAATAAATTGGATGAACTTAGTTCAATTAAATAAATGATGTTTCTATCCAATCACCTAGCCAAATTATTTATTCATCTTTTTTGCCATTTTTCGTTTGGTTTGTGAATATTTAATGAATCCGTATCATTAGTCGACATTATGTGATCCGATATTACACCTACCTGTCCGACCCTCGACTCTATCCCATTGTCATCTACTAAAACAATCGAAAAAGTCTCAAAAAGAATGTTGGAATCGTTACAATTCCTAGATTTCTAGTGAAAGTGCAGTGACGTATGTCATTGAGGCATCCTACATGACCAAATCAATTCGATCAAGCACTCACCATTGTTCAATTTTTTGACAAAATAAAAAAATAAGTGAAGAAACTTATTTGATGGTTATCACAAACCGTTTTTGGTTCCAAATCTTGGGGGTTACCTTTTCAATAAATGTTGTTATATTTCTTTATATTATTTGTACCTAGTAAGCATTTTATGGATGATAGATCTTAGAGTAATTAGTCTAGTTTTGAATCTACGTACCTACATGTCTGTATCGGTTTTGGGTACAAGTACCCTTTATTTTTTATCAAATGTTGTTCGAGCTTTTTTTGAGAGAATGACACGGGTTACTTTAGTGCAGTAGCACGAGGTACTCAAACATTGATTTGATATATTTTTTTCTGCCCCTTCTTAACTTGAAATAGCATGACCACCTTATGTCTTTGAACCCATCAGACAACATTCAAAAGATTGCCAAATAAAATGCGTTTCAAATCAAAATATCACAAGTACGCGATTACGCTACACAAATTACCTAATCGCATTGAACCTAACAATTAGAAGTTATTTTTTTTATAAATAACAAAAAAATTGAAGAGAAGTTCAAGAGTTTCCCTAATTTAGTATTTGGCACCAAGAAGAGTTGATAGAAATTAAATGATTTTTTTTGAAACACATTTATAACAATTTTAGAAATTTTTACATATTTAAAATTAATTTTTTTTGACAACATACTTTGTGTTAATCAGATGAGACTGAGATAAATATTAAATTCAGAAACTTAAATATGAAATACATAACCGCTACTGTCAAAAAACCAGAGGGAACTTCGCCGGCTAGGCCGGCTTACAATTTGGCCCTTTCAATTTTGCTTCAAACCATGGGGAAACTATCCCTCTCTTTGCGGTCAATTCCTTACAAAAATGGACTCTCCTTCCCTATATATATTTCTCTCTCCTCCATACACACACAATAACTACAAAACCCATACCCACATATCCTTACATTAAAGCTTAAACCCTGTTTAATTTCATATCTGCAAGTGCCAAAAGAGAAACCGAAAAATGGTGGGTTTGGAGCAATCTTGTGCAGATGATCTCTCTGTTTCTCATCCTGACCCTATTATCTTAGAGCTCAATAGATTGCAGAACCAGCTCAAAGGTTTTTCTTCTCTCTCTGTGTTTCTCAATTTAAATTTATTTATTTTTTTCATTCGGTGTTCTATTTTTATTTTTTTTTGATCAAACAAGACTAAAATATATTGAAACTGTAATATGTTACAAAAGATAAACAGTAAGAATAATTGAAATGGTAATCCTTCCGAATTGCACTGCACTTTTAACTCTCTAGTATTGGTGCAAGTCTTTCAATGTAGTAGACTAGTGGTGTTTGTTAGTTTTCTTCCATTCTTTATTTTTATTTTTATATTTAAATTTACTTTTATGTCTTATGTTCTACTTTTTGGTCAATAAAATTACTTATAAATGTGGTTTGCTAATGATTGCCTATATTTGTGATAAGAGTCTCAATAGGAAGGGGTGGAGAGATTATTTACACTAGTCTTCTGACACACACTAAGGTGTGAAAAAAAAGAGAAACAAATTTTAAAATAAGAGTTAAAAGATAAGAGGTTAACAGTGTTGAGATAATCGGGAGACTCAATATATAACTTGAGAGTCTACTCCACTCATTGTCAATTGGTTTTGAGTTGGATATTTCAATATGGTATCAGAGTAAACACCATTTGTGCAGGCCCAACGACCCACATGGTACACATCACCCGATTAAAACTTCAATAAATAGAGAGTGGGAGAGTGAATATAGAGAGGAGTAATCCTATAGGTAGGGGTGTTCAACCGGTAAAAACCGGGCCGGTATCAAAATCGGCCAAATTTTAATACCGATACTGGTACCGGTTGGACCGGTATACCGAACCGGCGGTACCGGATTTTACTGAAAATTAATATAATTATTATTTTTTATTATTATTATTATTAATATTAATATTATTATTATTTTTATTATTATAATCATTATTTTATTATTATTATTATTAATAAAAAAAAAAATTAGAAAACCGGTATATACCGGTCCGGTTCGGTAAAACCGAACCATAAAATCGCCGAACCGGTACAAAAAAACCGGTATATACCGATTTTTTTTGTGCCGAACCGGACCGGTTCTGTTTTATACCCAACCCCTCTTAAATTGGATATTGTTCAACTTTTGTGAAAGCTGCTATATTGATTAAAATGATGTCATTAAGAGCAAATTTACTACCCTAATCATGGTGTAGCATGAAAGTTTATTACCTTAAAGACATATTTTGAGGCAGTGAAATTTTTTGTGCTAATCTGACATATTTAGTTCTGTACTACACTCGTAGCATTAGAGAACTTTCAGCAGTTGAAAATATTAATGTTTATTTTTCATGTTACAGAAAAAGATCGGCTGTTAGGAGAGGCTCACAGCGAAATTAAGGCGTTGAGAGCTGCTCAAGTCCTGAAGGAGAAGGCGGTAGAGGAGGTACATATATTACCATAATATATCCTTAGTAGCATAATGATGCATATACACACACGTGTATATATATATATATACTACTATGACAGTTTTAGGACAATATACTAAGCAAAGTAGAAGTCTCAAATTCTCAATGAGCATATGAAGTGAAATTTTTACAATATTTAGTGCATATCCTTGAAAGATATGTACATGTTTCATACTTGAAATTAAAAGAAATTTTTTACTCTATCAGAAAGGATAGATGCCTATATCTACTGGCTCCGACAAATTTTCTAGCCATGGTTGCCTAATATACCTTCATCATAGTCTATTTATCGGCTTCATATGTTCTTTTTTCCAGCTCGGAAATGAACTGAATAATTTGGATGAAAAGCTTCAACTCTATGAGAGTCATCTTGAACAAAAGGTTCGTTTTAATCTTTTATTTTCCTAGACCCTATACAATTGCAACTTCATTCTTAAGCAAGAAAACTTATATTTTTTTTTCTTTCTGAATTTTGATTAATTCAGAATCTTGATATTAAGAAGCTAACAAATGATAAGAAAGAGGCTTTGGCTGCACAATATGCTGCAGAAGCAACTGTTAGAAGGGTGCATGCGAATCAAAAGGACGATGATTCTTTTCCTATTGAATCAGTCATTGCTCCTCTTGAAGCAGACATTAGAATGTACAGACATGAGGTATCTACTTGGCTGCAATGTGGGATACAAACTATTGTTCGTTTTGAGTTCTAATACTATGTGTTCTTTCAGGTAGCGTCACTTCAGGAGGAGAAGAAGGCGTTGGAACGACTAACAAAGTCCAAAGAAGCTGCTCTGCTTGAAGCGGAGAGGATTCTGAGAAGTGCACTAGAAAGGGCATTAGTTGTAGAGGAGGTTCAGAACCAGAACTTTGAGCTCAAGCGACAAATTGTGATCTGCCAGGTATGGTTCCTGCCCATGGTTACTAGGAATATCTAATCGACTGGGTACGCGGAACGAAATCGTGTACGAGGAATACTATCAATAGTAGAATGTACAAGACATTTAGTAGTTGTTGTACCACGATTCGGAACGGTTGTACCCGGTACGCGGAATACAGATTCACTGGTAAACCTGTTCCTGCCAGCCCCTATTGCTCCATCTGTCCCATAAAAAGGGAGGGTCCTAGTTGCAAAATTTTACTGATGGGAGTCTTTTTGTGGAATCAAGGGAGTAATAATCAATCTAAACTGCGGAATTACTGAAAATTTATCCGAGTTGAGTATTAATTTTAACTGCAGGAGGAGAACAAAATCCTTGATAAAACCAACCGTCAAAAGGTCTTTGAGGTTGAAAAGCTTAGCCAAACCATTATGGAACTTGAGGAGGCCATTCTAGCAGGTGGAGCAGCAGCCAACACCATCCGAGACTACAGGCGACAGATTTCTGAACTACGTGTAAAACTTTTGCTTATAAGAATAAATTTTTGTAGGTTGGGATTTAGTGAAATATCGGAGAGGCTATACATGCATGCTGAACTTAGTTTCATATAATTTTTCTAGGACGAGAAGAGAACATTGGAAAGAGAACTAGCAAGAGTTAAAGTTTCAGCTAACCGAGTTGCAACTGTAGTTGCTAATGAGTGGAAGGATGAGAATGACAAAGTTATGCCTGTCAAGAAATGGCTGGAAGAGAGAAGACTGATGCAGGTACAAATACTAACACCTTAAGTGCTTGTTTGGTTAGAGGGAATTTAGTGTGTTTGGTGCGTTTGGAAGTTCAAATGCACTCTAAAATCTTGTTTGCACAAAAGCAGCTTATTTCAAACGTACTTTATTTAACTCACAAATGCATAGTTTGGGGCTCAAACACACCGCACCAAAAATGGTGCTGTGAGTTTGGTGCGTTTGGAAATCCAAACACACCAAACGCTACCAGTGCAAAAGTTTCAAACGCTAGTAACCAAACAAACACTTAATGTCTTAGAGAACTGATAGATAAAGGCTTACAAAGATTTCCACATTTTCTATATTATGCATCATGTCTTTGCATTTGTAGGCCGAAATGCAACGATTAAAGGACAGACTAGCCATATCAGAGAGAACAACTAATAGTGAAGCACAACTTAAGGTAAAGGTTTGGCTTTATTGTTCTTTGTTCACAAATTACAGCATGTTGCATATTTTTCTTCTAAAATCAGCAAATTATTCTTCCAGTATAAATTGAAGTTGAGACTAAACACATTGGAAGAAGGCTTGAAGCAGGCGTCTAATTTCTCTGTCAATCCTAATACGGCTTGTGGAGCCAAAAAACCAGGAAAATCAAATCATTTCATCGATATCTTATCTAGCAACGGAGAAAGAAAGAGGTCCGTGTTACAGCCAAGGGCTTCCACCATTAGTAGAAACTCGCAGAAGCCGAATGTAGAAAATGAAACCAACAACGCTGTTGTAGAAACGAAACGAGGGAATGGCTTGAAAACAAAATATGGTTTTGGAGAGCTTTTGATTAGGAAAAGTTTATGGGCATCTAGAAATAAGGTTGTTGATGGAAAGGAAAACACGGAAAATAATGGTGTGAATGTTGACAAGTTAAAGGAGAATGAAACCACAGTTTTAGGGGATGTCGAAATCAAAGGTGCTGGCGTGGTAGAGTCTCATAATGATGATATGGTTTCGGGGTTTCTGTATGACAGGCTGCAAAAAGAGGTTATTAGTCTAAGGAAATCTTGTGAAAAGAAAGATAGTTATTTGAGTGCTAAAGATGAAGAAATCAAGGTGAATGCCAATTCTTTTTCTCTATCCTTCTCTCCATTTTCGTTGCTGATTCGACATACTTGATTTATTTTCAGATGCTTATAAAGAAGGTGGACGCATTGATAAAAGCACTAGAGGTAGAGTCCAAGAAAATGAAGAGAGAAGCAGCAGCAAGAGAAAAGAATTCAACACCAGAAAAACTTGATGACAACAAAAAAATAAGAATCACAAACTCCTCAAAAAGGTATTTTAGGAGCTCTTATTTTATTTTTCAATTAATCAAATTAATAATCTTTTTCAAATGGTAATTCTTAATGTTTATCATGATATGCTTTTACAAGGGCTGTGAAATGATCTTGAAGATAAATTTGACCGAGACGGTTGAGGATGTTTGGAAGTCAATTGTTTCACCAGCAGCCTGTTGTGATTTTAGCAATGTAAATACGATTTGATTATGTGAATACTGAATATAGATTGATAGATAGATTGATAGATAGCATTTGAAGGCTAGTTAGCAGAAATAAGTTCAAAATTATTGGTGAAATATTGAACATCCTGTGGATAACTTTATTCATTATCCGTGTTGATATTTGAATTACTAATAAATACAATGTTTGATTTTGTGTATAACTGTGGCTATGACTCTTTGAATTCAAACATGTGTATCTCGACACGAAGATGACTAAAGATGCAGGGAAACTAGTCCAAGATTAATCTGAAAAAGGGAAAAAACATGAGGGTGGACCCTACTTACTAGCTGAAATGGCATTGTGACCGGAATTCAAAATCAACCGGTTTTACACTTAAAATGTACACAGACAATATGCAAAAATCACCCTAATTACAGCTCAGGAATCGTAGCTAAAGAAGGTCGCCATTTTTGAAATCCTTCTTTCCCCAAAATGCATTGGAAGGAGATTTTTAAAGATTGAAATTTCCTTGCATTTCTAATCAACAACTCCAGTTGTTTCCTTGTTACCGCAATCTTCACTTTTCGGCCTCCGGGCCTGCCATTTCCGACAGTTTTCCGAGATGCCGGAGCGCTATGGCTGCTTACAAAGTCCGGTATAAGGGAGGCCTTCAACTCTTTTTGTCCTCCATCGGAAACTACAACTCTCAATTTTCTCTGAGGTGAAGAAGATGCATGTACTTTTAGGAAATTCCCCATTATGCAATGGATGATGAGCTAAATGCTGATAAACATTTATATAGTGCTTGCATTGATAAACATTTAACGTGCAGGCTACCTTACAAAGTCAAGAGACCTGCATTATTCTAGTAGTAATGCATCATTTGACCTTTAAGCATATTAATAGTTTATAAAAAGTCAGAGTGCCTTTGGGTGGGGGGTACATTGTACCAGAAGCACATGGGGTGGCTGTAGTCAATCATTATAAAAGCCACAAAAGGGTCAACTCATTATTGGGATCTATAAACTAAAGAAGTCAATTGTGAAGTTTTAAGTAGCCGTTTCCAGTACAATAGTTTTTGCCTGCCAAGGCAAGGCCTCTTGGCTCTTCCCATGGGATCTAACAAATAGCTACGTTCTTATGTATTCTACCACATGCATTGTTCTTTGTACCTAATTTCATTCCATATGCTTAGTTGATCAGTGTATATTGATTTTTTATCTTTTCTATTTTATTCATTTTTTTTTCTTTGCATCAAAATTGGATTCCAAGAAGGGAGTTCACTGCATTTTAGATAGATGGTCAGATTTTGATTCACACATTCATGAAATGAGCTAATAGCTAGGCTGAACCTCTAGAGAACAAATCAATGAAATTAGAATAGGGTAACCTTTCAACTTCTCAGCTTAAAACTTCTGCACTCTTTGTCCTTCTGAAACAAAAAATGTTCTCCATGTGTTTCGAGACTGCACAAAAGCTAAAACTATATCACATAAGAGAGTAATACTATGTTTGGATCAGAGGAATGAAATTGGTGAAGGAATGAAATAAGAAGGGAATTGAATGGTAAGTGGAATAATTTTCATTCCATTTTTAACTAGAATGAGTCATTTTATACCATCTCTCAAGAAATAAAATTCTCAAATTTGATTGGAATGTGAATGGTTCATTCCATTCCTTGTGCTACGTTTAGATTGGAGAAATGAAATTGGTGAATGAATGAAACAGAGAAGGGAATGAAATGATGAGTGGAATGATTCATTATATTTCTGACTTGAATCAATTATTATTCCATACACTCACCTAAGTAATAAAATTTACAAATTTGGTAAGAATGAGAATAGTTCGTTCAATCCCAATGGAACAACCAAACACAAATTTTCCATTTCATTCCTTTAATCCAAAGATAACGTTAAATTTCCTAATTACTAAACATTCACATTACATAAATCATTTCTTTATTCAGCTTTGATTGTAAGACCCCAATTTTTATGAATAAAGATTTAATTTTCTCTAAATATTATTTTGAATAGTAACGGGTTGATTTGATATAATGCCATAGTTATGGGTGATAAGTGTAAATTTTGCAAAATAAGTAAGTTTTCATAAAATATTCGTTTGGTAGAGGAATATTCGTACGACGGTGCAATCATTGGTGGATCCCACAACGGAATAACTGTCAGATATAGAAAGTGTGATGTCCCCAAAATAACTGTCAGATATAGAAAGCGAAAAAAATAACATTTTCATAAAATAACGGTAATACTTTTACCGTTAAATTGTTGAAATACCTGGTGATAAAAGTATAACAATACACATTGTTCCACAGTGGTACGCGGTATTGCATAGTAGCACACAGTATTTCACATTATCTCTGATTATTGATGCTTACGTAAGAAGTCATTCAGTTTCATTCAATAATTGCCACAGTAGTTGCTACATAATATCTCATATTATTGATTCAATTATTGTCACAGTATCATCTGTACAATATTTTATATTATTAAATCAATAATTGAGACGACACAGTTATTCATACTATTATTTGCATTATTGACAATGTCTAGAAAATTCTGTCGAGAAAAGGGGTTAGGTTATTTAATTGCGCGCCAATAAGGAGAAATTCTTATCGGAAAGCCTCCTCTTTCTTGAGAATAATCTGGTTGTCAATATCTTGAGTTATAATATTATTGATGAATAATTGTTGAAAGATTAAAAATGTATTGATTGAAGATAAGTGATTTGTGGTAGATATTTATTCAATTTTTGTTATAAATAGAGGGGTTTGTCATGAAGCGTTTGTTGTAAGTTTGGCTTATTATTCCATGGACCCCCATGTGCCAAATTGTCAAATCATCGGTAGAAAGTTATCTCAGTTTTATTTTATTATTATAATAGTAATAAAACAGAATTTTTTTTATATAAAACATAAAACTTTTATAATATATATAAAGTTGTTTGTTTTATTAGAATATAAATAGAATATATTATATTTTATATAAAGTTTTTATTTTATTAGAATATTTTATTGCATAGTGCCGCATATTGAAAATTAGATTTCGCCCGTGAAATCGTCCGTAAAAAACTTTTTGTTCATCCGTGATTATTTTCTTAAATAATGCCCTGTCATTCTCCTATAAATAGGATGCTTAGTTAAGAAATAAAAATCACACCAGAATCAGAGAATTCTTCTTCTATAATATTGTGCGTATTTATTTATAATATAAGAATACTTTAAGTGTAACAAATATTGCAAGATTTCCTCAAGAATATCTCCACTATACCAATCAGATTTAGTCTCATACTAAGGTAAATGATGTTATTTTCTTCATACTCATAAGGGTTGTTATTCTATTCCTTATTAATCTATATAAATAACCTGTCTACATGGACTACCGCATGCCTAGTGAATAACCTTTCGTATTCATTCTTTATTAAATTATAGAAATGATCTATCTACGCGGATTACTGCATGACGGGCAAAAATCCATTTGCAGTTTCGTATATTCTTTCATACTCGTATGGGATATCATTTCTTTTGTACTCGTTAAGGGATATTGTTTTCTTTCATATTTTTCTCCATTCAGGCTTCACAGTCTTATTGTCTCGTGTTTCGTATACCGGATACTACGTTCTAAATTGTGTTATGAGAATTTAGATGCCTTATGTATTCTATCACATACATTGTTCTTCGTATCTAATTTCATTCCATATACTTAGTTGATCAGTGTATATTGATTTTTTATCTTTTCTATTTCATTCATTTTTTTCGTAGCATCAACATTGGGTTCCAAGAAGGGAGTTCACTGCATTTTAGATAGATGATCAGATTCTGATTCACACATTCATGAAATGAGTTAATAGTTAGGTAGAAAGTTATCTCAGTTTTTTTTATTATAATAGTAATAAAACAGAAAACTTTTTATATAAAACATAAAACTTTTTATGATATATACAAAGTTGTTTGTTTTATTAGAATATTTCTATATTATATTTTATATAATGTTTTTGTTTAATTAGAATATTTTATTTCATAGTGCCGCATATTGAAAATTAGATTTCGCCCATGAAATCGTCCGAAAAAAACTTTCTGTTCATCCAGGATTATTTTCTTAAATAGTGCCTTGTCATTCTCCTATAAATATGATGCTTAGTTAAGAAATGAAAATCACACCAGAATCATAGAATTCTTCTTCTATAATATTGTGCGTATTTATTTATAGTATAAGAATACTTTGAGTGTAACAAATATTGCAAGATTTCCTCAAGAATATCTCCACTATACCACTCAGATTTAGTCTCCTACTAAGGTAAAGGATGTTATTTTCTTCATACTCTTAAGGGTTGTCATTCTATTAATTATTAATATGTGAAAATAACCTATCTACACGGACTACCACATGCCTAGTGAATGACTCTTCGTATTCATTCTTTATTAAATTATGGAAATGATATGTTTAGGCGGATTACCGCACGATGGGTAAAAATTTATTTACAGTTTCGTATATTCTTTAATACTCGTATGTGATATCATTTCTTTTGTACTCGTCAAGGGATATCATTTTCTTTCATATTTTTCTCTATTTATGGTACAAAATTATTGTTTGTTTCCATAACCTTATTATTAAATGGTGAAAATTCCTGAAATTTGGAGAATATCCTTGAGTTTTGTGCTTCATATAGTATCGTTTTACTAAAATATTTATCTGAACCTTCTTATTAAATTTTAATATTTTCATTTGAGGTACTATTCACGGGATACTATTCACGATCGGTACTATTTACGAGGTACTATTCATGAAAAAATTGATTTCTTTTCTGTCCAAATTATTTTTGATACATGAATATCATTCTTGAATTTTACTCCACAATTAGTTATCATGTTGACAATTTGGATATTTTTGAACTATGGATAAATTGAATTATAAATCTTTAATATATATCATTGATCTCACTTGATTCATTCTTTATATCATTGTCATCATCCTCATGCTAATATTGTGCTGAAAGTCATCTTTGACCCGTAGTACAAAGATGAATTGTTGATTGGTATAATTATGACTAGGAATTATGTATTGGTATAATCATAATATTTAATGTTACAGATAAAGGTTTGTGATAAATGTCCTCTTTGGCTCGTAGTACATAAGGAGATAAATGATTATCTTTGGCCCGTAGTGCATAAATAATTTGTTGATTGGAAATAATTATTGATTGGTGTTACATGGATAAAATATTGATGATAAAATTTTAAATCATAGAAGATAGTAGACATTATACTCTACTTGAGTCTTCTAATGGATTGCTATTTCCGCTGCAGTTATTGATCTAAAACTTGTTATCAATTGTATTCTATCAGATTCTTCTCTATTGAGGACTAAGGATAATTTGTTCTACATTATCTTAGTCATAATATTCTTTACTGGGTTAGTTGAGCTCACCTTTTTCTTTCATTGTTCTCTTCAGAAAATGAGAATATAATTGGGACTAGTCGGAAAATGGAGTGATGGTCCAAAATGGTTGCTATAGTATTCCTCACTATTCTATAAAATAATGTGACAATAATTATAATGAGAAATTTATTTGAGTTTGGATATTTTCTACAAGACAATATTTGTATTGAAACTCACAGCTTATGTTTTGTCGTATTTTACACAACAATTAATAGTTATATATAGGAAGTTTGTATTTAGATTCTGTATCATGTATTTGGCGATTCGGAATGGGTTGTGTAGACCTATTTTGAAGGCGTCACATTGATCTTTGTTTAAAGAAATTAAGCACAACTCGAGCTGCTTTAAGATTTGACATTTTATTAAGAACAATTCCATAATCTTGCTCAACAATCCTATAGCCTAATTATTGAATAATTATTTCCAAGTAGTAGTTTTTTTTGAAGCCCTAATTTGAGGAGTACAATATAATTTCTCCAAGTTCAGACCTCGGATGATTCCTGGTTGCTTAATTCGGTGAAGCAAAATTGAGCAATTTCATCATCTTGTTCTTCACGATCGAATTCATTGTCACTCCATGTCTTTAATGACTTCCCTTTTGAACTATTTACTTTGTTCTTCCTTTTTTAGTTGGAAACAATCTTTTAAAGTGACCAGACCTTTCACATTCAAAACAAGTTTCTTCTTATGAATTTTGCTTGAAGTCTTCCTTGTTGTCGAATGTTTTGCCTTGAAACTTAGATTTGTTCTTCTTTCTAATTAACTCTCAAATTTTTGAGTCATCATAGCTATAAGATCCCTACTTTTATGAAATAAAAGTCTAATTTAATTTATGATTATTATTCTAAAACTATAAAATGTTAAATTGATAAATGGTCAATTAATCGGATAAACTAGTAAATAAACGAAGGGGGATTAAATTTCTAGAGATGTGGGCCATGGGGGAGGCGGCTGATTGTTGCAACATGTGAGAAAATATTGAACTCATTTTACATATATTTTAAGCTTTTCCTTATTTTCCTCACCCACCCCTCATGTGATTGATCCATTAATTTGAAAGGGGCATGTGATGTTAGTTTAAAAAGGTAATTATCAGCCTTCACCTCTTCATTTCATACTCCGGTAGCCAAAGTTTCAGTTAAGTAAAATAGAGAGAATGAGATAAGATGAAGAATAAAGAAGAAAGGAAGAAGAAATGAAAACTAAGAAAGGTAAACTCAAAACCTTTATTTATCTTTGATTTTCATATATAGTTATTAAGTTTTATGACATTTATGGAAAGAGGATATGCTATGCTTATTAATTTATGATGGATTAAACTTGCATAAACATGAATCAAATGAGACAAATCAAGAAATCAAATGAAAAATAAAATCTGAAAATTTCATAAAAATTAGTTTGCTACCATGTTTTTGTAAAATCCATAACTCTTTATGTATAATGAGTTAGGAGATGAGTCTTATATCAAAAGAAAGCCCTGGAAGTAAGCTAAATACAGGAATTAGAATCACCCAAAATCAATTTTCTTAAGCTCTATTGCGTGATTTATATTTTTTAATCCGACCGTTGGATCTTTATAATTTTTGGATATGTTATACATATATAAGTTAAGTTTATGTACGTAAATTTTGAACTGTTAAAGATTAACGTATGATTTTTTTATGAATTTCGTGAGGAGACTGGTTCAGAATTTTTCAAGTAGAATTTTTAGCAACAAACTTTAAGTTTTAAAAATGTATAACTTAATGATTTTAAATCTGATTTGGGTGATTTTTATGCTAAATTGGATTATTTGAAGTCTAGTTTCTGTTAAAATTAATTAAATTGATAGTTAAGTTTTGGTTAATGGTGATATTACCATAACAATAGACTGATATTTTTAAAATAAATTGTCATATATGGGTTTCTTTTGTTTTGTTATTCATTTATAAGTTTTGGAATATTATGCGATAAATAAAGACAACCTGAATGAATAATTAATTATTAGTTGGTTTATATGTTATTCGAGGTAAATATATTTTGGTTTTGACCCTGACTTTTAATAGAATTTAAATTGTTTATAGTAAGGTGTTGATTTAATAAATGTTTATATATTTAGATGGTTGTAGTTTATCATCGCTTGAGGTGGTTTCTTAGTGGTGGGAAGCCGGACATAAGTCTCCATTAACGTGGGTTCGAGTCTTGTTAAACTTCTCTATGCTCAAGTGGTCTCATGCCCTGAATTCGGGGGTAAGTTGAGCCCTGGATTTATTCGGGGGAAAGCTGAGTTGTGCCGATGAAGACACCACTGAGGCCTCCAAAATTTTTGGTTATCATACACTTATTGCATGTAATTATTTATTACGAATATTCGTATGATGTTACAACCATTTATGGGCCCTATAACAGAAAACTGTCCGATGAAGAAAACGAAAAGTATGAGTTTTTTTATAAATAACGGCGTAGTTGTTACCGTTAACACTTTTGGAATACCCGGTGGTTAAAATACATTAATACGCGGTGTTGAATAGTAGCACACGATATTGCACAAATTATTGATTCTTACGTAAAAAGTCACTACTCAATAATTGTTACCGTAATTACTGTTTAATATTTTATTTTATTGATTTAATAATTGCTACGTTGATATTTTATATTACTGATTCAATAATTGTCATTGTACAGTATTTTCCATTATCAGATCAATAACTCATATTATTTGAATAATATTATTAAATAACATTATTGGCAATGTCTAAGGAAGTTCTGTATTGGAAAGGAGTTTGGTCACCTAATTGCGCGCCAGTAAGGAGAAATCCTTATCGGAAAGCCCACTCTTTCCTAGGAACAACCTGGTTGTCAATATTGTGGTTCTGTAATATTATTTGTAAATAATTAATTATTGATAAAATGATAAGGAATTATTTATTCAATTGGGATAAATAGAGGAATTTTTAGAAAAGTGACAATTGTTGAAAATTGATATTTTACCTTTTCTGATAAAATAATTTATTCAAATATATTGTTATATTACATTATAAATGTATAATGTGATAATATAATAATATAATAATGATGATATTTTTACACTAAATTCACGGTATATGAATAAAATGAGAATAAAGAGAATAAATTGGGTCCGAATTAATTTTGTTACAATAAATGATAAAAACATATTTTGTGAGGTTGTGGGCCCCACTTGTTGTTGTGAAATGCTGATTGTTAATTTTTCAAAGTTGGTATACGGAGGTCTTTATCAGCATATTTTTTTTGTCAGTGAGGGGGTTTGGAAAAATCATCTGTATATAAACTTGGGTTATTTTTTCGTTCGGAATTTGAAAAAACTTTCTTCTACAAAATTGTAGAGAATTAAATTTCCTATGGAATAGACATAAAATTTGTATTTTTCTGATAAAAGAGATATTTATTATAAATTATTGAAGTTTCAGAAATAAATATTTTTATTAAAAACATGGGTGGGCCCCACTTTTGTTTTTTGTGAAAAATGCTGAAATATTAAAGTGTGGTGTGCATGAATGGCAAAGGGTGGAAGCCACCGGTAACAGGTTAGTCAACATTGGTGTTCTGCCATTTTTCTATAAATAGGGTGCTTAAGTTAGAATTGAAAATCACACCAGAATCTGAAGTTTCTCTCTTTATAATATCGAGCGTATTTTTGTGAGTATTTAAATACTTTGAGTGTCAGTATTCAGTGCAAGTTTCCTTCAGCATTATATTCGATATTTTAGCCAGAAGTACTATTCTTTTGAGGTAAGAGATGTTATTTTTTTCATAAATGATATTATTTCTTTTAATATCATTATACCAAAATATTGATATGAATTTTATTGTGAAATTTTTACTTTTTTGTGTCGGAGTTACTATTCATGTATACGACACTTATCACGTATACGGCACTATTCAAGAATATGACACTATTCACATGACGCCCCCAAAATAGGTCCACACGACCCATTCTGAGTCATCAGATATCACACTATAGAAATCAAATACACACTTTATTCAAGAAAACACATAAGCTGTGAGTTTTAATACAAATATATGTAACTCTCATGGTGCCTCGACCACCACACCTTATAATGGTACTTTACATAAAAGTTCAGTCAATAACTGTTTTAGAAATTAAAATCTTTGGAAAATGCTCAAGGAAACCTTCGTACATGAGAGACCTTGCATCTAAGTTATGATAGATATCATATGACTCGAGAATTATCTTTGGTTGACCCAATAGATCCCAAAGAAAAATGAGAAAATTGCTATCATGTTCTTTCCAATGGTGAGTCTTCTCTTGACATATAATTATCTTCATTGTCTCCAATTGAGAATTATATTTCAACCAAACTCCAAGATTATATAGGTAGTGCTCATAGATATAATCAGCAAGTGCATGTGCACAACCCTGTCTTATGATAACAAGAAGTCGTCTGTCATTAGACATCTTGTATGATAGTGGCAAAACACCCTTCCAAAGTTGGGTTCACCTCACCCTATCCGGTTCACCAAAATCAACGGTTAAAATGAAGTATAAAATACGACACACTTATCTATAATTCTCAATAAAATTATTTTCATACTGTTTTAGGGGAAACCTCAACAGCTATAGACCATCGTTCTATTCCCCTGTTACCCCCGCTCGACCCAGCTACAATCTTATTACCTGAAAGGAATTGTGAAGCAAAAGAGTGAGCACAACTAGCCCATTAAAGAATATCAAAATTAAAGATAATTAAATTATCAATAGCCTTTGTCAGTAATAAATCAGAGATTCAGAACATATGGTAGATGATAAAACTTTTCAATCATAGTAGCAGCGGAACGAGTAATCCATTAGAAGTGTCAAATAGACCATAAAGTCTATTATCTTCTCTTATGTTAAAAGTCCATCAACCATGTTTTATCCCTATAACATCAATCAACAGTTCATGTCCACAATTATGTGAATAACTCATAATCATAATTGTGATTCTAAATTCCTCTTCGCACCCAGGACGAAGATAATTTTCATCACCTGTCTTTAACTGAAACATCAAAGATAATGGTTATACCAAATCATAGTTACTGTTCATAATCATACTAATAAATTCATCTTTGCACTACGGGCCAAAGATATTCATTAACAGTTCAACTTTGCACTACAGGCCAAAGACATGCAACTGTATTTTTAGAAGAGTCAAGTAGACCATGATATCTACTATCTTCTACGAATTAAAAGTTTATTATCAATATTTTATCACTGAGACTAAGCTTAATAAATAATCCACATCATTAAATCATCCTTACACTACGGCTAAGGATATTCATTAGTATCACGACCATGAATTATCCTTGCACTATGGGCCAAGGATATTCGTGTTTTCACCAATGGTCATGATTATACCGAATAATCCCTGGTCATAATCATACCAACAACTGTCCATCAATGCACTACGGGCCAATGAGGACTTTTACCACATGATTTGTAACATTACGGGTCATGATTATACCGAATGATCCTTGGTCATAATCATACCAATCAACAGTTCATCTTTGCACCCTTGGTCGAAGATGACTTTCATCCCAATATAAGCATAAGGACGATGACAATGATAAAAGTATTAATCAAACGAAATTAAGGATAATTAATAAAGACTTTAAATTTATCCAAATTTTAATAATGTCCAGATTGTCAACATGATACTTTTTTGTGGAGTAAAATTCAAGAATAATATCCATGCATAAAAAATAATTTGGATAGAAAAGAAATAAATTTTTCGGTGAATAGTACCCCATAAATAGTACACTGTGAATGGTACTTCAGGAATAGTCCCCCGTGAATAGTACGAAAAGTACCCCGAATACCCGAGTGAATAATACTAGAGTGAATAGTAATCAGGTGGAATAGTAACCTGTGAATAGTACCCCGGCATGAAAAGTGCCCCGAATACCCGAGTGAATAATATTCTAGTGAATAGTAACCGGGTGAATAATAACCCATGAATAGTACCCCGGGTGAAAAATATTGATATTTAATAAGAAAGTTCATATCAATATTCCAATGAAACGATACTGGATGAAGCGCAAAACTCAAGGATATTCTACTAATTTCAAGGATTATAAAAGTATACTTATCATAGTAAGTTTAGATTTAAGAATATAAAAAGAAATAACATACGAAACTGTAAATGGATTTTCACCTGTCATACGGTATGTAATCCGCGTAGGCAAGTTATTCCGACATATTAAAGGATGAATACGAAAAATAGTATTCCTTATGGATACGAAAGAAATAATACCCTTTACGAATACAAAAGAAATAACACCCCTTACCTTAGTAGAAGACTGGATACTGTAATAGTGAAGTAGCAGAATACTCTTCTTCTTGCTCTCTATAGAGTCTCTCACTATAGTTTCTCTTGTGAGTCTCGGTGAATTAGTGAGAATAAAAGAAGAATTAAGCTTCTATTTATAGGAGAAATGACTAAATAGTAACTAATTAACGAACGGTCTAGATTGATTTACTATTAGAACGGATGGTCCATATTGATTACTATTAAAACCACAACCGATGGTCCTTATTGATTTACTTTTAAAAGCACCATCAACGGTCCAGATTGATTTACTTTTAAAACTACCACTGACGATCCAGATTGATTTACTTTTAAAACCACCACCGACGGTTCAGATTGATTTACTATTAAAACCTCCACCGACGGTCCAGATTGATTTACTATTAAAACCACCATCGACATTCCAGATTGATTTACTATTAAAACCACCATCGGCAATCCAGATTGATTTACTATTAAAACCACCATCGTTGGTCCAGATTGATTTACTATTAAAACCACCATCGACGGTCCAGATTGATTTACTATTAAAACCACCATCAATGGTCCAGATTAATTTAACTTATTACACTTTAGTACCCCTAAAGTTTTTCAAGTTTGCATTATTCCCCTTTAACTTTTGTAATTCACTTATCTTCAATAAACACATTCTTCATACTTCAACAATTATTCATCATTAATATTATAACTCACAATATTTAACAACTAGATAATTCTCAGGAAAGAGGGGGCTTTTCGAAAAGGATTTCTCCCAATTGGCGCACAATTAGGTGACCAAACCTCCCCTTGACAGAAACTTCTACGCATCGTTAATATTGCAAATAATAATATGAATTACTTTGTTGTATCAATTATTGAGTTAATAATATAAAATATTATACAGATGATACTGTGATAATAATTGAATCCAATAACGTGAGATACTATGCAACAATTACTGTAGCAATAATTGAGTAAACTGAGTGGCTTCTTACGAAAGCATCAATAATCAATACCGTGTGCTACTCTGAAACCACGTGTATTACTGTATTTTTACCATCGGGTATTTCAACAGTTTAACGGTAAAACTTTCGCTGGTATTTTTATAAAAAGTTATTTATGTCATTTTCTAACTCCGACAGTTATTCCGTTATGGGGTCCACCAATGATGGTGTCGTCGTACGAATATTCCCCGACACAACGAATTTTTTATATCAACTTGCTTAATTTATAAAATTTTCAAATATTACCCTCAACTTTAAACTTTTATCAATTTAACCATTTACTGAATAGAATAAAAATTATAAGAAAATTGAATACTTTCATTTCATAAAATTCGGGATATCACAATCTCCCTTCCTTATGAAATTTCTCCCTTGAAATTTACGTACCTGGTAGTTCGAAGAGATGAGAATACCTTGCTTTCTTTTCGGATTATACCTTCCCGGTTATTTCCTCTGTATTATGATTTTCCCATTGCTCATCTCCTGTATTTCAGATATAATTCTAGAATACATCTAAGTTAATTGACATATCACAATTTGTCAACTTAAGCAAGAAAATTAAGCTTAGGTAGGACACACACTAGTGAAGGATATTACTCGTCTCTCCCCTCCTAGTTCTAATCCTAGATCTCTGCCAGAGACCATATCCTTAAGCTCTGATACCATTTTTGAAGCCCCCGAAATAGGTCCACACGACCCATTCTGAGTCGCCAGATATCACATTATAGAAATCAAATACAAAATTTATTTATATAACTGTTGAACTATCGTGGAGAGTATGAAAACATATAAGCTATGAGTTTTAATAAAAATATATGTAATTCTCATGGTGCCTCGACCACCACACCTTACAATGGTACTTTACATAAAAATATAGTCAATAACTGTTTTAGAAATTAAAATCTTTGGAAAATACTCAAGGAAACCTTCGTACATGGGAGGCCGTGCATCTAAGTTATGATAGATATCATATGACTTGAGAATTATCCTTGGTTGACCCAATAGACCCCAAAGAAAAATGAGAAGATTACTATCATGTTCTTTCCAATGTTGAGTCTTCTTTTGACATATAGTTATCTTCATTGTCTCCAATTGAGAATTATATTTCAACCAAACTCCAAGATTATATAGGTAGTGCTCATAGATATAATCAACAAGTGCATGTGCAAAACCCTATCTTATGATAATACGAAGTCTTCTGTCATTAGACATCTTGTTTGGTAGTGGCAAAATGCCCTTCCAAAGTTGGGTTCACCTCACCCTATTCGGTTCACCAAAATTAACGGTTAAAATGACGTATAAAATACGACACACTTATCTATAATTCTCAATAAAATTATTTCCATATTGTTTTAGGGGAAACCTCAACAGCTATAGACCATCGTTCTATTCCCCTGTTACCCCCGCTCGACCCAGCCACACTCTTATTACCTGAAAGGAATTGTGAAGCAAAAGGGTGAGCACAACTAACCCAATAAAGAATATCATGACTAAAGATAATTAAATTATCAATAGCATTCGTCAATAATAAATAAGCGATTTAGAACATATGGTAGATGATAAAACTTTTCAACCATAGTAGCAGCGGAGTGAGCAATCCATTAGAATAGTCAAATAGACCATAAAGTCTATTATCTTCTCCATGTTAAAAATCCACCAACCATGTTTTATCCCTATAACATCAATCAACAGTTCATGTCCACAATTATGTGAATAACTCACAATTATAATTGTGATTCTAAATTCCCCTTCGCACCCAGGAATAAGATAATTTTCATCACTTGGCTCTATCTGAAACATCAAATATCATGGTTATACCAAATCACAGTTCCTGTTCATAATCATACTCATAAATTCATCTTTGCACTACGGGCCAAAGATATTCATTAACAGTTCATCTTTGCACTACAGGCCAAAGACATGCAACTGTATTTTTAGAAGAGTCAAGTAGAGCATGATATTTACTATCTTCTACGAATTAAAATTTTATTATCAATATTTTATCACTGAGACTCACCTTAATAAATAATTCACATCATCGAATCACCAATGGTAATTTAAACTTTTATATATTTGCTTGTACTTTATTTGATTGCTTTTGTTATGGATGATAGTTTCAACTTTTTTATTTCTCAAACTTGTAGGAGGATTGCTCAAGTCCACATATAATACACAATGTTCGTTTGCAAGAACCAAGTTTTGATCTTAATCTGACGCCAATTCAAGAAGTGGCATGGAGCTAGATCATCCGTATTTCACCATTTTTGTGACATTAATTTTGGTATATTCAAATATTGGGATGATCAGTGTAAAATTTATTCAATTACAGACTGAGAAGCAACAATTTCATTGTGATGACTGTGAGATCTTTAGGTTGGTGTGCCTGTAATATGTGCCTTATCTATTTGTAATTTTGTTTTGATTGTTTTCTTTATATGTCTATTTAGTAAACTGAAATATTGTTCTATGTGAATTGTGATTTCAGAGTAGGAGGTCAGGAGAACTTCTTTCATTGCCAGAAGTGTGGTATGCTCTGATGTTTGCTAAGTTTCATTTTACCCAAGATAACTAGATTTTTTATTTTCATTTTACCACGTCTGTCCCAAATTAAAAGCATTCTTGAAGATAGATTCAAAACTAGGTCCAGAGGCTGTATAAATTGATGTCAATGGGCTTTACTTTTTGTTGCAGGATGAGAGGTTGGCAAACACAAATTTGGTGGAAGAAGTGAAAGCTTTAAATCAAATTGGGGAGTGAAGCTGAACTATTTCCTGTTTTTATTTGTGAATTTGCGAATGCCAATTTTTAAAGTATCTGTGTAGTATGGAGTACTTTTGGAGAAATTAGGGATACAATCTTAATTTAGTTAAGAAAGACCATACTGCAAAACACTATTGAGCAGACATGTTATTGACATTCTTGTTTTAGTATATTCACTTTTTTTATCTTATTTTGTTGGTTCATGGCCTGATTTTCTCGTTTTTGTATGTTCACTTTATTTTATCATATTATGTTGGTTCATGGCCTGATTTTCTCGACTGGTTTTAGTTTATGGCCTGATTTTCTCAAGTGTTTGGATATATAGCATGCATACCAGAAAGAGAGAGGGTCGGGGAATTGCTAAATCAAAAGATAGAAAATTTGGCTCAGAACTATGCCAGAGAACATTGTTTTACTTTTAAAAACACTTTACAAATGAATTCAAAAATGATTGGTACTTTTGTAGTATTTGCAATCAGTTTTGGATCACTCTCAATCCAAGTGAATGGAACTCAAAAAAATTAATTGAAAGGAAATAACAAAACTAGGCCTTATCGGATTTCGATGCAGTAACAACAGCTTGTCCATGTAAACGACCAGTCCTCATGGCCGCAATGAGACCAACCTTTTGACCAGGGGGAGCATCACGGCTAACAGTGCTGGCATGCTCAATATGTTGGTGATTACCACCACCATGAGGATGCTCAACAGGATTCATAGCAACACCACGAACCTTGGGCCAGAAGTTACGTTTACCCCTATATTTGTGATAAACATTCCCAGCCTTGAGCAGATGCTTCTCAGTTCTTCCACCTCCAGCTACCTGACCAATCATAGCATGACAACCACTAGGCACAATTTTTTTAGCACCAGACGGGAGCTTGATCCTTTCAAAAACACAAGAATAGTAAGTAGTCGTTAGGTTTGTTGAATCATATATGATATATCAAAACTAAATTGAAATTCAGCAACAAAATTATAAAAGCAGCAGCAATTATACAATAATATTGCCTTATAATGACATAAAAGACAAGTAGCAACTCAAAATATTGTTTTCAAAAGGTAAATAAAAGTACAATTTTGAATTACCGAGAAGCAGATACTAATGAATTTAGAACAAAATTATATCACAAGTTAAGAATAGATCAACACATTATCAAAGAACTCATTATTATCCCAGGTAAAACTAGGAACCTCATGGGCTTGTGCATATAATCGCTTTGAACAATGAACATGATTTAGACATACAGTTGAATACATTTTGGAACCTTAGCAATCTTTGATCTTTGGTTACAGTACTATTGATTTCTAATAATGACCCTAAATTTGTCAGCCAAAAACAAACTAAAATCATATGGAACTAAAAATGGTATTGTGTTGTAACACTGCGCAACATTGTCTATAATTAGTAAAGCAGCCAAAACAATTTAGATCAATTAAACAAAATTTAGATCAATAAGGAGGTACAGGTAAAATGGAATCCCGATAGAATCTCATCAACCAAAAAATCATCAACTTAAATAATCAAAAAAAAAAAACCAGACAACACCTTCTCCACACCCAAAATCATAAATGACCTAATGTTAGGCTATCTAGAATCATATAAAAATAAAATAAACTGAAGCTAATTAAATAATCACGTAAGGCTAGTGGCATCAATACAAACATTTTATAATTTCCCAAATTTTTTTATTTGTAAGCTACAAAATATATTCTAAACTCTTAATCACACTTACTGTATTATGTAATCAACTCAAAACGAATAACTTTAAATCCCTCAACTACTGCTTCTTCTACAGCCTAAATTAACTAATTTAAAGAGTAAAATAGACAATATCAACCTAACTTCAATCAGAACAACACGAAATAAGGAATTTACAAGTGTATACATCAAAATTAATTCAAAGTCCAATCACGTATTGATGTGTATCGAATAGAAAGAACAAAGTGAAGATTCTAACCTATAACGGCGGTCTTCGGAGCTTCGCAAGCAATCCGTCCAACACGACAGACGAGTCTAGAAGCACTCAAACTCACCAATCCACTAAATCAAGCCGACTGGATCCGAAGTCCTCTAGATTTCGGCAACTTAACTGAACTCCGGCCACCGGACAACGCAAAAACAGAAGAACTGACGATCGGAGGAAAGGAGGCCGCCGCCAGAGGACTGGAAGCCCGAGGGATTGTTACTGTTTCAAGCACAGCAGTAGCCATGGGAAGTATAGGAAAAGAAGAGAGAAAATTCGATGGAGTTTACTGGTTTTGTGGCTGTGGGTTTGATGGGGGGAGTTTGGTCGGATAAACCGATAAACAATTGGAACGAGATAATGAGGGTTTTAATTTTAACCATCAGATCAGTTTTAAAATATCTAATGGTCTAAAATGAATACAGTACTAATGACCGGTACATAAAGTACCGGTCCTCCCCCTAATCCCACTAAATGGGATTGTGTAGAATGGATTGATTCAAAGGACCCTAACTCGATGGTTTATATTAGTTTTGGTAGTACAACACAGTCACACCTGAACAGATTGTGGAGTTTGCATGGGGATTAGCTAATAGCCGCTATCCCTATTTATGGATCATTCATTGGGGAATTAATTTTACCACCCGGGTTCATTGAAGAAATATTATTAATGGATCGAGGCAAGATAAAAAGCTGGTGCATGTGAACAAGAGAAAGTGATAAATTACGCGGCAACCGGTCGGAGGGTTTTTAACGCACTGCGGCTGGAAAAGCATTTTTGTTGGGGTTCCGATGATTAGTTGGCCTTTTATGGGGGAACATATGACGACGTGTAAGAGTTGTTGCAATGATTGGGGCTTGGGGTTGGAGATTGATCATAAGGATGTTAATGTGGTCAAGAGTTAAAAATTAATGCTACAAATTGGAAGAAAAATACTAAAGAGGTTATTGCTTTGGATGGATCATCATCTAAGAATCTGGAAAAATTAGCGAATCAAGTGTTATTAGGAAAAAAAAATACTCTCTCCGTCCCTAATTATTTGACGTTTTAGAGGTAGACACAATAATTAAGATAATGATTGGAAAGCATTAAATATAGTACTCAATTGTCTATAATACTCTTAAATCTTTTGTTGGGATAAGGAGAGAGAAAGAGTTTAATGAGGTGTAATTTTGGAAAAATTGTCATTAATTTTTCTAGATTTGAACAAACGTCAAATAATTAGGGACAAATGAAAAACTCTAAAATGTCAAATAATTAGGGACGGGGGGAGTAGTTAGTTTGTTTTGTTTAGTTTGAATAAATGTTGAAGATTTTAGATTTTCTATGGGAAATTGATATTTCTACATTTATTGAGAAACGTGGTCTCGGGTCTCATCTTCATGCATGTGCAGGGACGGAGCTAAGTGGGCATTGCAGGGGGCTATGGCCCCCCCAAGATTGTAAATTCTTTTAACTACTAAAGCCCACCTACAATGTTTTTTTTTCTGTTGTGTTGAACTCTTGACAAAATGATTTCTTTTCTGTTGTGTTGTAGTATATATTATGACATGTACTAATCCTGATGCTTAATAGTAATAGCCATTTGCAAGGTCAGATAAATATATGCTCTTGTTAGCAATCAAGTATTTGTCCTTAACGGCTTGTGTATATCGGTGTGTATATATATATTATGTATGTGCATAAATAAATTGGGGTAGTTAATTGAATTTTTTGTTTTTTGTTTTAGATTAATAGGAAAATCACATACTATTGAGTCATTTTTCAAGAGAAAACGATCAAATCATGTTTTAGTAAAATGTCGGGTGCAATTCTAACAAAGCTTTGATATGTTCTAAAAGACTTTTTTTGTTATGTTTTGTTGTCTTTGTCAAAGCAAATTCTATTCTTACATTATTTTTATTTTAGTAAAAATATGTTTTTAATGGTGGACGAATATATATATTTTTGGCCTCCCCTAAAAATAATCTTAACTCCGTCCCTGTGCATGTGGGAAGGAACAATGTGAAAATATTAAAAATACATGTAAAAATAGTGCTCACCATTTTCTATTTGTAACAACCAACAATTCATGTTGGTTTTGTTTCTTCTTATTAATGAATTTCTTTTTTAGTCCTCCAACTTTTGCTCACTTTTTCTGTGCAAATTTGTTTATTCCCCAGTCATATTTGTAACTAAGATGTTCAATCAGGCTTCCTATATCCAGCTTGCTTAAATTGAAAATTTTCGGATTCAAATTTGGGTCTTCGGTACGTTGGGCCTATAATTATAAGAATGTTCGGCCTGAATAAAATCACGACTTTCGGACTAATTTTCAATCAAATACCATATAAAAATAATATAAGTAAGATTAATTCTTAAACTTAAAAAAATGTAAGAAATACACAAATGATACCCCTCACAAATATATATATATATATATATAATATAAAACAGAGCGGAGAGAGAAAATAGACAAATGTCACATCAAGTTTACGTCAGCGGCTCTTTCTCTCATTCCAGTTTATTCAAATTTCAAACCCTCTATCTATTGTTTAATTTTGACTCACATATTTCGATAATTTTTAAATTTCAAATATTTTCAGGTATATATTGAAGGATACATGGTGTAAGCTGTAAAGTAAAGGGTCTTATACTCAACATGTTGTTTCTCTATTTTCTGCATGTATGTATTCATTGTGTTTCGTCTTTTGTAAAGTAAGCTAATTATACATGGTTATGATGATTTTGGGTATGGAATGATGGTTTTTATGGTGGTTTGGATATGTATGGATGATTGTAGTTTTGTAAACATGTTTAGATTTTTTTGGATATCTATTTTTAAAGGAAACTCTGTCGAAATTTCTTGAAATTAGTAGCGACTAGCTTGATATTTTGGTGGTTGGATGTGTTGATGATTGAGTATGTATTAATTTCTTCATATATGTATTTTTTTGTGTTCCGTATTTTGTAAATTTAACTAATTATGCATGGTTATGATTATTTTGGGTATGGAATGATGATTTTTTTGGTGGTTTGGATATGTGTGGATGATTGTAAGTTTTATAGACATGTTTATATTTGTCTGGATATCTATTTTTAAAGGAAATTCTGTCGAATTTTTTGAAATTAGTAGCGACTAACTTGATGTTTTGGTGGTTAGATATGTGTTGATGATTGTGTGTTCCGTATTTTGTAAAGTTAACTAATTATACATGGTTATGATGATTTTGGGTATGAAATGATAATTTTTTTTGTGGTTTGGATATGTAATGATGATTGTAAGTTTTGTAGACAGGTTTAGAATTTTCTAAATATTTATTTTTAAAAGAAATTTTGCGGAATTTTTTTGATGTTAACTAGCTCGATGTTTTGGTGGTTGGATATGTATTGATGATTGAGTATGTATTAATTGTTGTGGTAATATGTATCTTTAGATAATATAATATTTTTAAATTTTAATTTAATTTTTCTTTACACCGTGCCTTCAGGCACGGGTTATAGCTAGTATATATATATATATGAGCAATGATCCATAGCACCTATTTGCTATGGATTAATAATGGACAAATAGCATCTTAACCTTTTATTGCAAAAATGAAAAGTTGTGATTTAAAAAAATATCTCGTCGTCCGATAATCATACTAGCGGACTGGATAAAAATAATTATCAGACCATTATACAAAGGTAGTGATTTTAAAAAATATCTAGTCCTCCGATAGTCATACTAGCGAGCTGAATAAAAATAATTATCAAAAAAATAATGAAAAAATAATTATCGAGCCATTATACCCGCACAACACCGAATGAAGCTTGGTATTTTTCCGTCAGCTAGGTTTACTAGCGGATAGGGGTGCTCATCTGTAAAAAACCGAACTGGTACCGAACCGAAAAATCCAAAAAATCAAGAACCGGTACCGATACCGGTATCGAATAACCGGTTTCGGTACCGGTTCGGTACGAAATCGGTACCGATTTTTTCGGTTCGGTTTTTGGTTATACCGCAATAATTAAATAATTTTTTTATAATAACAAATTTTTTAAAACTAAAAAATGAGACTAATAAATTACAATCTTACAAATACTAATTACAATTATTGGATTCTACGGAAAACTAGATACTGGAAATCCAAATCAACACCACGAAATTTTAGTAAACGTTGTATATTTGCATTGGAAAGAAATATTTTGCGGTTGGAAAAAATTAGTTTCTTAAACAAAGAAAGGAAAGAATGAGAATTAAAATAAGAAAGTAAAGAAGAACAATGAGAAAACAATTAATTAATTAATTAATTAATTAATTAAATGGACGATAAGAATAAGGACTATGTATTGTATTGTATGTATGCATGTATAAAAGAAAAAGAGTCACTCTCCTTGATTTAGTTTGACATTGAAAAAAAATAATTACTACACATGCATGCGACAAATTTGGGTAAACTGACTGCATAGGTTTACCGTTTATGCTTAGTTTATATATCAGATTATAATACTCTGCATATACATACTGATACTCTTAATTTCTTAACATGCATGTTGCATGCAGGCAATATAAATCATGTGGATGTAGACTAAAAGTGATTAACTTGAGAGTGGGAACAGCTGAACAGAACCACAACTTTTCAGCAACGAACAAAGAAAATTTTTAACTTTTCAAAATTTTGGTTTTTCAGTATATACCGAATTCAAAATTTTCGTTACCGGTATCGGTACCGAAAAGTATAAAAAATCGAAAAATCGGTACCGAAAAAACCGAAACCGAAAAAATCGGTACCGCCGATACCGATTTCAACTGGTTCGATAAAAAATCTAAAAAACCGAATTTTTTGACTACCACTACTAGCGGATGCTTATTATATTAAATCCACAAATCCTGTGTCTTGCAAACAGTACTCAACAGTGATACACATTACAAATAAAATCCAAGTCCTTGTGTATTCCAAATTCCGTGAGTCTTGCAAATAGTGATAGACATTGCAACAAGAATCCAAGTCGCACAAGGAATCTTGCAAATAGTTATACACATTGCAAATTCGAGTCACACAGGAAGTCACACAAGGACAGTTATTCCCCAAGTAAAACCCAAGTCAACAAATATTTTTAACCTCGTCATGATGAACCCTAGTGTTGTCAAATCAAATTGGGGTTGTTCGCAATTGTAGCTAATTGAAGTTGTGAAATCGAATTAGGGCTGTGAAAGCGAATTGGGGTAGATCGACAATAAGTTGTACAAATTTGATATCGTTTGACCAAAATTTGTGTTTTACATCAACCTAATCAGCATTTGTAAGTTTTTAGAATTTATCATACCCACTAGATTACCTCCTCCGTGCGCCACTGTTTATCGGTCGCTTCCGGCAGTTCCATGTAAGCTTCTCCGTAAAGGTCACGTCTTGAGAGCTTCGTCGTCGGTTAAGGAAGGCGACGCTGTGGCGGGATTATATTGGAACGGTGTTTTTGAGCATCATCGTCGTCTGATTTGTCGGCGGCTTCGTCTTCTTCTAAGGAGGTCTATTGTCCGGTTGGGAGGGCAGTATGATGCTTTTGACGCATCTACTTTTAAAATGTTTGAGTGCCAAATAAAATAACAACTTTGAAGTTTTATGCTCTTGTTGGTTCAATTTGATTGGTGCAGATTTGTTCAACTGATTGAAAAGCAGGGGATCCAAAAGAGTCATTCTATATTAGTCCCCTAAAAGATGACTAAGTGGCATTCAACAGGTATTTATACATCAATCCATGTGCTTGGGTGAAAAATATGTTTTATTTGAGTATGTAATTCCTCTCTCATTTCATTTTCTAAGGATTTTTTAAGATAATAACAGTAGGAAGTAAAAGAATATATAGGTTCTAGTTTAGCTGTAACATAATTTTCTTTATTCCTGCATTTGCTATTCTATCATTGCAGTATTCGTTTCGTGATCCATGATTTGAATGAAGTTGGGCATATATTTATTTATTTTGAGATTAACTAGATGTATTTTTCCTGTTTGGAAATTACAAAAATATTACCCTCCTGGAGATTCATAATGTAACTATACTATGAAAAAGTTCAGTGAGTATACAAACTTATAGTTTTTCTATCACTATTGATATGTGGGACAGGAAAAATAAATCACCCTGCGTTCTATTTTTAGAAAGTTTCACATAAATTAATTGCATATCTTCAAGCATAATATTATTGTGTTTTAACCTCTTCTTACTGTTAGTTTCAAGTGTGCCTATCCGACTTAATTCTGCTCCTTTTGTATTAATTTGTGAATAGGTTGATTTCTATTTATCCTATTTATTTGTTCCTGGGAGGGAGGGAGAGATAAATTGAAGCATTTTAGGTGATTCCTACTATATTGTAGTGAATTATGTTGTGTTTGGGTGCTATATATGGTTTGTTTTTCTTATTTGGAAAATGTGAGATAATAGCATGAACTTGTTGCTTCGTGATGATATCTTGTAGCTGTTGGGAGAAAAGAAATTTGATCTCTTTGATTTCTTTGGCTTTAAATTTAGAATAAGGCTTATTTCTTCAAAAAAACAACTTCACATAATGAGACATGATATCACATCGAAAGTAGAATTTGAAGCAAGAGTCTCTCATGCTACTGTTGTCGTATACAACTAGAGATGCTCTAGCTGCCTTTCTGTCATATTTATGTTGTCCCAGATTTTCACTAAACGAGTTTAATTATATTCCAAAAAAATTTGCGTGTGAGCTTATGTTATGTAGGATGCCTTGAATACTTGAAATATCTACATATTTCACAAGTTTTTGGTTATGACGCTTTATATATATTTGTGCATTTGATATAGTCTGTGTTGATTTTGATTTCCTTGAGCTGTTTTCTTTTTGTATAGGTTTGAAAATTATGTGCACAAAACAATGCAACAATTCACTTACGCAGTTTTGAAAAAAAAAATTCAAATTCCTTAAAACCAACAACAGATAACACTGATGTAAAATTTGAATTGCCCTATCTTTTGTTAGCTATGAAATGCTCTACACTTGATTTTAGCCATTGGCAAGGTCATGTTATTATACACATTTTTAGGAACTATTTACTGTTGAATGTAGCTCAAGTTTAGGGTAAAAGATTGTCTTAGTACTGCTTGTTGTTTCTGCTTATTGCTTGATTTTCATCCTCAAGAATGCTTATATAGTTGTTTTACTTTTTTCATTTTCACCTCTTTAGGATAACAGAGCACAGATGGTTCCAAAAATTTTAATTTACTCAACAGCAAGAGACATACAAAGTATTGTGGGCTTGATTCATATAAGGATTGTATATTCCTAGATTGTATATTCATAATTTTTTTGATCTTTTTATTTTCTTTTTTTCATGGTATAAAGTTTCCAGATCACGTAAGGATATACTCAAACTGTAAATCATCATATTGCAGTCACCGATTCTAGTATATAGAGGTTGGGTTCCACGAAACTAGAGAGACAAGTCTTCCAGAGTGTCAGAAGATGATAAACAACATTTAACTGTAGAACAACCCCCCCCCCCCCCCCGCCCCCGCCCCCACACACACTATTGGAGAGAGCAAAAGAATTTCTTGGTGGTGGTTTGAATCTAAGAAGCCTGATATTGCTCAGGTTTGTAGTTGTGTTTACTTTTGTTTATTTTCTTTTTGTTTCATATTTTCTTGGTTAATGTAGACATGGTTCTGAATGAAATAAGATTATTTACCTTGCAAACTATTATATATATTCCCAGGTTCCTGATATTATCCCTAAAAAAATTGTTGGAGTTGTACGTGGAAGTGAGAAGCCTAACATTTTTGTTCCAGCTAAGTATCCAAATTCCTTCCAGTGGTTCTATGTTGATGTACCTGTAATTACTCGTGCTTGTGAACTTGCAGAGAATACCATCTATATTGAAGACATCAATGAAAGTGTCAATCCCAATAGCCTATACCCTCTTCCAAAGGGCCCTAATACACTCATTTGAAATTCAGTAATGCCACAACACCATCTCAACTATCTATCTAATAAAATACAAATGATTTTAAATTTTCCGCTCACTTAATAAATCATTTGGGCCGTCTAAAGTTTGGGATAAATCCCACCGTTCATACATCTATCTATCTAATAATCTAATAATAATTTAATAATCTATCTAATAAAATACAAATGATTTTGAATTTCCCGCTCACTTAATAAATCATCTGGGCCGTCTAAAGTTTGGGATAAATTTCACCGTTTATACATCTATCTAATAAAATATATCTATCTATCTAATAATCTAATAATAATTTAATAAAATACAAATGACTTTAAATTTTTCGCTCACTCAATAAATTATTTTGATCGTTCAAAGTTTGAAATAAATCATATTGTCCATACAGTGTTGGAGGCACGGGACCTAACTAGTATATTTACATGGTACTTAATTTTTGGCCTTCTTAGTACTTAAGTAAAATATAGTGTGTTCTTTATGATCTATACAATATAGTGAGAAGAGCTTTGGAGTTGAGAGGAGATTGCAAGATTCCTTGTGTGACTCGGATAAAAAATTATGATGAATACATGCTTTGCATAATTGGACAGTGTTTACTTGTGTATCACTGTTTGCAAAAGATTCCTTGTGTGACTCCCTGTGTGACTTGGATTTGCAATGTGTATAACTATTTACAAGACTCCTTGTGTGACTTGGATTCTTGTTGTAATGTGTATCAGTGTTTGTAGGACTCACGACATTTGCAATACACAAGGACTTGGATTTGATTTGTAATGTGTATCACTGTTTGCAAGACACGTGATTTAAGGATTTAATATAATAAGCATCCACTAATAAATCTAGCGGACAGAATAAAACCAAGCGAAGGTTAAGATGATATTTAAGACTCCAACTTTTTATAAATAAAATTGAATTTTCTCTATTCATTATTCTGAATTAATAAGGTGTTAATTTGATATAATGCTTTGGTTATGGGGGAAATGTGTAAATTTTACAAAATAAGCAAGTGGTTATAAAATATTCATTGTTGTCGGGGAATATTCGTTTGGTCGTAGAATATTCTTGTTATCGGGAAATATTCGTACGACGGCGCATCCATTTGTGGGCCCAATAACGAAAAACGGTCGGATGAAGGAAAACGACAAGTATGAGTTTTTATAAATAATGGCGTAAGTGTTACTGTTAACACTGTTGGAATATCTGGTGGTTAAAATACAGTAATACACGTGGTTGCACAGTAGCATATAGTATTGTACAGTATTTTTGAATTATTGATTCTTACGTAAAAATGCACTACTCAATAATTATTACAGTAATTACTGTTCAATATTTTATTTTATTGGTTTAATAATTGTTGTGTTGATATTATTTTTGTTTCAATAATTGTCACTGCACAATATTTTTCATTATCAGATCAATAATATATATTATTTAAATAATATTATTAGATAGCATTATTGGCAATGTCTAGAAAGTTCTGTCGAGGAAAGGAGTTAGGTCATCTAATTGCGCGCCAGTAAAGAAAAATCTTTATCGGAAAGCCCCCTCTTTCTTGGGAACGGCCTAGTTGTCATTATTGTGATTCTGTAATATTATTTGTGAATAATTAATTATTAATTTATATGATAAGAAAATATTTATTTTATGTGGATATAAATGAAGAAAATATTTATTTTTATGTGGATATAAATAAAGGAATTAATGTTGAGGTGTTTTATCAATATTTTATCGGATTAGAGGTATTAAAAATCATCCGTATGTGAATTTCGAACATTTTATGTTTGGAATTTGAAAAAGCTTAAATCTACAAGGTTTTAGAGAATTCAATTTCCTATGAAATGACCATAAAATTTCGTATTTTTCTGATAAAAGGGCTATTTATTATAAATTATTGAAGTTTTGAAAATAAATATTTTTATTAAAATATAGGGGGCCTACTTTTGTTTTTTTTGTGAAAAATGCTGAAATGGTAGGCTGCACATTCAAAGTGGTATGCTGAGAAATCAAAGTGGCATGCTTGAAATGGTGTTAAAATATTAATATTTTATTATTTAGTCTTCTTTGGCGTTCTAGCATTTTCCTATAAATAGATGCTTAGGTTAGAATTGAAAATCACACTAGAAACATAAGTTTTCTCTCTCTATATTATCGAGCGTATTTTTGTGAGTATTTAAATACTTTGAGAGTTGCTATTCAATGCAAGTTTATTTCGGTATTACATATGATATTCTAGTCAAAAATACTGTTATTTTGAGGTAAAGAATGTTATTTTTTTCATAATGATGTTATTCTTTCAATATTATTATATCGAAATATTGGTATGAATTTTATTGTGGAATTTTTACCTTTTTCATGTCGGGGTTACTATTCACGTTTACGACACTATACACGAATACGACACTATTAACAGAAAAAATTAAAATTTTATTTCTTTGTCCAAGTTGTCTATTATGGTTACTATCTTTGATTGTATCTATGTTTTGATCTTTATTTTTTGAATTCTGCTCCAAAATTGATTATTATGGAGAATTTTTGAACTTGGATAAACTATAGTACGAATTTCTAATATTTGTCCTTTCCTTTCCTTTCCTTTTTACATGATTATGCATCCTTGAGGATTTTCCTCGCTGAAATAATCACTACTAACACAACTTTTATTCGGGCGATAACCGTACCCATATCCATCACAATATGGCCCTGGTGGTGGCGGGACGATGGACCTTCCGTATCCATGATAGCATGGCCCACCACTATACCCTTCAGAACATGGCCCACAACATATCCCTGTTGGATACATAGGCATATGTGGATATCCATGAACCGGTTCACAAAAATTAATTGGCACTGGTTGTGGTGCGATTAGGGTCGGGGTCGGGGCCGAGGCCGGGGCCGGGGCCGGGGCCGGAGCCGGGGCCGGGGCCGGGGCCGGGGCCGGGGTCGAGGCCGGATCAACTTTCTTGGGCTTTTCAAGAGGAGGCTTTTTTTCTGGGTTAGACTTGGACTTTGCATGCTCTTGGACCGGGGCCGAGGCCGGGGCCGGGGGCGGGGGCTTTTCAGGAGCCTTTTTTTCTGGGTTAGGCTTGGACTTTGCATCCTCTTTAGCTTCGTTGGGCTTGGGCTTTGGGGATTCTTTGATCTCAATACTCTTGATAGCCCCATCACCCTTGCAACAAAGTTTGTCACGGATCTTTTCTGGGCTACAGCACACCACGGTGATCGTCACCGTATTAGCCTTCTCATCATATATCTGGTCTCTAATTTCTCATGTCCCCAAAAAAATAACACAACATACATATATATATAATCAGTTCTCATCCAAGTAGCAAATCACCAAAATACCCTTTTAAGGAAAGCAAAGACATAATATAGCCGCAGTATGTGCATGTGAATAAGTAAAAAGGTAAGGGGCTCACGAGGAAATTTGCACAGGACTTTCTTCACCTTCTTGTAGCAGCTAGCACACTGCAGGTCTACCTTGAGCACCATTACGGTCACCTGATACATTTCAATAAATAAATAAATAATTTTGAATATTTTGTCATTTTAATTAATTATATGAATACGAATCTATACATAAATTCATAAGGAAAAAAGAAAATCAATGAAAAAAATAGTTTTGAATATTATGTCATTTTAACTATAAGAAAAAAAAATCAATGAAATAAGATTTGGATCGACATGAAAGAATTATATGCAATTGATGCAAAAACATATATAAACCCGAGCTCACATAAATGAATCGTATAATCGGCATATGGATCAATTAAAGTAGAGACAGAGAGGAGAGGAAAGGAGAGAGAATTTGCATACCTTTTCAGCCATGGCTGCGAATTGGGAAGATGATCAGATTGGGGAAACCACAGGTGAATGAATTGTTGCCGTCTCACTGTCGTTAGTTTAAGTGAGAGAGAAAGGAGAGGAGCAGAAGGAATTGCCCTTAAGAAGGACAGACGCTCCCATCCACTTCAGTTACCAATTTAACCTCCTTATTAAATTTATATAATAATATTAATAGTTAATAATGGAACTACACAACTGTGCATACTTTTAAATTTACACAATTTATAATCGTAGAGTTAATTTACTCTACGAACGATCGTATATTTTATGATTTGAAAATTCACTCTACGTGTCTACGGTAGTAGAAGGACTACTCTATTATCAGTCAGTAACTACACTACGATTGTAAAATGATTTAACTCTATGATCGTAGACTGTACATTTGAAATTTACACAACTGTGTACCTTCATTTTTTTTTCTAAAATATTAATACTTATTAAATAAAATTAAAGGCGTCTAATCTTTCTAAAGTGAAATTAGTAAAAAGAAATTAATGTCATTACTGTCTGACATTTTCACACATGTTTACACGCGTGTATGTATATCTTTCTTTTGTTCGAGTGCACGTTTCACATACGTGGAGTGTATACTTAGCATTTACACATTGTTTAATGTATTTAAATACAAATGTAACTAAAATTTTATTAATTTAGTAACAGTTTATTTTAAATAGAATTATTTAACTCAGTGTTGGGGCTCAAACTTTGTACCAAAATTATCACGCTTGGTTGATGTCACTATATAATTACCAATTTAACCTCCTAATTTAATGGAGTACGATAATAATAATAATATTAAATTAATAATTTTAAAATTCATAAGAAATAGTAGGAAAATAAAAGAAGAAGAGAGGATATCAAAAGAGAAATGAAAACAAGGAGGCAATTATGGGAGTGAAGACGCGTAAAAGGACGTGAAGTGTCACGGGGGTGATGAATGAAACTTGTCGGTATAGAAAAATATGACTAATTGCTGACCCGTGACTCTCACCGATTTCAATTAAATGTGCTGTCTTTGAAAGATCCACCTCACCCGCTATTAAATTATTCACCCTAATTTAATTAATTATTCAACTAAATTAATTAAATAAATTTATTAATTATAGAATCCGACCATATATTACGATAAATTTATGTAAATTTACGATTAAAAAATTTATCAATATATTAAATTAATAAAAATTATAGAAGGGTCATATTTATTATACATTTCTCTACAAAAAATATTATTATTATTATTTATCTACCAAACTAATAATTAAATAATTGATATAAATATTTATAATATATATCGTCTTTCTTAATAACACAGGTGGTTAATGGATTGAATATTTATTCGTGGACATAAAAATTGGACCGGAAGAATAAAATTAATTTGTTTCCTTGAACAAATGGACAATACAATCTATTTATTCGCGGGAATAAATTTATTTTATTCTTCCGATTCAATTTTCTTGTCAAATTTTTCTGTCCGCGTTTACTTATTATAGTAATGTATTGGGTCAATTTTAATAATACTTATTTACGTAATTAATAATTGAATATTTAATATAAATATTAAATATATATATATATATATATTATTTTTTGTTAATAATTGTTGGTTAATAGGTTTGGTCAATTTCAATGATGGAAATGTGATGTGTGGTCATTCCATGCACCCAGTGGCGGAGTCAGAGGATTTCAACAGGGGGGTTCGGATTATGCATGTAATTTTTTTTTCGACGGCCTCTTAGTTCGTTGATTTTTTTTCCATATTCCTAAATCACAAATAATTCAACATTCAACAAAATCATAATCCTAAATCACAAGTAATTCAATATTTCAATTAGTTACTCAAATTCAATTGAAACAAAAAAATCAATTACAAATTAAAACACATTGTTGACTGTTGAACCGGTAACGGTACTAGAACGACGGAGTCTCTCTTCGGAGTTCGGACCGTAAAGGCGGTAAATCCAACCTGCAAGTTCTCATATTCTGAAAATGTTGGATAATCACTTCATTATCAATGCGCCTAAAAATATCTCTCTCGACATAGCACACCAAACAGTCGGTGAGAAAGTCATCTCCCATCTTGTTGCGCAATTTTGTCTTAACAATATTCATCGCAGAAAATACTCGTTCCACACTAGCAGTCGCAACAGGCAAAACTAAAGCCAACTTGATAAGAAGATATACTAAATGAAAAGTAGTGTGATATCCCACCTCAACCATATTAGTTGCAAGTTCTCTGACATTTTCTAGTTTAGAAAATCTTGCATTTTCTCTCATTTCAGAAATTCACATCTTTAATTGTTCTTTAAGCTCTATTCGATCATCCATTGAAAAGTCTTATAGATATAGTTCTGCAAGTCGAACTAACTTTGAAAAATTAAAATTGGAGAACGAATTCTTAGGATCAAGACATGCTATGCACAAGAGCAATTCCGTGTTCGTCTCAGTGAAACGATTATCCATCTCTTGACTAATACGATCAATAACCTAAAAAATATAAAATAAAATTACTTATATATTCAAAAACATAATTAGAAGTATAAATAAAGAAAAACAATTGAATACCTGATAAAATATCTCAACTCGAAAGTGGTGAAAGTATGTGTGTTTGCAACCAAGGCGACCTGGAACATTATCTTCCATATTAGGGATGCTAATATTATGTTCAGAACAAAAATTATTCACATCTCCTAATAGATCATCCCATTCATTCTCTCTGAGATATTGCAATTGTCTCTTGGTAGTAACAACCAAATTCATGGCCTCTACAATATTCTGATCTTTTTGTTGCAAAAACCGTGACAAAATATTTGTCAACCCCAACACTACCTTCATCAAGTGAGCAATGAATACAAACTCATATGTTTCCATTTTATCGTTCAAGCCCACAACAATGCCTTTACTTTTAGATTCCTGTCCATCTTCATATATATTCTGAAGAAAAAATGTTGGAACCTAACTTTAGAAGTTGGAGTGATGGAGTCGATTGGCGTCTGGCGGCACCGCGGCAGGACATCAGTAGGCGCCAGGCAGCAGCCGCGCTTCAGTCTCCACTCTCCAGCAGGCAGCACCGCAGCAGCGAACAATTACTCCGTGCTCCGTGGTTCTGTTTCTGTTTCTGTTTCAGTGTGGACTTGTGGTGACAGTTTTGTTATTTGATAATATCATATACTAGCAACAGTCCCGTGCCTCCGGCACTATAGACGTTGGGATTTATTCCAAATTTTGAACGACTCAAATGATTTATTGAGTGAGCGAGAAATTCAAAATTATTTGTATTTTATTAGATAGATAGATGGTGGAATTTATCTCAAACTTTGGACGTCCTAGATGATTTATTGAGTGAGCGGGAAATTTAAAATTATTTGTATTTTATTAGATATAATTAGATATATATAATATAGATATAGATAGATAGAATTAGATAGATTGTATTTTATTAGATAGATGAATGGTGAGATTTATCCCAAACTTTGGACGGTCCAGATGATTTATTGAATGGGCGGGAAATTCAAAATCATTTGTGTTTTATTAGATAGATGTAATATGTTGACTTTAGTGGCTTAATGGGCCATCATGAGTTTTAGAAAAAATACATACGAACATGACTACATGAGAAATATTTTTCTTTGTGTGGGCTAGTTCTGAAATAAGTCAAACAACCCAATCCTAAGTTATAAAAAAATTACTTTTTTTTTCTTCCCCTTCCTTCTTCTTCTCAGCGTACCTCGGACCCCCCGGACTTTCCGAATTTCAAGCTGGACCCTCCTTAGTATATAAAAAAATTTCTCGCAACAGGGGGCCGTGTACCCCCGAGACCCCCCCCCCCCGCCTCCCTCCGCCCCCCTCCGCCCCTGCATGCACCCCACATGCCTTACCCGCTTAGTTGCACGTAGGTACACCTTCTCTGGATGCAATTGCGTGCATTTTCAACTAAGTGACGCTTTTTTTTATATATTTTTTTTTACGATTAAGTCACGAGTTGCTTGGTTACTGAGTGAGCCTTTGTTATGGCTCCAGTCCCAAATATAATAAAGTTTTTGATTTATTGATCTAATACTCAATCGGATTTTAAAAAAATAATTAAAAAAATATATTTTTTTATCTAAAAAAGAATGAGGTAAAATATATAGAGTAAAGGGTAAAAATATTATTTACTGGAGTCTACTAAATCTAAAAAAATAAAAATACTCATTATTTTCTATAATCTTGTAGGCCCTTTAAGGATAAATTTAGAATTTTTTTTATTTTCTTTCATCTACTCTACTCTTTTATTTATATATGAAAAATGTATTTTACTCATTTTTTTAGAACGAAGAGAGTAATTTTTAGAATCCTTATCCATTTTTTTTGGGGGTGGGGGGTATATATATATATATATATATATATATATATATATATATAGGGTCTCCATCCACAGCAACCGGTTGTTGGGGAGCAACCCATTTTTTTCCAGCCGCTACTGCTTGTACCGACCACTTAGAATTTTTTTTTATAAGCCGCTACAAGCTGTAGCGGCTGGAAAAAAATGGGTTGCTCCTAACAACCGGTTGCTGTGGATGGAATCTCATATATATATATATATATATATATATATATATATATATATATATATAGTTCGGATCCAGTCCGGACTCTCGCACGCTATTAAAATTTGGATTTTTTTGTTTAAAACAACTAATTTTTTTTAATATTTTATGGAATTGAAATTTTTCTATAATATAGTGTTTTGGGTGTGATTTGGATACATATAACATGTAAAACCCCAAATTTTATGAATAAAGATTTAATTTTCTCAAAATATTTTTTGAATATTATGGTGTGGATTTGAGATAATATTATAGTTGTGGGTAGTATTTATAAATTTTGTAAAGTATGCAAGTTGTTATATAATATTCGATTGGTCGGGAAATATTCTTTTTGTCGGGAAATATCCGTACAATGGTACAATCATTGGTGGATCCCACAACGGAATTATTATCAGATTGAAAAAATAACAAAAATATTTTAATAAAAATAACGAGAGAAGTTTTACCGTTAAAACTGTTGAACTACTTGGTAGTAAAAGTACAGTAATACTCGTGGTTGCATAGTAGCACACAGTATTGATTATTAATGCTTACGTGAGAAGTCACCCAGTTTTGTTCAATTATTGCTACAGTAATTACTGCATAGTATCTCACGTTATTTGATTTAATTATTATCGATATTTTATATATTATTAAATCAATAATTGAGATGACGAAGTTATTAATATTATTATTTACAATATTAACGATATCTAGAAGTTCTGCCATGGAAAGGTTTGGTCACCTAATTACGCGTCAATAGAAAGAAATCCTTATTAGAAAGCCCCCTCTTTCCTGGGAACGACTTGGTCGATTAATATTGTGAATTATAATAAACGTGATAAGTTTTGTTTTATTATTATTATAAATATAATAAAACAGAAAACTTTTTATATAAATATAATACTTTTATAAAGTTATTTATTTTATTAGACTATAAATAGAATGTATTATATTCTATTATGCATAGTATTTGTATAGTAAAATCTTTTTATATAAAACAGAATACTTTTATAAAGTTATTTATTTTATTAGACTATAAATAGAATATATTATATTCTATTATGTATAGTGTTTGCATAGTGCATGTGTAAGACCCCAACTTATTATTTAATGAAATTAAATTTCCTCTATTTATTATCTTGAAATAATAATGGTTGATTTGATTAATGTGGTAAGTTATGGATAAAATGCGCAATTATTTCAAACAAGCAAGTGGTTTTAAAATATTCATTGTTGACGGGGAATATTCGTTTGGTTGTGGAATATTCTTACTGTCGGGGAATATTCGTAAGACGGCGCAGCCTTGTGTGGGCCCCATAACGGAATGCGATTGGATGAAGAAAACGACAAGAATAAGTTGGTTATAAATAACGGCGTAGTTGTTACCGTTAATACTGTTGGAATACCCGGTGGTTAAAACATAGTAGCACACGGTATTACACCAATTATTGATTCTTTTGTAAGAAGGCACTACTCAATAATTGTTACAGTAATTACTGTTCAGTATTTTATTTTATTGATTCAATAATTACTGTGTTGATATTTTATATTACTATTGTTTTAATAATTGTCACTACACAGTATTTTCTATTATCGGAGCAATAATTTATATTATCTGAATAATATTATTAGATAACATTATTGGCAATGTCTAGAAAGTTCTGTCTAAGGAGAGGTTTGGTCATCTAATTGCGCGCTAGTAAGTAGAGATCCTTATTGAAAAGCCCCCTCTTTCCTGGGAAGTACCTGGTTGTCAATAATGTGATTCTGTAATATTATTTGTGAATAATTAATTATTAATTTATATGATGAGAAAATATTAATTTTATGTGGATATAGATGGAGAAATTTTTTTAATGTGACAATTGTTGAAAATTAATATTTTAACTTTTTCTGATAAAATAATTTAATTAAATATATTATTTTAATAATATATTGATGGTGACATTTTTATAATGAATGTGAGATATATGAGTATATGAGGAGGAAGAGTATTTTTATGGCATTAAATGATTAACACATGTTTTGTGTGTCGGTAGACCCCAATTCTTGATCGAAATTTGATTATAGCCTGTAAAATCGTCTGTTTGTGGATTTCGGTCAATTTTTGTTTGGAATTTGGAAAAACTTTCTTCTGCAAAGTTGTAGAGAATGAAATTTCCTATGAAAAGGACATGTGGTTCGAATTTTTCTGACAAAATGACTATTTATTATGAATTATTGAAGTTCTAAAGTTTCGAAATAATTAATTTTTGAAAGTTTTATTTATTTTTATCAAGGAAAACGTTTTTTCCATTTGAGTGACACATGTTAATGGTTGAATCAGGTGGTGAGGTGTGCTAAGGAAATTAAGAAAATTATATTATTATTTTATTAAATTTTCTGCTTTGGTGTTCTAAGTATTTTCCTATAAATAGGGTGCTTAGTTTAGAATTAAAAATCACACCAGAAACTAAAATCTTCTCTCTCTTTCTCTCTCGATATATTGAACGTATTCTTGTAAGTATTTTAATACTTTGAGTGTTGTTATACGGTGCAAGTTCAAGTCATAGCCTATATCTGGTGTTTCAACTAGAAGTACTAACTTTTCGAGGTAAGGGAAGTTATTTTCTTTTTAAATGATATTATTTTTAAGTAGAGAATAAAGTCTACTATCTTTTATGATTTAAAAAGGTTTTTCATCACTTTTATCGCTGTGACTCGGCTTAATAAATAATCTACATCATCCCTGAACTACGGCTAAGGATATTCATTAGTATCACAACCACAAATTATCTATGCACTACGGGCCAAAGATATTCGTGTATTCATTAATGGTCATGATCATGCCAACAACTGTCTATCAATGTACTACGGGCCAATGAGGACTTTTACCACATCATTTGTAACATTACGGTCATGATTACACCGAATAATCCCTGGTCATAATCATACCAAGTCCATCTATGCACTACAGGCCACAGATGACTTTAAAAATATATAAACATGAGGATGATGACAATGATATAAGAATTCAATAAAACAAGTTCAAGAATTAATTTATTCAGGAACTAATAACGTCTAAATTGTCAACATGATACTTCTTTGTAGAGTAAAATTCAAGAATGCTCAGAAAAATATTTTCATGAAAAGATACTGGATGAAGCGCAAATATCAAGGGTATTCCACTAATTTCATGGAGTTTAGAAGTCAAAACTTTAACCAACTGAGTATAATAAAGAATGGAATAACAAAAGAAATCACAATGCATGTGATACTTCGCATAGACAGGTTATTCTAACAAAATAATAAATAACGGAACCAGGTCAGGCGAAATTCGCACCGACAGGATGTTCCAACAGAATAACAAAGACGGAACCAGGTCAGGCGTAAAACGCACAGACAGGATATTCTAACAGAATAATAAAGACGAAACCAGGTCCGGCGTAAAACGCACAGACAGGATATTCCAACAGAATAATAAAGACGAAACCAGGTCCGACGTAAAACACACAGACAAGATATTCCAACAGAATAATAAAGAATGGAATAACAGAAGAATTTCACCAAGTATAGGGTAGCCCGCGTATACAGGTTATTCCAACAGAATAATAAAGAATGGAATAACAGAAGTTATCGTCATGAATACAAAAGAAATAATACCTCTTACCTTAGAACAAACTGAATATTGGAGTAGTGAAGTAGCAGAATACTTTTCTTCTTTCTCTCTATAGTTTCTCTCTCTAGAGTTTTAGTGAATTCGTAAGAAATAATGAAGGAATGAGCTTCTATTTATAGGAGAATGAAAAGGATACTATTTGAGAAATAATTCACGGATGCAATATTAATCACGGATCAAAATTTTTCAATCGTCAATTTTTAAAAAAAATAATAATATAAAATTTAAGTAAAACAAATAACTTTAAATAAAATATAATATATTTTATTTATAATCTAATAAAACAAAACTTATATAATATATATATATATATATAACAAGTTCCCTGCGATTAAGGCAAAGTGAACCCCTCCCCTATTTTAGATTCAATACATCCCATGTGGGCCCCAAATGTGGCCCCATCTTTATTATAAAGAATAAATTTCTACCGATTATTTTAAAAAATGGGTAAATAGGGGTTCATAAAATAAACAAAATTTACATCAAATACTTCATAAATTTCCCTCAATATTTTTAACAACATTTATCATCATTATTATAATTCACAATAATAATCGACCAGGTCGTTCCCAGGAAAGAGGGGGCTTTCCAATAAAGATTTATCCCTATTGGCGCGCAATTAGGTGATCAAACATCTCCTTGGCAGAACTTCTAGACATCGTTAATATTGGAAATAATAATATTAATAACTTCGTCGTCTCAATTATTGATTTAATAATATATAAAATATCGACAATAATTGAATCAATTAACGTGAGATACTATGCAGCAATTACTGAAGCAATAATTGAACAAAACTGAGTGACTTCTCACGTAAGCATCAATAATCAATATCGTGTGCTACTATGCAACCACGCGTATTCCTGTACTTTTAACATCGGGTGTTTCAACAGTTAACGGTAAAACTTTCGTCGTTATTTTCATAAAAATATTTTTGTCGTTTTTTCATTCCGACAATAATTTCATTGTGGGGTCCACCATTGATTGCGCCGTTGTACGAATATTTCTTGCTAAAACGAATATTCTCCGACCAATCGAATATTATATAACAACTTGCGTACTTTGCAAAATTTATAAATATTATCCACAACTATAACATTATATTAAATTCACTCCATAAAATTCAAAAATGATAATTATAGAAAATTTTTTTCTTTATTCATAAAAATTGGGGTCTTACATTTTATGTACTTCAATTTTCCCTGACAGAATTTTATTCTGAATCCATTGACATGCCATTCAATTGGCATAAATTTCATCATTCATTCGGCTTACATTATTAACGTTCTTCGCTCGTTCGTCTGTAATTCGGTCATTCGAACTCAAAATTTGTTCATTCTTGAGTCCACGACTGCCGTTTTTAATTTTTTCTAACATTATTATGAATCCTCAATAATTAGGGTTCATTAACTTAATTTTTACTTTTCGTTCATCTTTTATGAAAATTTTGTCATAACTTCGTTATACCTATGTTCAATTCGTTCTTCATGAACGTTTCTCTAAATCCTAACCAAGCAATAATCAACTAACTTATACGCGATGGTTTTAAACTTTTTCATCAACAACAAGTTCTAATTACGAATGTTTTAAATTTGTCCATCAACAACGTTCTTCGCGTGTTCTTCGTTCGTTATTCATTTTTAATCGATATTTTGATTACGATTTCATTTTTTCTTAGAATTTGGTGTTATAACTCACCAATTCTTACTTATTTCACTGAATCGTTCATTTGATTCATTCGGATCGTTCAAATTCATCACGAATATCATAACTCCTATGAAATCTTTTAAGAAATTTTATAAACTAACTTTAATTTCTTCTTGCTTCATTTTTTTTATGATTTCAACCATATAAAAATCGTTTTTAACATCCTGTACTTTTATTTTCATTAAGCTATATGATTTCCATATAAAAACTTAAAGAAAATTTTGATTAAAGTTGGGTTTTGGATTACCTTTCTTCTTTAATATTCTTCCGTTGGACAAAGTTTGCAATTTGCTATCTTTTCCTCTTCCTTTCTCTTCCCCATCCGAATTTCTCTCTCTCTCTCTCAAGTGTTAGTTAAAAATTTTTAACCAAACAAATGAGCTTAAACTTGGTTTATATAGAAAACCAAGGCTATGGACATTTTGGTTATTTAGCCAAATCGCCTTACTATTCACGGAGCTTCTCTTGGAAGGTTCGTTGTTCTGTTATTCGGAATTCGTCCGACAATTTGAAAAATTGCGTTTTTCAGAATTCAAATATTTTTCAATATTCCGTCTTTCCTCTACAGATTAACTTTTACGCATTTTTCAAAAATTCTAAAAACTGAAAAACACTTTTTGACGAATAGTATTTTCCTTCACGTTTTTCCAAAACATAGTTAAACGAATGAAAAGTACATAACAGTACTTTTCGTCATTTTTATTTCGTCATATTTTTGCACGTTTTTTGAAAAAAAAATTATCGACAAACTTAACTTTTCACGACTTATTATCGTCAAATCTTTCGACGGAATGTCTTTTCGACATATCGATCTCTTGGAAAGACTTATGTTATTTAAACCCTAACTCTTAGGGTTCGTCGGATGAATAGTGCATATTTCATCTTTTTCTCAAAAATATTTTTATTTCTAAATTTTTTTTATTTTCGTCTTGAAAATTCCTAATCGTTAGAATCCTCCCGTTTTATTATCATCCTAGGACATAGAACGGATAATAAACACAGCACAAAATATAATCAATAAAAATTCATTTTTATTAATTAATAACTCTTTAAACTTATATTATGAACAATCCAATTTTTCCAATTTTCACAATCCCCCTAAGATAATCCAAAAACATTTGATCTTTTCCATGCAAGTTTTGCGTACCACCGAAAAAAGGGAAATGGGATCGTGCCAAACTAAAGAAAAAAACTGGTAAATTTATGCCTCCGTCGGTTCCCAAAAAGAATTCCATCAATCAATTTTTTAATTTACAAAAAAAGGACTCATATTCTTTTAAAAATAATTTTATTATCATATGAGTACTATTAAATTAAATATTCAAAGATATTCAAAATATTCATGATTCACACTCCATCTCAAAATACACACAAGTCTCCCAACTCTTATCTTCGTATGCCTAAAAGTTTAAAAGCCATAAATAGGATCAACTTCATGGTATTGAAATATTTCCTCTTTTCTCAAAGATCTTTTGAGCAAAATATATTTTGAAAACTAATATTTCTATGTGTTAAAATGATATTTATATATAAGTTTCTTTCATATTAAAGTGAAACTCACTCACTATTCACTTGAGAAGAAATACGTGAAAATATCAATTTTTTATGTGAAAATATCAGTTCTCTATATTTTTTACAGATATTAACAGAAGATTAAAATATAGAAAAGATAATAAAAAAAATTCAAATTTATCATTAGAGACCCGACAATATTTTATAGAAAGTAAAGAATATTTTTATTTTTATATTAGTGAACCCCACTAAATTATTTTTTTACCCTCCATTCTATGTACTTTAATTTATCTTTTTGTGAACAAAAAGAATTGTACCTTTAATCATCCTTTTGAGCACGAACGGAGTAATCCTAATAACAATGTAATAGCATAAACCCAACCCAAATAAAACTGTGACTACTTTTTCTTGTAATTTTGGACTTTCTGTTTTATAGTTGAAAGGATTAGTACTTGGACCTTGGCCCAAACCAGTAGATCAAAAAATGGCTATGATCCAAAAAGAAATAAAATATCACTTGAACCAACATGTAATGAAACAAACATGAGATTGAGATCATAATATTATACCAAAATCTTCGTATTCTTTATCGTATTAATTAGTCCAAGGCTGTACATGCAAAACATATACAATAATCTTGATATATATATATATATATATATATATATATATATATATATATATATATATTATTACATACATACTATATTATTTATAATCAAATTATAATATCAAATGCGATAGACCACAATTTTAAACTGTATTATCGATACGAACACGGGTTATGAGTCTAGTTGCTATAACAATAATAATTTTGTTCTTGTTTTCTATATTTGTTAATCGTTTGTATTGATTCTCACATCGGAGGGTTCTCAACCGTTGAGGATCGCCTCTGTGTTACTTTTTCAAGTTTATTTCGCTTTCGGATCCGACGACTAGTCTTGGAAAAAATTGAGTTAACACCTGCAAATTTAATTATATTACTATTTTATCACTCTTTATTTGATATTTATATCTCTTTTTATTTTATTCATCCACATATTAAACATTTTGTATTTTATTTGAGCTAATTATGCAATTCATGTGTCACATATAGACTAACCAGTACTCCCTCCGTTCCTTAATATAAGTCGTTTGAAAGTTATGTGCAAGTATTAAGGAAATGATTATATAACATTAATTATAATATCAATTGTCTATATTGCCCTTGTATTGGAAAAAGAAGGTGTTATTTATTGGACAAAAAATTATATTTATTACTTGGGGTAATATTGAAAACTAAGCAATTAATACTTACTTGAAATTCTCAAACGACTTATATTAAAGAACAAAAATAATTATCTAAAACGACCTATATTAAAAATCAGATGGAGTACATACATCAATTGAGCATGACCAGAAATTTTTCCTATAATGAATGCATGTCCCAATATATATATATATATATATATATATATATATATATATATATATATATATATATATATATATATACAGACAGGATCAGGTAAGGGCTCTCTTATTTTGTTAAAATGCGGACTTTTTTTTTTTGATTTTTTTTGGTTTTTTTTTTAAAACAACTAAAAAAATATATTTAATATTTTATGGAACTGAAATTTTTTCATAATATAATGTTTTGGGCGTGTTTTGAATACCTATACCAAAAAGTGGTGGTACAGTCTGCCCAGACTGTACATACATATTTTTGTTATACGTACCCAAATCACATCCAAAACACTGTATTATGAAAAAATTTCAATTCCATAATTTTTTATTTATTTATTTTTAGTTATTTTAAAAAAAAAAGCAAAAAAAAAAATATAAAGGTCCGTATTTTAACCAGGTGCGGGATCCCGCACCTGATCTGCTCCCTATATATATATATATATATTTATATATATATAGAGAGAGAGAGAGAGAGAGAGAGAGAGATAGAGAGTCCGGATCAGGTCCGGACTCCCGAATTTTTACATAATACAGTTTTTTGGGCGTGATTTGGATGCCTATACCAAAACATTTCTGTACAGTCTGGGCAGAGTGTACATACATTGGTTGGTGTAGGTATTAAAAACACACCCAAAATAATGTATTATGAAAAAATTTCAGTTCCATAATTTTTTTTTTTAGTTGCTCTATAAAAAAAAAAATTTTGGGTCCGGATTTTCTCCCGTCCGGGAGGTCCGGACCTGATCTAATTTATATATATATATATAGAGTCCGGATCAGGTCCGGACTCCCGAATTTTGTTAAAATTCGGATTTTTTTTTTGAAACAACTAAAAAAAAAAATTTATGGAATTGGAATTTTTACATTATACAGTATTTTGGGTGTGATTTGGATGCCTATAACAAAATATGTCTGTACAGTCTGGGCAGACTGTACATACATTGGTTGGTGTAGGTATTAAAAACACACCCAAAACACTGTATTATTAAAAAATTTCAGTTCCATAAATTTTTTTTTTTAGTTCTACAAAAAAAAAAAAAAAATTATTGGGTCCGGATTTTCTCCCGTCCAGGAGGTCCGGACCTGATCTATTTTCTATATATATATATATATATATATCTAATAAAATACAAATGATTTTGAATTTTTCGCTTACTCAATAAATCATCTGGGCCGTCCAAAGTTTGAGATAAATCCCACCGTCCATACATCTATCTAATAAAATACATCTATCTATCTAATCTATCTAATAATGATTTTGAATTTCCCGCTCACGTAATAAATTATCTGGGCCGTTTTAAGTTTGAGATAAATTTCACTGCCCATACAGTGCCGGAGGCACAGGAGCCAGCTAGTATATATATATATCACCATCCAAATTCCAACCAATCAATACAATTTGTACAAGCCAGCAAGCATCACAGGCCAAACCTCACTGTGTGTTTTTTTTTTTGTGTATTTCTTTTGTTTTTTCCCCCATTTGTGTGTGTGAGAGAAAAACTCGTACATGAGATTCTTTGGAGAGAGCATCAAGTTTTGTTTAGGTGAAGACAGGAATGAGGAGATATCAATCACCCTTTTTTCTCACCACTTTCATTTCATTGGAGACTAGAATGCAGGATAATGCTTATCGCCACACGTGTCGATCATTGGCTGGACATCAGCAGAAAAAGGGTCCCACCAGATTCCACCCCATCCTTTTCAAGATCCTGATAGCCCTTGCCAAACCGAACCGGCCAGCCACAACTTGGGTTTTTGGTTCTCTTTCTTTTTGCATATTTCGTCATCACTAGCTAAGGTTTTCGAATCAAAAAGTGGGCTCCATTAATACACACATATATGGGATTTATTCCTTAATATACATTAGTTGGGAGTATTATATCAGGAATTCAAAGAATTTAGAAAAAAAATTAACTCCGCCGAAGGAAAGGAAGCTTGCAAGAGACGAAATAAACAAAGTAGAATTGATTATTCATTTAATCGATGCCCACACAAAATTCACTCAACAAATATATCATGTAATCTAATCATTATGTTGAGGCTAACTATCCGACCCACTAGCAGACTGACACGTGGACTATTGACGGCGAGCAAAATGTTGTAGCAAAACAACTTAACAACTCCATGCTAAACGACTGTGTTTCATTTAACTGAGACTCAATATACTAGACGCTGACATTCCTCTTTCCTTGAGAATTTCCTTGCCCCCAAGAATTAAAGTTTGAAAACAGCTTAGTAATTTGTTCCCATTCTTCCCAGGTGGCATCTTCGGGAATTTTATTGGACCATTGTACCAAAACCAAAGTTACAGGTCTATTGCCTCTTTTGATCAATCTTCTGTCCAGGATTGCAGTAGGCCCAGGCCTCAACTCCCCTTCTTTTGATACTTGTGGCAACATAGTCTGAACAACCCTCTTAGCTCCTATCTTCTTCATAAGTTGTGACACATGAAATACATCATGAATTTTGGTTGTCGAAGGTAACTTCAGCTGATAGGCTACCTTTCCCACTTTTCTAGTTATGGTATAAGGCCCGTAGTATTTGGCAGATAGCTTAAGATTCTTCCTGGCACTTAGAGTTATTTGTCTATAAGGCTGTAGTTTCAGAAACACTTCATCTCTCACTTCCAGCTCCCTTTCCGTCCTCTTCTTGTCAGCATAAATTTTCATTCATTCCTGAGCCTTCTGTAAGTTCTCCTTGAGCAGTTGTTGCATCTCTTCTTTGTCTTTGACAAATATCCTTATTGTGGGGTTATCAACCTTGTCTATCAGGTGATAATTCAGAATTAATAGGAGGATATGTCCCATATAGAGCCTTGTAGGGGGTCATTCCAATGGTTGTATGGTAATTGGTGTTTACCACCATTCAACCAAGGGTAGCCATCTCTTCCACTGTGTTGGTTTGTGTCTACTCATACACCTTAAGTACATTTCAATACACTGATTTACCCTCTCAGTTTTCCCATCTGTTTGGGGATGATATGTAGTGCTTAGTTTTACTTTTGTTTCCAAGGCTTTAAACAACTCCTTCCAGAAACTGCTCACAAAAATCTTGTCCACGTTTGATATAATAGCTTTTAGGGGTCCATGGAGTTTAACTACCGAGTCCAGAACCAGCTGAGCTATTTGGGAAGCTGTAAAGGGGTGTGCTAATGCCATTGGGTGACAACTTTTAGTGAACTTATCCATTACTACCAGTATGGTATCCCTTCCTTCAGATTTTGGGAGGCCTTCTACAAAATCCATAGTAATGACCCCCATGCTTGACTGGGAATGAGAATAGGCTGTAACAAACCTGGGGTTGGTATATGTTCAGACTTATTCCTCTGACAAACCTTGCACTGCCTTACATATCTAGTTAAGTCATTCTTAAGGTTAGGGCAATAAAAGATAGTTTCGGCTCTCTTAATGAAAACGGTAATGTCAGAATATCCTCCTTCTGGGCCATCATGGATGGATTCCATGATTTTTAGTCTTAGATCTCCTGTATTTCCCACATAAAATTTTCCCCGTCTCCTTAGTATTCCTTCATGTAAGCCAAATTTTGAAGAATTTTGGGAGGTTACAATCAGTTTAGCAATGATCTGTTGAGCCTCTAAATCCCCCTCTAAGCTATTGCAGACTTCTTCTTTCCAGATGGGACTAACTTCTGTAACTGTAGTGCAATTCAATTTTGTTTCATGTTGCCTTAATAGTAGCTGCTGCCAATTTGTCTTTTCACTTTTTATACATAATGGTGTAATCAATGCCCAACATTTTGGATACCCATTTTTGCTACACTAGAGTAGTTAACTTATGTTCTATAAAGTATTTCAAGGCTTTATGGTTTGTCTTTATAATAAATCTTTGCCCCAAAAAGTAGGTTCTCCATTTCTGAATAACCATTATGATGGCCAACAATTTCTTCTCATAAGTGGATAATCCTAAATGTTTTTCAGATAAAGCTTTACTAAAATAAGCCAAAGGCTTTCCTTCTTGCATCAATACAGCTCCTACTCTTGTCTGGCAAGCATCAGTCTCTAATACAAAGGGCTTGCTAAAGTTAGGTAAGGCAAGAACTGGGGTGGTTGACATGGCTTCTTTTAATTTGTTAAATGTTTGTTTAACCTCAGAATTCCAGTTGAAGGCACCCTTTTTGAGCATGTTAGTCAATGGTCTTAAAATGATACCATAATGGTGTACAAATATCCTATAGTAGCCTGTAAGGCCTAGGAATCCCCTTAGTGATTTCAGGGTCTAGGGGATGGGCCATTGCTTCATGGAATCTATCTTGGTGTCATCTGCTGCTACTCCTTCCTCCTTGATCACATGTCCCAAGTATTCCACACTTGGTTGAGAAAAATTACACTTGCTTTTTTTCACAAACAACTTGTTTTCTCTAAGAATGGTAAACACTTGTCTGAGATGCTTCAGGTGATCCTCCAAAGTCTGGCTGTATACCAGAATGTCATCAAAAAACACTAATACAAATCTCCTTAAGTGTTGACTAAAAACCTCATTCATTATACATTGAAAAGTGGTTGGGGCATTAATTGGTTAGCCCAAAAAGGCATTAATGTGACACCCCCAAAATAGGTCCAATCCATCCAACCTTTTTTGAGTCGCCAAATACATGGTACAGAAAACAACTACAACTCTATTACTACAACAACACATATGCTGTGAGTTTTGATACAAATATATACCAATTGTGACTCATGTCCCAACCGTGGACAGCACCTCACGGTGATACCTTACATAAAGGTACAGTCAATAACTGTTTTAAAAATTAAAATCTTTGGGAAGTGATCAAGGAAACCTTCGTACATAGGAGGCCATGAATCTAAGTTATGATAGATATCATATGTCCAGAGAATTATCCTTGGTTGATCCAATAGACCCCAAAGAAAAATGAGAAGATTACTATGTTTCTTCCAATGGTGAGTCTTATCTTGACATATAACTATCTCCACCGTCTGCGATTGAACATTATGTTTCAACCCAACTCCAAGATCATATAGGTAGTGCTCGTAGATATACTCAGCAAGTGGATGTGCACAACCCTTTCTTATGATAACACGAGATTGTATGTCATTAGACATCTTGTTTGATAGTGGAAAAACACCCTTCCAAAGTTGGGTTCACCTTACCCTATTGTTGTTCACCAAAATCAATTATTAAGTGACGTATAATATACGACACACACATCTTAGGTCCTCAATACAATTATATATTGTATGTCATGCCGTTTTATAATTTGTTGAGAAACTTTGATAGTCTCGGACCACCACACTAATCCCATGTTATCCCCGCTCGACCTAGCTACACTTTTATTACCTGAAAGGAATTGTGAAGCAAAAGGGGTGAGCATAACTAGCCCAGTAAAGAATATCATAACTAGAGATAATTAAATTATCAATAGCCTTCATCAGTAATAAATCAGAGATTTAGAACATATGGTAGATGATAAAACTTTTCAACCATAGTTGCAGCGGAACGAGTAATCCATTAGAAGAGTCAAATAGACTATAAAGTCTATTATCTTCTCCATGTTAAAAGTCCACCAACAATGCTTTAACCCTGTAACATTAATCAACAGATCCTGTTCATAGTCATGTGAATAACTCATAATCATAATTGTAGTTCTAATTTTCTCTTCTCATTCAAGACGAAGATATTTTTCATCACGTGTCTTTACCTGAAACATCAAAGATCATGGTTATTCTAAATCACAGTTCCTGTTTATAACCATACTAATAAGTTCATCTTTGCACTACGGGCCAAAGATATTCATTAACAATTCATCTTTTTACTACATGATAAAGATATTCAACAACAGGTCATCTTTGCACTACGGGCCAAAGATATTCAACAACAGGTCATCTTTGCACTACAGGCCAAAGATATTCATATCTCAAAGAAATATATAATCATTTCAAAATTTTTATAAACAATAATTATAACCACGTTGATCAATTCACCTTTGCATTTAAGCTAAAAATATTCAATTGTAAATTCAATGGTCATGATCATACCAGTCAACAATTCATCTTTACACTACTGGCCAAAGAGAATCCATAGTCACGATTATACCAATAATCTACCCATCTTTACACTTAAGTCAAAGAGAAATTTTGTAAGACCCCAAATTATTAATAAATGAAATTTATTTTCCTCTATTTATTATTTTGAAATAGCAAGGGTTGATTTGATTAATGTGGTTAGTTATGGATAAAATGCGCAAATATTTTAAATAAGCAGGAGGTTATAAAATATTCATTTTTGTCAGGGAATATTCGTTTGGTCGTGAAATATTCTTGCTGTCAGGGAATATTCGTACGACGGCGCAGTCTTTTGTGGGCCCTATAACGTAAAGCGATTGGATGAAGAAAACGGCAAGTATAAGTTGTTTATAAATAACGGCATAGTTGTGACCGTTAATACTGTTAGAATACCCGGTGGTTAAAACACAGTAATACGCATTGTTGCACAGTAGCACACGGTATTGCACCAATTATTGATTCTTACGTAAGAAGGCACTACTCAATAATTGTTATAGTAGTTACTGTTAAGTATTTTATTTTATTGATTCAATAATTGCTATGTTGATTTTTTTTATATTACTGTTGTTTCAATAATTTTCACTACACAATATTTTCTATTATCGAAGCAATAATTCATATTATCTGAATAATATTATTAGAAAACATTATTGGCAATATCTAGAAAGTTCTGTCTAAGGAGAGGTTTGGTCACCTAATTGCGCGCCAGTAAGGAAAAATTCTTATTGGAAAGCCCCCTCTTTCCTTGGAACGGCCTGGTTTCCAGTATTGTGATTCTGTAATATTATTTGCGAATAATTAATTATTGATTTATATGATGATGAAAATATTGATTTTATGAGGATATAGATGGAGAAATTTTTTTAAGGTAACGATTGTTAAAAATTGATATTTTATCTTTTCTGATAAAATAATATTTTATTATATTATTATTATATAATAATGGGGATATTTTTACAATGAATGTGGGATATATGAGTATATGAGGATGGAGAGTATTTTTGTTGCAAAAGTTGTTTAAAACATGTTAAACATGTCCGTGGGCCCATTTATTGACTGAAATTTGATTTTAGCGTGTAAAATTGCCCGTTTATGGATTTCGGTCAATTTCTGTTTAGAATTTAGAAAAACTTTCTTCTGCAAAGTTGTAAAGAATTGAATTTCCTATAAAAAGTTGCGAGATTCGAATTTTCTGACAAAACTGCTATTTATTATGAATTATTGAAGTTTCGAAGCTCTGAAATAATTAATTTTTGGAAGTTTAAAATAATTTAAATAAGAAAAACGTTTTTTGTGTTTAGTGGTCATCTTTAACACATGCTAAGTTGCTGAATTCAGATGATTCTAAGTGGGCGTAGACAAATTAATATATATATTAATATTTTATTAAATTTTCTGCTTTGGTGTTCTAAACATTTTCCTATAAATAGGGTGCTTAGGTTAGAATTGAAAATCACACCAGAAATTAAAGTTTTCTCTCTCTATAATATCGAGCGTATTTGTGAGTATTTTAGTACTTTGAGTATTGCTATACGGTGCAAGTTCTTTTAGCACTATATCCAGTATTCCAGTCAGAAGTATTATTCTTTCTGAGGTAAGGGATATTATTTTATTCATAAATGATATTATTTCTTCAATATCGTTATGCCGAAATATTGGTAGAAATTTTTATCAAATTTAGAACTTTTTCATGTCGGGGTTACTATTCATGAGTTACTATTCACGAGTTACTATTTATGAGTTATTATTCACGAGTTACTATTCACGAGTACTATTCACGAAGCATGATGATGTTTTTGTGAAATTTCTATCTTTTAGTTTCGAAGTTACTATTCACGTATACGATACTATTCACGTATACGACACTATTCATGAATACGACACTATTCACAGAAAAATTAAAATTTTCCTTTTCGTCCAAAATATCTATTATGGATACTAGCTTTGATTGTATCCATGTTTTGATCATTCTTGAATTTTACTTCAGTATGATTATTTATGAAGTATTTTTAAAATCGGATTGTTTAAAGTACGAATCCATAATACTTGTTCTTTTGTTTCACTGGATTCGTTTTCTTTAAAATATTTTTCATCATCCTCAGTCCTAAATGATGATATAACTGAATATCTTTGGCCTGTAGTGCAAAGATGAATGATTTTCTGATGAATATCTTTGGCCCGTAGTGCAAAGATGAACAGGTGTTGAGATGAACATGACCAACAGATGAATATCTTTGGCCTGTAGTGCAAAGATGACTATTTGATTTATGATGTATATTGATTGATGTTACAGGGATAAAATATCGATGATGGACTTTTAAATTCATAGATGATAGTAGATTTTGTTCTCTACTTAACTCTTCTAATGAATTGTTATTTCCGCTGCGAAGGTTGATTTAAAACTGGTTGTCTATTGTATTCTATTAAATTTTTCCCTATTGAGGACTAACGATAATTTGTTCTATATTATCTTAGTCGTAATGCTCTTTACTGGGCTAGTTGAGCTCACCCTTTTCCTTGTTGTTCCATTTTTCTTCTCAGGAGGCGAGAATATAGCGAGTACTAGTCAGGGTGTGGAATGATGGTTCTAGAAGTGGTTCTAGTAGTCCTCACTATTTTATAAAATAGTGTATCAATAATTGTAATGAGGACTTATTTGAGTGTGGATATTGTCTAGATGACAATATTTATATTTAAACTCACAGTTTTTATGTTGTATTAATAAAGTTGTAGTTGTTTCTGTACCATGTATTTGGTGACTCAAAATGGGTGTTGTATACCTATTTTGGGGGTGTCACAAATTTCATCACCGGGATTATAAAAATGTTATATATGATAATAAAAACAATACGATCAACAACTGCATTTAATTTCAAGAGTAAGATCAATGATTTCATAACACCTTAATCCAAATGTTATAAATCACTTAATAATCTCATAATCTAATATTATTAATACTACCACAATATTCTAATCATTTCTTAAATTTATAAACAATTTATTTTAATTGTTTATATTTTACTAATTAATGCATTTAATCATACTAAAATGCCATACTCATAAGATTTCATAACCAATAACCAACAACCTCATCAAAAATCTGTAAATACCATATATAGGATTCTCAAGCCATAAAATCCTATTTTTCAATTTTGTTACTTCACATAACATATTTAATTCATTTACTCATAACTAGTCCATTTTTATGAAAAATACCAAATCAGTACAAATAAATTTTATTTTCTGGAATTTAGCAGAATATAGTCCCATATTGAACATTTATTTTTCTCAGAATTTTTAAAATTCATTTACTATTTTTCATATGGCCAAAACTGCCGAATATTTAGACATTTATCATAGATTATAGTTTTATCCAAAAATTCCAAAATTCATAGGGTATACTGATATTATATAGATATACTCCCAATAAAAATTTTATCAATTTTGGAGTTAACCACAAAGAGTTATAAGGGTTTACTTTTAAAATAGTATTTTCTCATAAAATCCATAACTCCTAATCTATACATCCAAAAATCGCCATTTTTGGACACAATCAATAAAACTAATCAAATTATCATTTCAAATTTTTCTAGAATTTTTTTAAAGGTCGAAAAAATTACGAAACATGAAAAACATAACAACCCTTAAAAATTCCTTACCTCAAAAGAGCAGTACTTCTTACCGGAATGTAAAGCCGAAGGAACCTTGCACTGAATAACAAATCTTAAAGTATCTAAATACTCATAAAATACGATTGATAATATAGAGAGTGAAAGAGAGAAAGCTTATATTTCTGTTGTGATTTTCAATTCTAACTTAGCCCTCTATTTATAGAAAAATGTTAGCACGCCGAAGCTGACTTGACCTGCTACCTGATAGTTTTACCTGCTACTATTGCCACCCACCACATTTGAATTAGAATTTTAGCACATTTCTTCACCAACCATAGGTGGGGCCCACGCATTCTAGAATTTCCACCAAAAATCATTTATAAACCTAATTTCCAAATCAGTCACCTCTTAAAATTCATAACAAACCATACGTTTATTTTAACGGTTCAAAATTTGTGGACATATACTCAACTTATATATGTATAACATATCCAAAAATCACAACGATCCAACGGTCGGATTAAAAATTATAACTCACGCAATATATCGTAAAAATACTGATTTGATTTTTAATACCTGTATTCCGACAAAAACATCTCAACATTAATTCCTTCATTTATAACCACATAAATAAATCTATCATTTATATCCACATCAAATAAATATTTTCTTATCATATAAATCAATAATTAATTATTCACAAATAATATTACAGAATCATAATTATGACAACCAGGTGGTTCCCAGGAACGAGGGGGCTTTTCGATAAGGATTTCGCCTTACTGGCGCGCAATTAGGTGACCAAACCTCTCATTGACAGAACTTTTTAGACATTGCCAATAATGCTATCTAATAATATTATTCAAATAATATGAATTATTGATCTGATAATGGGAAATACTGTGCCGTGACAATTATTGAAATAACAATAATATAAAATATCAATGCAGCAATTATTGAATCAATAAAATAAAATATTGAATAGTAATTACTGTAACAATTATTGAGTAGTGCATTCTTACGTAAGAATCAATAATTCAAAAATACTATGCAATACAGTATGTTACTGTGCAACCACGCATATTACTGTATTTTAACCACCTGGTATTCCAACAGTGTTAACGGTAACTATTACGCCGTTATTTTTAAAAACTCAAACTTGTCGTTTTCTTTATCCGACAGTTATTCTGTTATGGGGCCCACAAATGACTGCGCCGTCGTACGAATATTCCCCGACAACAAGAATATTTCACGACCAAACGAATATTCTCCGACAAAAATGAGTATTTTATAACGACTTGCGTATTTTGAAAATTTTACATATATCACCCTTGACTTTAATTTTTTATCAATTTTAACCATTTACTGAATAATAATTATAAGAAAAATTGAATACTTTTATTTCATAAAATCCGGGGTCTTACAATTACCATGAATTCATAATGCCCTTGATGTGTTTTAAATGATGTTTTCTGAATATCTCCATCCTTTACTCTGATTTAATTGTACCTACTTCTCAAGTCCAACTTGGTGAAAATTTTGCTTCCCTTGAGCTCATCTAAAAGTTCTTTTATCATTGGTATGGGAAACTTATTCTTTATGGTAATGTTATTCAAGGTTCTATAATCCAGACAAAACCTCCAGGTGTGATCCTTCTTCTTTACTAATAGGACATGAGAAGCATAAGGGGAGGTGATATGCCTAATGATCCAACTATCTAACATTTCTCTCACCATATTTTCTATTTATGTTTTTTGGATGTATGGGTACCTGTAAGGATTTGAGTTAACTGGCTTACAACTTGGTATGATGGGAATGTGGTGGTCTTGCTTTCTGATAGGAGGAGGGAGGCCTTGAGGTTCCTGGAACAACTACCCAAATTCCTCTATTAACCTTTTAACTTCTGCAGGAGGGTCTTGTTCCTTGGGGCTTTAATCATCTGTTGTTGTTAGTTGAGGTAGGAAGTAGGTTTCATTTTTGGGGTCCCAGTTGAACTTTTCTTGTACTTGGACAATATAAAAGTGTAATCCCTCCTCATGGTTTCGCAAGGTCGGCCTTCTGCCCTCCTAGTGTATTATGACTTTTCTTTCCTCAAAGTCAAATATGATAGGGCTGGCTATTTTCATCCAATGCACCCCTAGGACAACATCATAACCCCCCCAGTGGCATCATGTACATAGGGGATTGGATCGAATTCCCCTTGTTTCATTTTCCAAGTGAACCTTGAAATCAACCTGCAGTTGCAATAGATGGTCTCTCCATTAGCAATTTTTACTTTTACTAGAATGCAAGGCTTAGTGTTTAGTTGACACATCTTGACCAAAGCTTCTGAAATGAAATTCTGTGTAGAGCCGCTATCCATTAGCATGCTAATAGACTTGTTCTTCACCTGCCCCTATAGTTTAATGGTGTGAATCCCATTGAATCCAATGATACTATGTCAGGAATTTAAAGAATTCAGAAGAAAATTAATTATGCAGAAGGCAGAGCCGGTCCTAGATTTTCTAAGGCTCATGGGTAAATTTTTTCAAATATGTCTCTTTATACAAATTAAATAAAAAAATAAATAAATTATCAACTAATTAATTTTATTAAAATTATAAGAATTTACAAAAGATAAGGAATAACACTTTAAAATGTCATCGAAGCAAGGAATCACCACATGTACCTACAAAATAAAAATATAAATGAAATCGGTAATGTAAGACCCAATTTTTTTTAATATAATTGAATTTCCTCTATCTATTATCTTGAAATAATAAGGAGTTAATTTGATATAACATTTTGGTTATGGGTGAAATGTGAAAATTTTACAAAATAAGCAAGTGGTTATAAAATATCCCTTTTGTCGGGGAATATTTGTTTGGTCGTGAGATATTCTTTTTGTCGGGAATATCCGTACGATGGCGCAGTAAATTGTGGGACCCATAACAGAATAACTGTTAGATGAAGAAAACAACAAAGTATGAGTTTTTATAAATAATGACGTAGTTGTTACTGTTAACACTGTTGGAATACCCGGTGGTTAAAATACAGTAATACGCGTGGTTGCACAGTAGCACACGATATTGCACAGTATTTTTGAATTATTGATTCTTACGTAAGAAGGCACTACTCAATAATTGTTACAGTAGTTACTGTTCAATATTTTATTTTATTGATTCAATAATTGCTTCGTTGATATTTTATATTATTGTTGTTTCTATAATTGTCACTGCACAGTATTTCTCATTATCATATCAATAATTCATATTATTTGAATAATATTATTAGATAACATTATTGGAAATGTCTAGAAAGTTCTGTCTAAGAAGAGGTTTGGTCACCTAATTGCGCGCCAGTAAGGAGAAATCGTTATTGGAAAGCCCCCTCTTTCCTGGGAACGGCCTGGTTGTCATAATTGTGATTCTGTAATATTATTTGTGAATAATTAATTATTGATAAAGAAATATTTATTTGATGCGGATATAAATGATGGATTTATTTATTTTATGTGGTTATAATTGAAGGATTTAATGTTGAGGTGTTTTATCAGTATGTTTATCGAAATGGAAGTATTAAAAATCAAATCAGTATTTTTACGATATATTGTGTGAGTTATAATTTTTAATCCGACCGTTGGATCGTTGTGATTTTTGGACATGTTATACATATATAAGTTGAGTATATGTCCACAAATTTTGAACCGTTAAAATGAATGTATGATTTGTTATGAATTTTAAGAGGTGACTGATTCGGAAATTAGGTTTATAAATGTTTTTAGTGGAAAATTCTAGAATTTAGTGAGACCCACTTGTGGTTGGTGAAGAAATGTGCTGAATTTTATTTCAAATGTGGTGGATGGCAATAGTTGCAGGTAAAGCCATCAGGTAGCAGGTCAAGTCTGCTTCGGCGTGCTAACATTTTCCTATAAATAGAGGGCTAAGTTAGAATTAAAAATCACACCAGAAACATAAGCTTTCTCTCTTTCTCTCTCTATATTATCGAGCATATTTTGTGAGTATTTAGATACTTTGAGAGTTGTTGTTCAGTACAAGTTTCATTCAGCATCACTTCCGACCTTTCATTCCGAAGTACTGATTCTTTGAGGTAAGGGATGTTATTTTCTTCTTAAATGATATTATTTTCTTCAATATCATTATGCCGAAATGTTGGTTTGAACTTTTTAATCAAATTTGGAACTTTTGTGACGGGGTTACTATTCACGTATATGGCACTATTCACGTATACAACATTATTCACAAATACGACACTATTCACCAAAAAATGAAATATTTTCTTTTTCGTCCCATATGTCTTTTATGGTTACTATCCTTGATTGTATCCATGTTTTGATCTTTATTCTACTTCACACTTGGTTATTATGGAGATTTATTGAATTTGGATAAACCGATATACGAATCCCTAATATTTGTCCTTCTATCTCACTGGATTCGTTCTCTTAAATGTTTTTCATCATCCTCAGTCCTTAATGGTGATACTTGATGAATATCTTCGTCCTGTAGTGCAAAGATGAATGATTACCTGATGAATATCTTTGGCCCGTAGTGCAAAGATGAACAGGTGTTGAGATGAGCATGACCAACTGGTGATACAAATGAATATCTTTGGCCCGTAGTACAAAGATGAATATTTGATGCAAGATGTATATTGATTGATGTTACAGGGATAAAATATTGATGATGAACTTTTAAATTCATAGATGATAGTAGATTGCATTCTCTACTTAACTCTTCTAATGAATTGTTGTTTCAGCTGCAGTTGTTGATCTAAAACTTGTTGTCTATTGTATTCTATCAGATTTTTCCCTGTTGAAGACAAAGGATAATTTTTTGTATATTATCTTAGTCATAATATTCTTTACTGGGCTAGTTGAACTCACCCTTTTTTCTTTTTGTTCCATTTTTCTTCTCAAAAAGCGAGAACATAGCGGGAAGTAGTCGGGGTGTGGAATGATGGTTCTAGACAACTTTTTAGCAGTCCTCACTATTTTGTAAAATTGTGTGTCAATAATTATAATGAGAACTTTATCTGGGTGTGGATATTGTCTAGAAGACAATATTTGTATTTAAACTCACAGTATGTGTTGTCGTATTTTGCACGACAATTGTAATAATAAAGTTGTAGTTATTTTCTGTACCATGTATTTGGCGACTCAGAATGGGTGATGTATACCTATTTTGGGGGCGTCACAGGTAAAACTAATGAAATACCCACTGCAGTTGGCAAATTTTACTGATTACACAATTGAACTTTTAATTTTTCAAATTACTCCACTAAACTAATTATTATTTTAAAATTTGGTTATCCCGTTAAAAAAAACTAAACGGACATTAATTTTTATCTACAAAACTAATGAATTACCCACTGTAGTTGACACGTTTTACTGATTACACCATTGAACTTTTAATTTTTCAAATTTCCCCATTAAACTAATTAAAAATTGATTATTTTAAATATTTTTAAAAATAATTATTATTTTCAGTAAAAAATATTAGAAACTTTAATTTTTTTCCCATAAAATGAGTAAAGTTTCATAAAATATAGATTTAAAAAAATTAAAGTTTTATGAAACCTTACTGATTTTTAAAAAAAAATCTTTTTTTTTCTTTTGAAAATAAAGTTTATTTTTTGAATCTATATTTTATAAAATTTTACTCATTTATTTAAAATATGAAGAATTTTCCAATTTTTTCTTGAACATAATATTATTTATAAAAATTATTACTTTCTATTAGTTCCCAGTAGGCACAATAGATCTTGAAGGGGGGTTGAATAGATCCTTTTCTTTAATTTTAAATACTTTTCTTATTTATTTTGTATTGCTAAAAATTTAGCATATGACAAACATAAGAATCTTTTCAAGCACAATGAAATAAGTAAAAGATCCTCTTCATTGATATATTCATAATCATACATACATTGTTCGTAGAGTTAGTTCGGTGGTAAGCAGTTAAAACATACATAGCAGTCATAGCAGTTAATGTACATAATGTAAATGATATATAGTAAAAGATACAAGGGGTTTTAAGTGGTTCAGAGACTCAAGCTCCTAATCCACTCTTCTGCTTTCAACTAGCAGGATTTCCACTAAGGAAGGACAACACCCTGAATCACTAAGATTCCTTCAAGGCCAGCAACCTTGGGACTTCAGTTCACTAAGAACTCTTCAAGGCTAGCAGCCTTGGAACTTCTCTAGTTCCCTAGGAACTCTTCAAGCCCAGTAGGCTTGGAATTTCATTTAGTCCCTCTGGACAAGGACCCCTCAGGCCCTGGCTTCTTGTTGTTGTAGTTGTTGTTGTTGGTGGTGCTGAGCTGCTAAGATGTCTTTATCCTCTGAACATCTTTTGTACTTAGCAGCTTGGTGTGGTCCTCTTTCTATTTTGCTTCGAGTCTGGACAACATCTTCTTTGGTGCAGCTGATCTTTACTCTTTTCTGCTCATCTTCATCTGATGTCAGCTGTGTACCATCACCATCTGGATTTGCTAAGTCCCTGAGCTTTTGGGAGACTTCTTCTGGCACTTAGCAATCCCTGAACCCTTCTTGAATGTTTTATAGATATGGTTCTGCTCTTGTTCAGTTTCAGCTTTAGGTTCATGGTGATTCGTAAAGTGGCTCTCCTGATCTTCTTTGTACTCTGCCACTTTTCTAAATGTTATCTCTTTGGCCTTCTCGGCTTTCAGCTTGGCTGCCATCTTCAATGGCATTCTCATCTTTATTGAGTGAAGCTCTAATCCGTTTAAGTACTTCAAAGCTGCTTCACTTCCACCTTTGTAGTCTCACTGTCACTGAGACTTGTTCTGTTGATCTTTGGTGGAACTCGTAGAGTCAACAATAGCATTCCTAACAACTCAACGATTCTGTAACTTTTCAATCATCAGCTCATCTTGATCTTTGAAGCTCTGTTGATTTATACTACTTTCCAATCTTCCCGTTGGAAGGTAGCCGTTGAAAGCTATTCAAATTGCTTCACAGATCTCGAGTTATTTGGTGCAGACTGCCGATGTGATATGACATCTTTTTCTGACTTTCTGACACTGCAGTCTACTATTTCACCTACCCTGTCAGATATGTTACTTTGATGTCTCGGGTAGGTCGATGACTTTATTTCTCCCTTCTGATTTCTTGATCAGAGGTTGTCCTTGCATCGATCATCGATGCTCTCAATAAGCTTTTTTTTCGAATGCCAACCTTCAGATTGAACCGTTGCCAATGCTTCAATCCTCAGTTGTTCGAACTCAACAATTCTGATGCACTTCTTCTCAGACCTGGTCGTAGTGTCTTATTGACAAATGCTTATTGACATGTAGATCAAAACTACGATCTTGAATAGTGTTCACTTGATCTCTAGTGAAGAATAACTCTTTATTCTTTCGTGCATAGCTTCAACACTTCTGTTTGCCTCAACTTTTCTCAGATACTGATGGTTTGACTCCTTGCTCTGGCCCCTTCTGAATAACAAGACGCTTCAGATTTGTGGCGTGTCCAGCTCGCTTTCTCCTTGTGATCTCCCGTTCACTTATCATCAATGGACTGATCCAATGCTTAATCACTTTAGCCTTGTTCTTCAGAGTCAGACCAGTATCTCTGTGTATACTCCATCAGTTTCTTCTTTGTTTAGCAAACACTATGATCCTGGTTACTTCCAAGATCGTTGTCATCTTTCTATTTGATAGCTACTGCACCAGCTGACTTTCCTTAGTCAGATACTAAAGTCTTCTTATGACCATCTTGTGTAAGACTTCATTTTGAATGGCTTCACAACTCAATATGGATGCTGATTAAGTTGATGCTTAGATCTTTTAATATCTTGCATGCCATTCGTTGAGTGCTCTCTGGCTTCCTTTAGGTGAGATGTATCTTTTTAGTACCAACTAGAGGCTTCATTCCTTTGGATATTCTGGGAGTGCTCAATTGTGGAGAATCGTGTTTGCTCTACGATTCTTCTTTAGCTTTGTGAGCACATATGTTGTGGTCTTAGCTCTGCACTTTACGATTCAGCTTCGGCTGTGCAGACACTACGACTCCGAGATCAAATCTTGACACTAAGATTTCTGTCGTTGTGCTTGTTGTCTTCATCTGATCTTGCTAGACTACGATCTCTGCCTTTGATACGATCAGTAGACTCTACGATTCTGAGTGTAGTCTACGATCCTTGACTTGGCTGTTAGTACACTCTACGACTCTGAGTGTAGTATACGATTCTTGACTTGACTTCGGCAGATACTCGGTCGACTCGTAGGCAGGCTGTCTCTACACTTCTGAACATGACTTCCTTAGCAGACTACGACTACGAGGAAGCTTTACTCGACACACTACGATCCTTCCTCGTCTCTCCTGGAAGTCTACGAACTCCGATATCTATTATCTTGCAGACTACGATTCTACCTCGATAGCTCTTGAGTTATCCTTGACTTTCCTGGCAGACTACGATTTCTGGTGCAGTGTTCGACGATCAGACAAGTCTATCTATTGCATCATAAGATCAACCTAACATGTTTGATCTTTCTATGTTTATAGTCCTTGTACATCATTTCTTTTTAAGGACTTTACAGAGCTATTTTGCTTATGTAGGATCAACCTAACATATTTGATCAATTCATTCTAAGTCCTTGTACATATGTTTTTATAATCTATCAGAGGACTTTATAGCTTTTCTTAATGCAAGCATACTTGTATATTCATTCACATATATATCATAATCAAATCATATATAAATAGAAATATCATTCACATATTTATTCCTGACACTATTTTTTTTAAAAAATTGAGTCAATTTTTTATTTATCTTTTACTGTTTTTTTATTTTAATTTCTATTTTTAGTTTTTTTTAAAAAATAATAATATTAAGAATGAGTCATTTTGTTAAAAAATTAAGTAGACATTAATTTAAAATTACTTTAATTTTTTTGAATCTATATTTTATGAAACTCTAGTTGTTTTATGAAGAAAAAAAAGTTTCTAATATTTTTTACTTAAAATAATAATTATTTTTAAAATTATTTAAAATAATTATTTTTAATTAGTTTGATGGGATAATTTAAAAAATTAAAAGTTTAATGATGTAATCAATAAAATGTGTCAACTACAGTGGGTAATTCATTAGTTTTGTAGATAAAAAATTAGCGTCCGTTTATTTTTTTAACGGAATGACCTAATTTCAAAATAATAATTAGTTTAGTTGTATAATTTGAAAAATTAAAAGTTTAATGGTGTAATCAGTTAAACCTACCAACTAACGTGGGTATTTCTTTAGTTTTGTCCAATGAAATCTAAACCACAAAACATCTTTTAAAATGTCTTCTTGTTGCACTTTTAGATGCAAAATCATCAATTTTACTGTCATATTTAATGTTTTCTAACATATCATTTTCAATGCATAATATCGCTAATCTTTTTATTATTTTATTTTTTTATACTCATAAATATATAAGCTTATAAAAAAAATTGGGCCCCCCTCAATTGTGGGTCCTGAGCGGTAGCCCTGTTAGCCCTTGCCCAGGGCCGGCTCTGGCAGAAGGAAAGGAAGCTTGCAAGAGACGAAATAAACAAAGTAGAATTGATAATTCATTTAATCGATGCCCATACAAAACTCAAACTTAACAAATATATCCTGTAATCTAATCATTCTGTTGAGACTAACTACCCGACCCACTAGCAAACTGACACGTGGACTACTAACGACGAGGAAAATGTTGTAGGAAAATAACTTAACAACTCCATGCTAAACGACTGTGTTTCACTTAACTGACTCAATATACTAGACTCTGACATACTATTCCAGCAAACACATCTTATATCGTTATTTCACAGATTCAATGGTCCAAAGAGGAACTGGTTGCACATCATAGTTGCGGCGAGAGAAATTTTTTTTGTTGGCCACATGCGTGGCCAGGAGAAATGTCTAAAATACCCCCACCTTAAGTAATTTTTTGTTGGCCGCACCTCTTAGTTGTGGCCAAAGAAATTTTTTTTTGCTTGCTACAATTAGAAGTTTTGGCTAGGAGAAATGTCTAAAATACATCCACCTTAGTTAGATTTAAATAGTTTCAATGTATAAAATATTTGTATAAATAATTTCTTAAGTAATAAAATTAGCATTGTCAACTATATATAATGTATTTATTTTTATAAAAAAATTAGAAAATAAAATTTAAAATTCTTAATTATATTAAATGTATTTATTTGTATAAATAATTTCTTAAATAATAAAATTTAACATTGTCAACTATATTTAATGTATTTATTTGTATAAATAATTTCTTATATAATATAATTTAACATACAAACACCACCAAAACCAACATCTGACTCCATAACACTACTACCGTCAAGGGCTGAGACAACACAATACTGTAAGACCCCAACTTATTATAAATAAAATTAAATTTCTCTATTTATTATTTTGAAATAGTAAGGGTTGATTTGATTAATGTGGTTAGTTATGGGTAAAATGCGCAAATATTTCAAATAAGCAAGTGGTTATAAAATATTCATTGTTGTCGGAAAATATTTGTTTGATCGTGGAATATTCTTACTGTCGGGAAATATTCGTATGACGGCGTAGCCTTGTGTGGGCCCCATAACAGAAAGCGATTGGATAAAGAAAATGACAAGTATAAGTTTTTATAAATAACGGCGTAGTTGTTACCGTTAATACTGTTGGAATACCCGGTGGTTAAAACACAGTAGCACACGGTATTGCACCAATTATTGATTCTTACGTAAGAAGACACTACCCAATAATTATTACAGTAATTACTGTTCAATATTTTATTTTATTGATTCAATAATTGCTACGTTGATATTTTATATTATTGTTATTTCAATAATTATCACTACACAATATTTTCCATTATCAGATCAATAATTCATATTATTTTAATAATATTATTAGATAACATTATTGGCAATGTCTAGAAAGTTCTGTCTAAGGAGAGGTTTGTTCACCTAATTGTACGCCAGTAAGGAGAAATCCTTATTGGAAAGCCCCCTCTTTCCTTGGAACGGCCTGGTTGTCGATATTATGATTTTGTAATATTATTTGTGAATAATTAATTATTGATTTATATGATAAGGAAAAAATTCATTTTATGTGGATATAGATGGAGAAAATTTTTAATGTGACAATTGTTAAAAATTGATATTTTATCTTTTCTAATAAAATAATTCATTTAAATATATTATAATAATATAATAATGGCGATATTTTTATAATGAATGTGGGATATATGAATAAATGAGGAGAAAGAGTATTTTTGTTACTAAAAATATTTAAAATATCTTTTTCATGTTTGTGGACCCCATTTCTTGACTGAAATTTGATTATAGCCTGTAAAATCGTTCCTATGTAGATTTCGGTCAATTTCTGTTTGGAATTTGAAAAAATATAAACTTATAAAGTTGTAGAGAATTGAATTTCCTATAGAATGGACATAAGATTCGAGTTTTTTTGATAAAAGACTATTTATTATGAATTATTGAAGTTCCGGTATTTTGGGTCTGAATTGATTTTTGGAGTTTTTAATATTTTTGTTTAGAAAAAAGTTTTTGTGGTTTTTGACACTTGTGTGGCTGATGTTTTGGCCAAAGAAATGGGCGTAGGAAGTTTAAGAAAAATATATTAATATTATATTAAATTTTTTACTTTGGTGTTCTAAGCATTTTCCTATAAATAGGGTGTTTAGGTTAGAATTGAAAAACACACCAGAAACTAAAGTTTTCTCTCCCTATAATATCGAGCGTATTCTTGTGAGTATTTTGATACTTTGAGTATTGTTATACGGTGCAAGTTCCCTTCAGCAATATTGTAAGACCCCAACTTTTATGAATAAAGATGATTTTTCTATAAATATCATTTTTGAATATTATGGAATGGATTTGATATAATATTATAGTTGTGGGTAATATTTATAAATTTTTCAAAGTACGCAAGTTGTTATATAATATTCGATTGGTCGGAGAATATTCGTTTTAACATGGAATATTCGTATAATGGCACAATCATTGGTGGACCCCACAATAGAATTATTATCGAATTGAGAAAACGACAAAGTTATTGTTATAAAAATAACGGCGAAAGTTTTCTTGTTAACTATTGAAACACCCGGTGTTAAAAGTACAGTAATACACGTGGTTGCATAGTAGCACACGGTATTGATTATTGATGCTTACGTGAGAAGTCACTCAGTTTTGTTCAATTATTGCTACAGTATTATTGCATAGTATCTCATGTTATTTGATTCAATTATTGTCGATATTTTATATATTATTAAATTAATAATTGAGATGACAAAATTATTAATATTATTATTTATAATATTGACGATGTCTAGAAGTTCTGTCAAGAAAAGGTTTGGTCACCTAATTACGCGCCAACAGGAAGAAATACTTATTGGAAAGCCCCCTCTTTCCTGGGAACGAGCTGGTCGATTAATATTATGAATTATAATAATGATGATAAATATTGTTAAAAATATTGAGAGAATTTTTATGAAGTATTTGTTGTAAATTTTTGGCGTATTATTTGGACTCTCACTTACTTATTTTTAAAAACTGTCGGTAGAAGTTATTTCAGTTTTGTTATATATATATATATATATATAATAACAATACTAACAAAACTCCCTCCTGACATTTTTTTAATCCTCCCCCATGACTTAATCTCACAGACCCCACCCATCATTATCATATATATATATATATATATATATATATATATATATATATATTATATTTGTTTTGCTTTTCTTGGTATTAAGTTGAAATTCATGGCATGTCAACCAAAGAACAACTTCATCCGTGAAAATTTTCATTCACCTGTGATCAAAAAGTATCTATTCCTTTCCACTATAAATAGGATGCTTAGTTAGAATTGAAAATCACACCAAGAATTCAGAGAATTCTTCTTCTATAATCTTGAGCGTATTTCTTTAGAGTTTTAGAAAGCTTTGAGCGTAGAAAGATTTCTTCAAGAATATCCTCGTCTTACCAGTCAAAATACTCTTTTTTTTAAGGTAAGGGGTATTATTCTTTCGTATTCATGAAGAGAGTTATTTTATTTCAATACTCGTAAGGGTTGTTATTCCATTCTTTATTATTCTGTTGGAACATCCTGTCTGTGCGAATTATGCATGACCTGGTTCCATTGTTTATTATTCTGTTGGAACATCTTGTCTGTGCGAATTACGTATGACCTGGTTCCATTCTTTATTATTCTGTTAGAACATCCTATCTGTGCGAATTACGCATGATCTGGTTCCATTCTTTGTTATTTTGTTGGAATATCCTGTCTGTGCAGATTACGTATGACCTGGTTCTGTTATTTATTATTCTGTTGAAATAATCTGTCTGTGTGGTCTATCGCATGCTTTGTGAATTCTTTTATTATTCCATTCTTTATTATTCTGTTGAAATGATCTGTCTACGTGGATTACCGCATGGCGGGCGAAAATCCATTTGCAGTTTCATATATTCATTTATACTCAGTTGGTTAAAGTTTTGGCTTCTATGCTCCATGAAATTAGTAGAATATCCTGGATATTTGCGTTTCATCCAGTATCTTTTCATGGAAATATTCTTCTGAGCATTCTTAAATTTTACTCTACAAAGCAGTATCATGTTGACAATTTGGACGTTGTTGAATTCTGGATAAATTAATTCTTGAACTTGTTTTTATTGAATTCGTATGTCATTGTCATCATCCTCATGTTTATATTATGTTAAAAGTCATATGTGGCATGTAGTGCATAGATGGACTTGGTATGATTATGACCAGGGATTATTCAGTATAATCATGACCGTAAAGTTACAAATGATGTGGTAAAAATCCTCATTGGCCCGTAGTGAATTGATGGACAGTTGTTGACATGATCATGACCATTGATGAAAACACGAATATCCTTGGCCCGTAGTGCATGGATAAATTGTGGTCGTGATACTAATGAATATCCTTGGTCGAAGTGCAGGGATAACGTCGATTATTTATTAAGCTGAGTCTCAACGATAAAAATGATGAAAAACCTTTTTAAATCATAAAAGATAGTAGATTGTATTCTTTACTTAAATCTTCTAATGGATTTCTTGTTCCGCTGCAGTTAAACTTGATGTTTGTTATATTTTATCAATTTAACACTGTTGAAGACTAATGATAAATTATTCTGCATTATCTTAGTCATAATATTTTTTACTAGGCTAGTTGAGCTCACCCTTTTGCTTTCATTGTTCTCTTCAGGAAATGAGAACGTAGCAGGGACTAGTCGGGGAACAGAGTGACGGTCCAGATGATAGTATTAGTAGTCCTCACTATTCTATGAAATATTGTGATAATAAATATATTTAGAACTTATTTTGAGTTTAAATACTGTCTAGAAGAAAATATTTATATTAAAACTCACAGCTCATATTGTATATTTAAGGTTGTATTTGTATTCTGTATCATGTATTTGGCGACTCAGAATAGGTGATGTATACCTATTTTGAGGGCGTCACAACTATATCCAGTATTCCAGTCTGAAGTACTGTCTTTTCGAGGTAAGGGATGTTATTTTTTTTTATAAATAATATTATTTCTTTCAATATCATTATGCGGGAATATTGGAAAGATTTTTCTTGTGAAATTCTTGTCTTTTAGTGTCGGGGTTACTATTCATGTATACGGCACTATTCACGTATACGACATTATTCACAGAAAAAATTAAATTTTTATTTTTTTGTCCAAGATATCTATTATGGATACTGGCTTTGATTGTATCCATGTTTTGGTTTTCATTCTTAAATTTTACTCCACTTTAGTATATTATGGGGTATTTTTAAACATGGATAAACCGAAGTACGAATCCCTAATATTTGTTCTTTTGTCTCACTGGATTCGTTTTCTTTAAAATATTTTTCATCATCCTCAGTCCTAAATGATGATATAACTGAATATCTTTGGCCGTAGTGCAAATATAAATAGGTGTTGAGTTGAACATGACCAACTAATGAATATCTTTGTCCTATAGTGCAAAGATGAATATTTGATTCCAGATGTATATTGATTGATGTTTCAGGGATAAAATATTGATGATGAATTTTTAATTCATAGAAGATGATAGATTTCATTCTCTACGTAACTCTTCTATTGAATTGTTATTTTCGCTGCGAATATTGATTTAAAACTTGTTGTCTATTGTATTCTATCAGATTTTTCCCTGTTGAAGACTAATGATAATTTGTTCTATATTTTCTTAGTTATAATATTATTTACTGGGCTAGTTGAGCTCACCCTTTTCCTTTTTGTTCCATTTTTCTTCTCAGGAGGCGAGAATATAGCGAGTATTAGTCGGGGTATGGAATGAAGTTTCTAGAAAGTTGTTGTTGTAGTCCTCACTTTTTTGTAAAATAGTGTATCAATAATTGTAATGAGGACTTATTTGAGTGTGGATATTGTCTAGAAGACAATATTTGTTTTAAAACTCACAATTTATGTGTTGTCGTATTTTGCACGACAATTGTATTAATAAAGTTGTAGTTGTTTCTGTACCATGTATTTGGCGACTCAGAATGGGTGTTATATACCTATTTTGGGGGCGTCACAGTTGGTATCAGAGCTTAGGGATATGATCTCTGGCAGAGATCAGGGATTAAAACTAGGAGGGGAGAGACGAGTAAATCCTTTGCTAGTGTGTCCTACCTAAGCTTATTTGTTGGTTGGTCAGAATATAAGGATATTATTTGATATGTTAATTTCCTTAATTAACTCTTATTTTATGGCAGTATTTGAGAATGACAACTGAGAATGTTAACAGTGGAGTAAATGAGACTGTGGAGACTCCTTTACTCACCAATGAGGAAAACGTTCAACAGACCGGCAATGTTCCTCCTGTAACAACACCACTAATCAGACGATGAACGATGTGATGTTTAGAAGCTTTTTGCAGTTCATGCAAAATCAGACGAAAGAGACTCGTGTACAAAATACAGGTGGAAATGATAGCAACGCATGGTTTTTCACAACCAAGCAGTTCAAAGAGTTGGGACCACCAGAATTCTGGGGAAAGCCGGATCCGATTAAGGCAGAGACGTGGGTTAAACAAATTACCAAGATATTCGATGTCTTGGCATGCACGGAGAAACAGAAGCTTCCATTCGCCACCATTATGTTCCGTAATGAGGCAGATTACTGGTGGTAATCTGTGAAGCATACCCATCCATCCGCACTCATCATGTCTTGGGAAATGTTTCAAAAACTGTTCAATGACAAGTACTTTCTTGAAAGTATTCGTCATATGAAGGAGGTAGAGTTTATTAGACTGGAGCAGTACAACATGACGATGTCCCAGTACGAGGCAAAGTTCGCGGAGTTATCCAGGTTTGCACCTCATTTGGTGGAGAATGAGGAACGTATGGCGCAGATGTTTCTGAGAGGTTTAAAACCCGACATACGTCAGTATCTCATTTCTCAAAAAATTTCTCTATATTCAGATGTTGTCAACAGGGCTCAATTATTAGAGCGAGATAACGAGTACGTTCAACCGAGGGACCAAAACCAGAGTCATACCGGTGACAGCAGTCACCGGAGCAACGATAACCAGCGAGGAAAGAAAAATACGGACAAAAGCGGTAACCACTCTGGTGGTAATCATGGCCATGAAAAATAGAAGAAGCGAGTCAGTGGGAGATTTTAAAAAGAGGAGATTCAACAATGACAATGTGAAGACATCAGCACCAGCAGAAACTGGTTCTAAGGGAGGAGAACAACCACATGTTGTATGCTATAAATGCAGAAAAGAGGGACATATCAGCCCAAACTGTCCACAACAGTTCAAGGTATGCTATAATTGTGGAAAGGAAGGACATATCGCTCGAGATTGTACGGTAGCGAAACCAAGTCCAGTGGGGATAATGACTTAAAAGGCTGTCCCAGAAAAGTCAAAGTCGACGGTTCCTGGAAAAGCGTTTGTCGTGACTGGTCAAAATGCGAGGAACCCAAATGAGGTGATCACGGGTAAGCTAATCATAAATTCTTGCGAAGTTTATACCTTACTCGATACTGGTTCTACTCATTCATTTATTTCTCCTGCTTGTGCTCATCGTTTAAACTTGATTCCAGAGAAATTAGACTTTGACTTATCTGTGGAGACTCCGTTAGGAGAAACTTTCATTACATCCATTATTTATAAATCTTGTTTAATCCAAGTTGGTACCATCACATTACCTGTTGATTTATCTCTTTAAAGATACTTGCATTTGACGTGATTTTAGGGATTGATTGGTTAACTACTCATCATTTCCAAATTGATTACTTTCGTAAGGTTGTTAGTTTTCATATTCCTAACCAACCTGTTATGTGAATTCAAGCAACTAAACCACTAAAATCAATCACAGTCATATCAAACCATAAAGCCATTTGTTTATTAAAAAATGGATGTCAAGCTTTCTTAGCCCATGTTATGGATTTGAATAAAGACACATCAGATTTGAATAAAATTTCTGTTATTAGTGAATTTCCTGATGTATTTCCTGAAGAACTTCCCAGTCTACCCCCAGAACGTGAACTTGAATATTTTATTGACCTTGAACCTGGTACAAATCCCATTTCTAAAACCCTATATCGAATGGCTCCTATTGAACTTCAGGAGTTAAAGGTCCAACTACAGGAGTTATTGGACATTGGTTTTATTCGTCCTAGTACATCTCCTTGGGGTGCTCCTATTTTATTTGTAAAGAAGAATGACGGGAGTATGTGACTTTGTATTGACTATCGAGAATTGAATCATGTCACCATCAAGAATAGGTATCCACTACCTCGCATTGATGACATGTTTGACCAGTTGGAAGGAGCACAATTCTTTTAAAAGATCAATCTTCATTCTGGATATCATCAACTGAAGATTATAACTGAGGATATTCTGAAGACTGCCTTTAGAACTCGGTACGGGCATTATGAATTTTAATCATGTCTTTTGGATTGACTAATGCTCCTGCGGCTTTCATGGATATGATGAACCGAGTATTCAAGGAATATTTGGATTAGTTCATTGTTGTCTTTATTGATGACATCCTCATATATTCCAAAAGTCATGAAGATCATGAGCACCATTTGAAGCTGGTATTCCAAAGGCTTCGTGAAAACAAGCATTATGCTAAGTTGAAGAAATACGAGTTCTGGCTTGAGGAAGTAGCATTCCTTGGGCACGTGGTGTCAAAACATGGAGTATCTGTTGACCCGATGAAGATTGAAGCAATACAAAGTTGGAAGCAACTGAAGACGGTGACCGAAGTACGTAGTTTTCTGGGCTTAGCTGGTTATTATCGGAGATTCGTGGAAAAGTTTTCTCGAATCGCTACTCCATTAAACTCAGTTAACTCAGAAGGATACAAAATTCGTATGGATCGAGGAATGCAAAAAGAGTTTTCAAGTGCTCAAGAGGAGACTAATTTCGGCACCTGTTCTAACAATACCATCTGGTTAGGATGGATTTGTTATCTACAACGATGCTTCAGGAAAAGGGTTAGGATGTGTTCTCATGCAACATGGGAAAGTCATAGCCTATGCCTCGTGACAACTTAAAGAATATGAGAGGAATTATTCTACTCATGATCTAGAGTTGGCAACAGTCGTTTTCAAACTAATGATCTGGAGGCACTATCTATATGGGGAGAAAGTGGAGATATATTCAGACCATAAAAGCCTCAAATATTTCTTCACCTAAAAGGAACTCAACATGCGACAACGACATTGGCTCGAGCTATTGAAAGATTACGACAACACCATTCAATACCATCTTGGAAAAGCGAACGTGGTAGCTGACGCATTGAGTAGAAGATCATATGTGGGAACGAGTGCGATGTTGTCAACACAAAGGCCCATTTTGTGTGATTTACAAAAGATGAAGATAGAATTCAAAACTCCGGGGACCCATGCAATGATGTCAAGTATACGCATAGAACCGACTTTAATTGAAAAAGTTAAAGTTACTCAAGCCACAGACCTGGAGCGGATGCGTATGAAGAAGAAAGTATAAGAATGTGCTATTCCAGAAGCAAGAATCGATGAACAAGGAATACCTCGAGTCCACTCCAGACTTTGTGTTCCTAATGACTTTGATTTGAAATACAAGATCATGATGGAAGCACACAATACACCGTTTGTAATCCATCCTGGAAGTACCAAAATGTATCGTGATCTTCGACATGCATTTTGGTGGAACAATATGAAGAGAGAAATTGCAAAGTTTATCTCGAGGTGTTTAACTTGTCAATGTGTAAAGGCGGAGCATCAAGTGCCTAAGGGTCCATTACAACCACTTGAGATTCCGAAATGGAAGTGGGAACACATTACCATTAATTTTGTTACGGGTCTTCCCATGGTTTCTCAAGGTATATATGTTATTTGGGTTATTATTGATAGATTAACTAAGTCTGCTTATGTCTTGCCGATATGGGAGACTTATTCACTTGAACATCTTGCTCGTATGTATGTAAATGAGATTGTGAGATTGCATGGCATACCAGTATCCATAGTTTCGGATCATGACCCAAGATTCACTTCACGATTTTGTGTTAGCTTGCAAAAAGCTATGGGCACGGATTTACGATTCAATTCGACATACCATCCTAAAACGGATGGACAATCAGATAGGACTATTCAAACTCTTGAAGATCTATTAAGACTCTGTGTCCTAGACTTCAAAGGAATTTGGGATAAGTATTTACCATTGGTGGAATTCTCCTACAACAATAGTTATCAGGAAAGTATAGGTGTGGCTCCATTCGAAGCATTATATGGACAAAAGTGTCGCTCTCCAGTATGTTGGGATGAGGTGGGTGAAGCAACATTGTTGGGACCAGAGTTGGTACGTATGACTACAGAAAATATCCAATTGATTTCTGACTAGCTAGTCTGTAAGACCCCAAATTTCGTGACTATGGGTTCTCTTTGGCCAGTAGTGCAAAGTTGAATCGTTGACTGGTATGATCATGAACATTGAATTTACAATTGAATATTTTTAGCTTAAGTGCAAAGGTAAATTGATCAACATGGTTATAATTATTGTTTATATAAATTCTGAAATGATTATATATTTCTTTGAGATATGAATATCTTTGGCCTGTAGTGCAAAGATGAATTGTTGATGAATATCTTTGGCGTGTAGTACAAAGATAACCTGTTGTTGAATATCTTTGGCCCGTAGTGCAAAGATGAACTGTTGTTGAATATCTTTGGCATGTAGTGCAAAGATAAACTGTTAATGAATATCTTTGGCCCGTAGTGCAAAGATGAACTTATTAGTATGATTATGAACAGGAACTGTGATTTGGTATAACCATGATCTTTGATGTTTTAGGAAAAGACATGTGATGAAAAATATCTTCCTCTAGGATGAGAAGAAAAAATTAGAACTACAATTATGATTATGAGTTATTCACATGACTGTGAACAGGATCTCTTGATTAATGTTACAGGGTTAAAGCATTGTTGGTGGACTTTTAACATGGAGAAGATAATAGACTTTATGGTCTATTTGACTCTTCTAATGGATTGCTCGTTCCGCTGTAACTATGGTTGAAAAGTTTTATTATCTACCATATGTTCTAAATCTCTGATTTATTACCGATGAAGGCTATTGAGAATTTAATTATCAATAGTTATGATATTCTTTACTGGGCTAGTTGTGCTAACCCCTTTTGCTTTATAATTCCTTTCAGGTAATAAAAGTGTAGCTGGGTCGAGCGGGGATAACATGGGAATAGTGTGGTGGTCTGAGACTAACAAAGTTTCTCAACACATTATAAAACAGCATGACATACAATATATAATTGTATTGAGGACCTAAGATGTGTGTGTCGTATATTATACGTCACTTAATAATTGATTTTGGTGAACCGAATAGGGTAATGTGGACCCAACTTTGGAAGGGTGTTTTGCCACTATCATACAAGATGTCTAATAAACTACGGGTTATCATAAGACAGAGTTGTACGCATCCTCTTGCTGGGTATATCTACGAGCACTACCTATATGATCTTGGTGTAGGGTTGAAACATAATGTTCAATCGCAAACGATGGAGATAGTTATATGTCAAGAGAAGACTCACCATTGGAAGGAACATGATAGTAATCTTCTCATTTTTCTTTGGGGTCTATTGGGTCAACCATGGATAATTCTTCAGTTATATGATATCTATTATAACTTAGATGCATGGCCTCCTATGTACGAAGGTTTTCTTGAGCACTTCCCAAAGATTTTAATTTCTAAAACAGTTATTGACTGTACCATTATTTAAGGTATCAATGTGAGGTGCTGACACAAGTTGGTGTCCAGAGTCACAGTTGATATTAAAACTCAGAGTATATGTGTTGTTTTATTTTGCACGACAATGGTAGTAATAAAGTTGTAGTTATTTTCTGTACCATGTATTTGGCGGCTCAGAATAGGTTAGATGGATTGGACCTATTTTGGGGGAGTCACAGTTGGTATCAGAGCTTAGGGATATGATCTCTGGCGGAGATCGGGGAATAGAACTAGGAGAGGAGAGACGAGTAAATCCTTCGCTAGTGTGTCCTACCTAAGCTTATAAGTTGGTCGGACATAATATAGGGATATTATGTGATTTGTTAATTTGTTCAATTAACCCTTGTTTTGAAGTTGTATTCTAGAATGATATCTGAAATACAGGAGATGAGCAATGGAGAAATCATGAGGATAGGGAAGATGGAATCTGAAATGAAAACAAGGTATTCTCAACTCTTTGAAATACCAGGTACGTAAATTTCGGGGACGAAATTTCATAAGGAGGGAGAATATTGTAAGACCCCGAATTTTATGAAATAAATTATTCAATTTTTCTTATAATTATTATTTAGTAAATGGTTAAATTGATAAAAAAAAAGTTAAAGTTAAGGGTGATATATGAAATTTTTCAAAATATGCAAGTGGTTATAAAATATTCATTACTGTCGGGAAATATTCGTTTGGTCGTGGAATATTCTTGTAGTCGGGAAATATTCGTATGACGGCGCAGCCATTTGTGGGCCCCATAACAGAATAACTGTCGGATGAAGAAAATGACAAGTTTGAGTTTTTATAAATAATGGCGTAGTTGTTACCGTTAACACTGTTAGAATACCTGGTGGTTAAAATACAGTAATACGTGTGTTTGCACAGTAGAACACGGTATTGCACAATATTTTTGAATTATTGATTCTTACGTAAGAAGGCACTACTCAATAATTGTTACAGTAATTACTGTTCAATATTTTATTTTATTGGTTCAATAATTATTGCGTTGATATTTTATATTATTGTTGTTTCAATAATTGTCACTACACAGTATTTCCCATTATCAGATCAATAATTTATATTATTTGGATAATATTATTAGATAGTATTATTGGCAATGTCTAAAAAGTTCTGTAAAGGAGAGTTTTTGTCACCTAATTGCGCGCCAGTAAGGAGAAATCCTTATTGGAAAGCCCCCTCTTTCCTGGAAACGACTTGGTTGTCATAATTGTGATTCTGTAATATTATTTGTGAATAATTAATTATTAATTTATATGATAAGGAAATATTTATTTGATGCGGATATAAATGATGGATTTATTTATGTGTTTATAAATGAAGGAATTAATGTTGAGGTGTTTTATCAGTATTTTGTCGGATTGGAGGTATTAAAAGTTCAAATCGGTGTTCTTAAAGCTCTATTGCGTGAGTTATAATTTTAATCTGACCGTTGGATCGTTGTAATTTTTGGATATGTTATACATATATAAGTTGAGTATATGTCCACAAATTTTGAACCGTTAAAAATTAACACATGATTTGTTATGAATTTAAGAGGTGTTGAAAATCATCCATTTGTGGATTTCGGATATTTTCTGTCTGGAATTTGGAAAAACTTAAATCTAAAAAGTTGTAGAAAATTCAATTTCATGCGGAATGGACATAAAATTCGTATTGACAAAGTTATTCATATTATTATTTTTAATATTAACAATGTCTAGAAGTTCTGTCAATGAGAGGTTTGGTCACCTAATAGCGCGCCAATAAAGAGAAATCCTTATCGAAAAGCCCCCTCTTTCTTGAGAATGACCTGATTGTTATATATTGTGAGTTATAATATTAATGATGAATAAGTTTATGTTTATTAAAGATGAAATTGATAGTTCCATTGTGTTGAAATTATTAGTGTTAGTGGAAGTCAATATTTATTTCGATAATAATTGATGTCTGGAGGTTATATTGACTAATCGGGTAATTAACCCGATAAATGAGCAATTAATTGCTATTAATTTACATGCTTATAACTATATGTTCACATGTGTGTACTATTGATTCACATGATTTACTATTAGGGGAGTTGGTGCAAGATTGATAATACTTGCATGACTAAATTAAAAATGAAGGAAAAGATGAAGGTAATATACTGTAATTAGTTTTTTCACATGATTATACTATTGAGTCACATGATTATACTATTAATTCACATGATTTACTATTAGGGGAGGTGGTGCAAGTTTGATAATACTTGCAGGACTAAATTAAAAAATAAAGAAAAAGAGGTATGTATTATACTATAATATTTTGAGCCCCACAATGTGTAATTATTGAAACTATATTTTCCTATAAATAGAAGCTCATTTCTTTATTATTTTTCACCAATTCACTAAGTCTCACAAGAGCAATTATTATAGAGAAATTATAGTGAGAGAAGCTATAGAGAGAAAGAAGAAGTGAAGTCTGCTACTTCACTATTCAAGTATCCAGTCTTTTTCTGAGGTAAGGAATATTATTATTATAGTAAGGGGTATATTTCTTTCGTATTCATGAAGAGAGCTATTGTTATTCCATTCCTTATTATTTTGTTGGAATAACCTGTATACGCGGGCTACCGTATACATGGTGAAATTCTTCTGTTATTCCATTCTTTATTATTAAGTTGGAATAACTTGACTATGCGAAATACCGCATACATGGTGATATTCTTCTGTTAATCCATTCTTTATTATTCTGCTGGAATATCCTGTCTGTGCGGATTACGCATGTCTCGGTTCCATTAATTAATATTCTGTTTGAATAACCTATTTGTGAAGTCTATCGCCTGCCTGGTGAATTCTTTTGTTATTCCATTATTTATTATTCTGTTGGAATAACCTGTCTGTGTGGATTACCACATATATGGTGAATGATCCTTTGTATTCATTCTTTATTAAATTATGGAAATGATCTGTATACGTGGATTACCGCATAGCGGGTAAAAATCTATTTGCAGTTTTGTATATTCTATTATACTCGTATTAGATATAATTTCTTTTGTACTCGTCATGGAATATCATTTTCTTTGGTATTTTTCTTTTATGAGTTACTATTTATGGGTTACTATTCACCTAATTACTATTCACGCTAGTATTATTCACTCGGGTATTCGATGCACTTTTCGTGCCGGAGTACTATTCACCCAATTACTATTCACTCTAGTATCATTCACTCGGATATTCGGGACACTTTTCGTGTCGGGGAATTATTCACGGGGTACTATTCCCAAAGTACTATTCACCCGAAAAATATATTTCTTTTCTGTCCAAATTATTTTTGGTACATGAATATTATTCTTGAATTTTACTCTACAAAGCAGTATCATGTTGATAATTTGGACGTTATTGATTTCTAGATAAATTAAGTTATAAATCTTTAAAATTTATCCTTGAACTTGTTTTATTGAATTATTATGTCATTGTCATCATCCTCATGCTTATATTGTGATTAGAGTAATCTTTGGCTTACGTGCATAGATGGACTTGGTATGATTATGACCAGGGATTTTTTGGTATAATCATGACCGTAATGTGACGAATGATGTGGTAAAAGTTCTCATTGGACTGTAATTCATTGATGGACAGTTGTTGGTATGATTATAACCAGGGATTATTCGGTATAATCATGACCATTGATTATTACATGAATATCCTTGGTCATGGTACAGGGATGATTAGATGATGTGGTTTATTTATTAAGCTAAGTCTCAGCGAAAAAGATGATGAAATTTTTTTTAAATCATAGAAGATAGTAGATTTTATGCTCTACTTGACTCTTCAAATGGTTTGCTTATTCCGCTGTAGTTGTTGATCTAAAACTTATTTTCTATTGTATTCTATCAGTTGTTATACTGTTGAAGGCTAAAGATAATTTATTCTGCATTATCTTTGTCATAATATTTCTTACTGGGCTTGTTGAGCTCACCCTTTCTTTCATTGTTCTCTTCAGGAAATGAGAATATAGCTGGGACGAGTCAGGGAATGGAGTGATGGTCCAAGATAAATGGCTTTAGTAGTCCTCAATATTCTATGGAATAATGTGATAATAATTGTAATGAGGACTCTATTGAGTGTGGATATTGTCTAGATGCTAATATTCTTGTTTAAACTCTCAGCTATGTTTTGTCGTATTTTACACGACAGTTGTATAATTAAGTTGTATTTGGATTTATGTACCATGTATCTGGCGATCCAAGATGGGTGATGTATACCTATTTTGGGGGCGTCACAATTGGTATCAAAGCTTAGGGATATGCTCCCTGGCTGAGAAGTGAGACAAGAACTAGGAGGGGAGAGACGGGAAATTCCTTTGCTAGTATGACCTACCTAAGTTTATTTGATATTTAATTGGTTGGTCAGAGTATAGGGATAATATGTGATATGTTAATTAACCCTTGTTTTGTGACAGTGTTTGAAAATGGCATCTGAAAATGTTGAGATCAGCAATGAAGCACATGAGACCGTTGAGTCACCAACGATCAATACCCAAGATAATGTGCAATAGGAAGACAATAATCCTCAGGTAAATAACAACACCGATCAGATGATGAACGATGGGATGTTCAAAGGCTTTATGCAATTCATGCAACATCAGGCGAGAGAGACTCCTGTTCATAATGCAGGTGGAAACAATGGCAACCCACGGCTGGTCACTGCTAAGCAGTTCAAAGAGCTCGAACCGCCAGAGTTTTTAGGAAAGCCTGAACCACTTAAGGCGAAGACGTGGTTAAAGCAGATCACCAAGATATTTGATGTCTTGGGATGCTCCGAGGAGTAAAAAGTTCCCTTTGTCACCTTTATGTTGCGTGAAGAGGCAGATTACTGGTGGAAATCTGTAAAACGTACCCAACATGACACACTCAAGATGTCTTGGGAGAAGTTCCAAGAGCTATTCAACGACAAGTACTTTCCCGAAAGTATTCGTCACATGAAGGAGGTGGAGTTTATCAAGTTAGAGAAAAAAAAATATGACCGTGTCACAATACGAGGCTAAATTTGCGGAGTTATCCCGGTTTGCATCCCATTTGGCCGATAATGAGGAGCGAATGACGCGAATGTTTCTAAGAGGTTTGAAACCCGAAATACGTCAATACCTCATTTCTCATAAACATTGTTTATATTTAGATGTTGTGAATAATGTTTAGTTATTGGAGCGCGATAATTAGTCAGCACAACCAAAAGGTAACGACCAACAACACGATAATAATCATACCAGTGGCAACGACCATCAGAACAATGATAACCATCGTGGGGAAAATTATCATGCCAAGAATGGTAACCACTTCAGTGGTAATCATGGCCAAGATAATAGAAGTGAAAGTTTCAAGAAGTGGAGATTCAATAATAATGGAAAGACATCAGCACCAGCACCTGTTGTTAAGGAAGGAGAACGACTGTCGGTCGTATGTTACAAATGCGAAGGGGAGGGACACATCAGTCCAAGCTGCATGATGCAGTCTAAAGCATGTTATAATTGTGGAAAAGAAGGTCACCTAGCCCGATTTTGTCGTGCACCAAATTCAATTTCAACTGGGACGGTGGCACCAAATGCAGATACGGACAAAACAAAGTCGGTGGTTTCAGGAAGAGAGTTTTTTGTGACTTCTAAAAAAATGAGTAACCCGAACGAAGTTAGCACGGGTTATTTAATTATAAATTCTTACGAAGTCTATACCTTATTAGATACCGGTTCTACCCATTCTTTTATCTCTCTTGCTTGCGCTCAACGTTTAAATTTGACTTCGGAGAAATTAGACTTTGACTTATCGGTTGAAACTCCATTAGGAGAAACCTTCATTTCATGTGCTATCCATGTCTTGAATGAGAGTCACAGTTTTTAAATGATATTTCTATCGTTAATAAATTTCCTGACGTATTCTTGAAGACTTCTTAGCCTACCCCTAGAGCGTGAAATCGAATTTTGTATTGACCCTTGTACAAAACCCATTTCTTCAACCCTTAAATATTTCTTCAACCAAAATAAACGTATAATGCGCTAAAGACGTTGGCTCGAGCTGTTGAAGATTACGATCATACCTTCAATATCATCGTGGAAGAGTAAACGTGGTAGCTGACGCGTTGAGTAGATGATCGTATGCATTTACGAGTGCGATGTTGTTAACACAAAAACCCATTTCGTATAACTTACAAATGGTGAAGATAGAGCTAAAGACTCTAGGGACCCACGTGGTGATATCAAATATACGAGTAGAATCTACATTAACCGATAAAGATTAAACCGCTCAAGCGACACACCTAGAGCTGAGGAATGTGAAGAAGAAGGTTCAAGAGGGCGTTATTCTAGAAGCAAGACTCGATGAAGAGAGGAAATTTCAACCCTCGATTTAATTGGCCCATTTGAAATCCTTGATTGAGTAGGAACTGTGGCCTATAAACTCGTTTTACCGCCAAGTATGCCACGTGTTCATAATATTTTTCACATATTAATGTTACGTAAATATGTGGACAACCCGAACCAAATTATTGAATTGGAATTAGACGAGATAGTAGAAGATTTAACGTATGAGGAGATATGTGAGACCACAAATTTTATGAATAAAGATTTAAATTTCTCGAAATATTTTTTTGAATATTATGGTGTGGATTTGATATAATGTTATAGTTGTGGGTAATATTTATAAATTTTTCAAAGTATACAAGTTGTTATATAATATTCGATTGATCGGAAAATATTCTTTTTGTCGGGGAATATCCATACGACGGCACAATCATTGGTGGACCCCACAACGGAAGTATTGTCATAGTTAGAAAATGACAGAATTATCTTTTTATAAAAATAACGGCGAAAGTGTTACCGTTAAAACTGTTGAACTACCCGGTAGTAAAAGTACAGTAATACGCGTGGTTGTATAGTAGCATACAGTATTGATTATTAATGCTTACGTAAGAAGTCACTCAGTTATACTCAATTATTTCTACAATAATTGCTGCATCATATCTCTCATATTATTGATTCAATTATTGTCACAGTATCATCTGTATAATATGTTATATTATTAAATCAATAATTGAGACTCATATTATTATTTATAATATTGTAAATATCTAGAAGTTCTGTTAAGGAGAGGTTTTGTCACCTAATTACTCACCAATAAGGAGAAATCCATATCGGAAATCCCCCTCTTTCCTGGGAACGACTTGGTTGTTAAATATTGAGAGTTAAATTATTAATGATGAATAAGTTCGTGTTGATTAAAGATGAAATTGATAGTTCCATTGTGTGGGAATTTTTAGTGTTAGTGGAAATCGATATTTATTTCGATAATAATTGATGTCTAGAGGTTATATTGACCAATCGGGTAATTCACTGGATAAATGAGAAATTAATTGCTATTAATTCACATGCTTATAACTATGTGTTCACATGTGTGTACTATTGATTCACATGATTTACTATTAGAGGAGTTGGTGCAAGATTGATAATACTTGCATGAATAAGTTAAAAATAGTGGTATAGTTGAAGGTACTATACTATAATTAAATTTTTCACATGTTTAGAACTATTAAGTCATATGATTTACTATTGATTCACATGATTAACTATTAGGGGAGGTGGTGCAAGTTTGATAATACCTGCAGGACTAAATTAAAAATGAAGAAAAAGAGGATGGTATTATACTGTAATATTTTGAGTCCCAAAACGTGCAATTATCGAAACTATATTTTCCTATAAATAGAAGCTCATTCCTTCATTATTTTTCACCAATTTACTAAAGCTATAGAGTAATTATTATAGAGAGAAATTATAGAGAGAAAGAAGAAGAGATAGCCCTCACTATTCTAGTATCCAGTCTTCTTTTGAGGTAAGGGATATTTTTCTTTCATATTCATGAAGAGAGTTATTTTCTTTCAATACTCATAAGGGTTGTTATTCCATTCTTTATTATTATGTTGGAATAACCTGTCTATGTGAAGTACCGCATACATTGTGAAATTCTTCTGTTATTCCATTTTTTATTATTCTGTTGGAATAACCTGTCTGTGCGGTCTATCGCATGCCTGGTGAATTATGTTGTTATTCCATTCATTATTATTCTGTTGGAATATCCTGTCTATGCGGATTATGCATAACTTGGTTCCATTCTTTATTATTCTGTTGAAATATCTTGTCTGTGGAGGTTAGGCATGACCTGGTTCCATTCTTTATTATTCTGTTGGGAATAACATGTCTGTGCGGTCTATCGCATGCTTGGTGAATTCTTTTGTTATTCCATTCTTTATTATTATGTTGGAATAACCTGTCTATGTGGATTACCGCATGCATAGTGCATGATCTTTCGTATTCATTCTTTATTAAATTGTGGAAATGATATGTCTACGTGGATTACCGCATGGCAGGTGAAAATCTATTTGCAGTTTTGTATATTCTATTATACTCGTATGAGATATCATTTCTTTTATACTCGTTATGGAATATCATTTTCTTTGGTATTTTTCTTTTACGAGTTACTATTCATGGGTTACTATTCACCCGGTTACTATTCACTCAGGTATTAGGGGCACTTTTCATGCTGAAGTACTATTTATGAGTTACTATTCACAAATTACTATTTACCCGATTATTATTCACTCTAGTATCATTCACTCGGGTATTCGGGACACTTTTCGTGTCGGGGTACTATTCTCGAAGTACTATTGGGGTATTATTTACCCAGAAAATATATTTCTTTTCTGTCCAAATTATTTTTGGTACATGAATATTATTCTTAAATTTTACTCTAAAAAGCAGTATCATGTTGACAATTTGGACGTTATTGATTTCTGGATAAATTAAATTATAAATCTTTAAAATTTATCCTTGAACTTGTTTTATTGAATTATTATGTCATTGTCATCATCCTTGTGCTTATATTGTGATTAAAGTCATCTTTGGCTTACGTACATAGATGGACTTGGTATGATTATGACTAGGGATTATTCGGTATAATCCTGACCGTAATGTGACGAATGATGTGGTAAAAGTCCTCATTGGCCTGTAGTTCATTGATGGACAATTGTTGGTATGATTATGACCAGGGATTATTCGGTATAATCATGACCATTGATGATTACATGAATATCCTTGGTCGTGGTGCAGGGATGATTCGATGATATGGTTTATTTATTAAGCTGAGTCTCAGCGATAAAGTTGATGAAAAACTTTTTAAATCATAGAAGATAGTAGATTTTGTGCTCTACTTGACTCTTCTAACGGATTGCTTGTTCCGCTGCAGTTAAACTTGTTGTCTATTGTATTCTATCAGTTGTTATACTGTTAAAGGCTAAGGATAATTTATTTTGCATTATCTTAGTCATAATATTTCTTTACTGGGCTAGTTGAGCTCACCATTTTCTTTCACTGTTCTCTTCAGAAAATGAGAATATAGCTGAGACATGTCGGGGAACGGATTGACGGTCCAGATGGTTGTTTTAGTAATCCTCAATATTCTATAAAATAGTGTGACAATAAATATAATGAGGACTCCATTGAGTGTGGATATTGTCTAGTTGACAATATTCTTATTAAAACTCTTAGATTATGTTTTGTCGTATTTTACACGACTGTTGTATAATTAAGTTGTATTTGAATTTTGTACCATGTATCTGGCGACCCAAGATGGATGATGTATACCTGTTTTGGGGGCGTCACAAGATACGTGTTAAAAATCTTGGATAAGAAGGAACATATTCGACACTCAAAGGTTATACCTCAAGAGTTAGAATCTGAAATGAATTCAAGGTATCCTCACCTATTCGGCATACAAGGTACATACGTAAATTTCGAGGAAGAAATTTCATAAAGAGGGGAGATTGTAAGACCCCAAATTTTAGGAAATGAAAGTATTAAATTTTTCTTATAATTATTATTTTGATTCATAAATGGTTAAATTGATAAAAGGTTAAAGTTAAGGGTGATATGTGAAAATTTTGCAAAGTAAGCAAGTTGATATAAAATATTCGTTGTGTCGAAGAATATTCGTTTCAACAAGGAATATTCGTACGACGGCACAATCATTGATGGACTCAACAACGGAAGTATTGTCGTAGTTAGAAAACGACAGAATTATCATTTTATAAAAATAACGGCGAAAGTGTTACTGTAAGACCCCAAATTATTAATAAATAAAATTTCTTCTATTTATTATTTTGAAATAGTAAGGGTTGATTTGATTAATGTGGTTAGTTATGGGTAAAATGCGCAAATATTTTAAATAAACAGGTGGTTATAAAATATTCAGTGTTGTCTGGAAATATTCGTTTGGTCGTGAAATATTCTTGCTGTCGGGGAATATTCGTACGACGGCGCAGTCTTTTGTGGGCCCCATAACGGAAAGCGATTGGATGAAGAAAACGACAAGTATAAGTTGTTTATAAATAACGGCGTAGTTGTTACCGTTAATACTGTTGAAATACTCGGTGGTTAAAATACAGTAATACGCGTTGTTGCACAGTAGCACAAGGTATTGCACCAATTATTGATTCTTACATAAGAATGCACTACTCAATAATTGTTACAGTAATTACTGTTCAGTATTTTATTTTATTGATTCAATAATTGTTGCGTTGATTTTTTTTATATTACTGTTATTTCAATAATTGTCACTACACTGTATTTTCCATTATCGAAGCAATAATTCATATTATCTGAATAATATTATTAGAAAACATTATTGGTAATGTCTAGAAAGTTCTGTCTAATGAGAGATTTGATCACCTAATTGCGCGCCAATAAGGAAAAATTCTTATTGGAAAGCCCCATCTTTCCTGGGAACGACCTGGTTGTCAGTATTGTGATTCTGTAATATTATTTGTGAATAATTAATTATTGATTTATATGATGAGGGAAATATTGACTTTATGTGGATATAGATGGAGAAATTTTTTAAAGTGACGATTGTTAAAAATTAATATTTTATCTTTTTCTGATAAAATAATTCATTTAAATATATTATTTTAATAATATATTAATGATGATATTTTTACAATGAATGTGGGATATATGAGTGTATGAGGAGGAAGAGTATTTTTGTTTCATTAAATGATTAACACATGTTTTGTGTGTCGGTGGACCCCATTTCTTAACTGAAATTTGATCATAGCCTGTAAAATCGTCCGTATGTGGATTTCAGTCAATTTCTGTTTGGAATTTGGAAAAACATTCTTTTGTAAAGTTGTAGAAAATTGAATTTCCTATAAAAAGTCGTGAGATTCGAATTTTCTGATAAAATGGCTATTTATTATGAATTATTGAAGTTCCGAAGTTCCGAAATAATTGATTTTTGGAAGTTTTAATTATTTATATCAACAAAAACGTTTTTATTGTTTTGATTGGCCCCCCATGTGTTGTAAACATGCTGATTTCAGGAGTCTTGGTTGGCGTAGGAATATATATATATATATATATATATATATATATATATATATATAATATTATTATTATATTAAATTTTTTGCTTTGGTGTTCTAAGCAATTTCCTATAAATAGGGTGCTTAGGTTAGACTTGAAAATCACACCAGAAACTAAAGATTTCTCTCTTTCTCTCTCTATAATATCGAGACTATTTTGTGAGTATTTTAGTACTTTGAGTATTGCTATACGGTGTAAGTTCTTTCAGCACTATATCCAGTATTCCAGTCAGAAGTACTATTCTTTCTGAGGTAAGGGATGTTATTTTATTCGAAAATGATATTATTTCTTCAATATCATTATGCTAAAATATTGGTTGGAAATTTTTATCAAATTTGGAACTTTTTCATGTCGGAGTTACTATTCATGAATTACTATTCACGAGTTACTATTCATGAGTTACTATTTATGAGTTACTATTCACGAGTACTATTTATGAAGCGTGATGATGTTTTTTTGTGAAATTTTTATCTTTTGAGGTTGGAGTTACTATTCACGTATACGGAACTATTCACGTATACGGCACTATTCACGAATACGATACTATTCACAGAAAAATTAAATTTTCTTTTCTGTGTCCAAGATTGTCTGTTATGATTCCTATCTTTGATTGGATCTATGTTTTTATCTTCATTATTGAATTTTACTCCAATCTGGTTATTTATGAAGTATTTTTGAACTGGGATTATTTAAAGTACGAATCCTTAATATTTATTCTTTTATTTCACTGAAATCATTTTCTTTAAAATATTTTTCATCATCCTCAGTCCTAAATGATGATATAACTGAATATCTTTGGCATGTAGTCCAAAGACGAATGATTTTATAATGAATATCTTTGGCCCGTAGTGCAAAGATGAACATGTATTTAGATGAACATGTCCAACTGATGAATATCTTTGGCCCGTAGTGCAAAGATAAACAGGTGTTGAGATGAACATGACCAACTGATTAATATCTTTGGCCTGTAGTGCAAAGATGACTATTTGATTCCAGATGTATATTGATTGATGTTACAGGGATAAAATATCAAGGATAGACTTTTAAATTCAAAGATGATAGTAGATTTCATTTTCTACTTAACTCTTCTAATGAATTATTATTTCAACTGCAATTGTTGATCTAAAACTTGTTGTCTATTGTATTCTATCAGATTTTTCCCTGTTGAAGACTAAGGATAATTTGTTGTACATTATCTTAGTCATAATATTCTTTACTGGGCTAGTTGAGCTCACCCTTTTCCTTTTTGTTCCATTTTTCTTCTCAGGAAGCGAGATTATAGCAGGAACTAGTCGGGGTGTAGAATGATGGTTCTAGATAGCTGTTTTAGTAGTCCTCACTATTCTGTAAAATAGTGTATCAATAATGAGAATTTATTTGCATGTGGATATTGTCTAGAAGACAATATTTGTATTTAAACTCATAGTATATAGGTTGTCGTATTTGTTACGACAAATGTATTAATAAATTTGTAGTTATTTCTGTACCATGTATTTGGCGACTCAGAATGGGTAGGATGGAATGGACCTATTTTGGGGGCATCACAGTTACCATTAAAATTGTTGAACTACCCGATAGTAAAAGTACAGTAATACGCGTGGTTGCATAGTAGCACACGGTATTGATTATTGATGCTTACGTAAGAAGTAACTCAGTTATACTCAATTATTGTTACAGTAATTGTTGCATCATATCACTCATATTATTGTTTAAATTATTGTCACAGTATCATCTGTATAATATGTTATATTATTAAATCAATAATTGAGACGATAAAGTTATTCATATTATTATTTGTAATATTGACAATGTCTAGAATGTAAGACCCTGAATTTTATGAAATAAATTATTCAATTTTTTTTATAATTATTATTTAGTAAATGGTTAAATTGATAAAAAAAAATTAAAGTTGAGGGTGATATATGAAAATTTTCAAAATACGCAAGTGGTTATAAAATATTTATTTCTGTCGGGGAATATTCGTTTGGTCGTGGAATATGTTGGGCTTCGGCACAGAAACGTACAACGGAAATTAAAATTTTAAAACAATTTCCGAAACCCTAAAACAGGATCCATGCGAAAAACAATTAATTCAGAGGTTTAGAGATTATACCAGATATAAACAAAAACGAGAATCTGAAACCGACTGCGCCTAGAATCTCCAACGCAATACAAACCGATTGCGCCTCTACGGTATCCACACGAACGCCGCACGAACCGTCGAACGATTCTGCAATAAGAAGAACTTGCGGTACTAGCCACCAAAAGGAATGGATTTTGAAACTGTTTTCTCTCTAGTCTCTCTCTAAGAGCGGCTATGGTTTTTCAATTCTGATCTCTTACCCTAAGTAGCTGCTATATATCATATATATAGTAGTTAAAAGGAATTAATCAAAATCAAAACCTAATTATATAAAATCCGAATATATATATATATATATATATATATATATATATATATATATATCTTAATTAAGTCTTACTTAATTAATATACATATATACAAATTCTCCTTTTAATTTAAATTCGTGATTTAAATACTATTAATCATATTAATATATTTAAATCCTTAAAATTTAAATTAATTCCCTTTTAAATAACGTTCTATGTGTGTGACCCTATAGGTTATTATTACGTTGGCAATAATTTTAAAATCATATTATAAAATTATAAACAGTGAGCGGCATCTAGTAATGCATCACTGCTACCCAAGTAATAATAAGATCGATGATTCGATGCAACCTTTTGTGACCAATGTTTCAATGCAATTTAATCCTTTTAACCTTAATATCCTAGATTAAACTCGAGTCATGGAATGTGTCATACTCTTCATAATTTAATCTGAGTTTTCTTGATCAATGAGTAGACTATATGAAACAAATCACTATTTGAGCATGGCCATGCATTTCATAGTCCTACTCAATCAAGAGGCCTATGGATATCACCCATAATATATAGGATGGTTAAATTCCATCTAGATCACTCATATTTCTCACATGATTAATGATGAACCCAATAATCACCTTTATAGTCCACCCGATTAAAGGTGACATTTGATGATATCAAAGTACATAAATTCTCGTGTAGTAATATAGCGATTTCAGGTTGGAGGATCATTACATCATTGTCACTATGAGAATTGCTAATGACACTTCGCATAATGCTCCATATAGAATTCTCATGTTGGGTCTGTCCAGTACATCGTTCTCTAACATGTATCTATGCATTGACTTAATATCTCATATATTTATGACCAATGAGATTTGGTCATCAGTCAATCCACATACTAGTCTCAATGCATCATTGTTGTCCCATCAACAATGATACTCGACTAGGGACATTTAAGAACACTGATACTAATGGTAATATATAATCTCATGTTCAAGTCACATACTTGAAACTATATAATTTGTATCACTATTCTAAGGAATTTTATTATGTTAACAATTATATTACGCAGTAAATAAAACCATAATAAAATCATATATTTATTCAATCAAATATAATATCAAAATGTTAAGCAATTATATCAAATAATTGGCCTCTAGGGCATAAACTCTAACAGAATATTCGTACGACGGCGCAGCCATTTGTGGGCCCCATAACAGAATAACTGTCGGATGAAGAAAATGACAAGTTTGAGTTTTTATAAATAACGGCGTAGTTGTTACCGTTAACACTGTTGGAATACCTGGTGGTTAATATACAGTAATACGCGTGGTTGCACAGTAGAACACGGTATTGCACATTATTTTTGAATTATTGATTCTTACGTAAAAAGGCACTACTCAATAATTGTTATTGTAATTATTGTTCAATATTTTATTTTATTTGTTCAATAATTGTTGGTTGATATTTTATATTATTGTTGTTTTAATAATTGTCACTGCACAGTATTTCCCATTATCAGATCAATAATTTATATTATTTGGATAATATTATTATATAGCATTATTGGCAATGTCTAGAAATTTCTGTCAAGGAGAGGTTTGGTCACCTAATTGCGCGCCAGTAAGGAGAAATCCTTATTGGAAAGCCCCTTCTTTCCTAGGAACGACCTGGTTGTCATAATTATGATTCTGTAATATTATTTGTGAATAATTAATTATTAATTTATATGATAAGGAAATATTTATTTGATGCAGATATAAATGATGGATTTATTTATGTGTTTATAAATGAAAGAATTAATGTTGAGGTGTTTTATCAGTATTTTGTCGAATTGGAGGTATTAAAAGATCAAATCGGTGTTCTTAAAGCTTTATTGCATGAGTTATAATTTTAATCCGACCGTTGGATCGTTGTGATTTTTGGATATGTTATACATATATAAGTTGAGTATATGTTCACAAATTTTGAACCGTTAAAAATTAACGCATGATTTGTTATGAATTTTAAGAGGTGTTGAAAATCATCCGTTTATGGATTTCGGATATTTTCTGTATGGAATTTGGAAAAACTTAAAGCTACAAAGTTGTAAAAAATTCGATTTCATGCGGAATGGACATAAAATTCGTATTGACAAAGATATTCATATTATTTTTTTTAATATTGACAATGTCTAGAAGTTCTGTCAATGAGAGGTTTGGCCACCTAATTGCACGCCAATAAAGAGAAATCCTTATCGGAAAGCCCCCTCTTTCTTGGAAATGACCTGGTTGTTAAATATTGTGAGTTATAATATTAATGATGAATAAGTTTGTGTTTATTAAAGATGAAATTGATAGTTCTATTGTGTTGGAATTATTAGTGTTAGTGGAAATCAACATTTATTTCGATAATAATTGATGTCTGGAGGTTATATTGACTAATCGGGTAATTAACCCGATAAATGAGCAATTAATTGCTATTAATTCACATGCTTATAACTATGTATTCACATGTGTGTACTATTGATTCACATGATTTACTATTAGGGGAGTTGGTGCAAGATTGATAATACTTGCATGACTAAATTAAAAATGAAGGAAAAGATGAAGGTATTATACTATAATTAGTTTTTTCACATGATTATACTATTGAGTCACATGATTATACTATTAATTCACATGATTTACAATTAAGGGAGGTGGTGCAAGTTTGATAATACTTGCAGGACTAAATTAAAAAAGGAAGAAAAAGAGGAATGTATTATACTGTAATATTTCGAGCCCCAAAATGTGCAATTATTGAAACTATATTTTCCTATAAATAGAAGCTCATTCCTTCATTATTTTTCACCAATTCACTAAGTCTCACAAGAGCAATTATTATAGAGAAATTATAGAGAGAGAATCTATAGAGAGAAAGAAGAAGAGAAGTCTGCTACTTCACTATTCCAGTATCTAGTCTTCTTCTGAGGTAAGGGATATTATTATTATAGTAAGGGGTATATTTCTTTCGTATTCATGAAGAGAGCTATTGTTATTCCATTCCTTATTATTCTGTTGGAATAACCTGTATACGCGGACTACCGTATACATGGTGAAATTCTTCTTTTATTCCATTCTTTATTATTATCTTGGAATAACCTGTCTATGCGAAGCACCACATACATGGTGAAATTCTTCTGTTATTCCATTCTTTATTATTCTGTTGGAATATCCTGTCTGTGCGGATTACGCATGACCTGGTTCCATTATTTATTATTCTGTTTGAATAACCTGTCTGTGCGGTCTATCGCATGCCTGGTGAGTTCTTTTGTTATTCCATTCTTTATTATTCTATTAGAATAACCTGTCTGTGTGGATTACCACATGCATGGTGAATGATCCTTTGTATTCATTCTTTATTAAATTGTGGAAATGATCTATCTACGTAGATTACCGCATGGCGGGTAAAAATCCATTTGAAGTTTTGTATATTCTATTATACTCGTATGAGATATCATTTCTTTTGTACTCGTCATGGAATATCATTTTCTTTGGTATTTTTCTTTTATGAGTTACTATTCACGGGTTACTATTCACCCAGTTACTATTCACTCTAGTATTATTCACTCGAATATTTAGGGCACTTTTCGTGCCGTTGTACTATTCACGAGTTATTATTCACGGGTTACTATTCACCCGATTACTATTCACTCTAGTATCATTCACTCGGATATTCGGGACACTTTTCGTGTCGGGGTATTATTCACGGGGTACTATTCCCGAAGTACTATTCATAGGGTACTATTCACCCAAAAATATATTTCTTTTCTGTCCAAATTATTTTTGGTACATAAATATTATTCTTGAATTTTACTCTACAAAGCAATATCATGTTGATAATTTGGACGTTATTGATTTCTGGATAAATTAAGTTATAAATCTTTAAAATTTATCCTTGAACTTGTTTTATTGAATTATTATGTCATTGTCTTTATCTCCATTAAGGCTGTAAACGAGCCAACACAGTTCGGGCTAAATTTGGGCTCGACTCAAAAAAATACGAGCGAGGCTCGGATTCGTTAATAATATGTTCCAAATCTGAGCATTAAAAATAGTTCGAATAAAAATATGAGTAGAATCTAAGCAAGGTTATACTCGACTCGTTTAAGATTCAAACTACTCGATTTTTTTATGGTGACTCGATACATACTCGGTTAATACATATTCGATTAGATGTTCGATACATTCTCTTATAATATATACAAATTTAAATCAAATTAGGATAATTAGTTATTATTTTGTTTTGTTTTTAATTTTAATTATGATTTTATATTTACAAAGTGTAATAATAAATATATTTTCTTTTTTTAAGTAAAATAACAAATTCAATTTATAATTATATTTATTATAAAACTAGTTATTATGTGGAGACTCGAATTTGAGCTTGAATTTGAAGCTCGCGAGTAGTTTGAAAAAATATTCGAGTTGAGTCGGATCGAATTTGAGTAATAAATATTTTAGTCGAGTCGAATCTGAGTAGAATTTTTCAAATTTCAAGTCGAATTCGAGTAGCTCTCTGTTTGCTCCGGTTAGACTCGTTTACACCCTTAATCCTCATGCTTATATTGTGATTAAAGTCATCTTTGGCTTACGTGCATAGATGGACTTGGTATGATTATGACCAGGGATGATTCAATTTTATTTATTAAGCTGAGTCTCAGCGATAAAGTTGATGAAAAACTTTTTAAATCATATAAGATAGTTGATTTTATGCTCTACTTTACTCTTCTAATGGATTGCTTATTTCGCTGCAGTTAAACTTGTTGTCTATTATATTCATTCAGTTTAACATTGTTGAAGGCTAATGATAATTTATTCTGCATTATCTTAGTCATAATATTTTTTACTGGGCTAGTTGAGCTCACCTTTTCTTTCACTGTTCTCTTCAGGAAATGAGAACGTAGCCGGGACTAGTCAGGGAAAGGAGTGACGGTCCAAATGATATCATTAGTAGTCCTCACTATTTTGTTAAATAGTGTGACAATAAATGTAATATGAGTGTGGATATTGTCTAGATGACAATATTCTTATTAAAACTCTTAGTTTATGTTTTGTCGTATTTTACACGACAGTTGTATTATTAAGTGTTATTTGAATTTTGTACCATGTATTTAGCGACTCAAGATGGGTGATGTATACCTATTTTGGGGGGCATCACAGTTGGTATCAAAGCTTAGGGATATGATCCCTGGATGAGATGTGAGACAATAACTTGGAGGGGAGAGACGGAGAATTCCTTCGCTAGTATGACCTACCTAAGTTTACTTGTTATTTAATTAGTCGGTCAGAGTATAGGGAAAATATGTGATATGTAAATTAACCCTTATTTTGTGACAGTATTTAAAAATGGCATCTGAAAATGTTGAGATTAGTAATGAAGCACATGAGACCATTGAGTCACCAACGATCAATATCCAGTATAATGTGTAACAGGAAGACAATAATCCTTAGGTAAACAACAACACCGATTAGATGATGAACGATGGGATGTTCAGAGGCTTTATGCAATTCATGCAACATCAGGCGATAGAGACTCCCGTTCAAAATGCAGGTGGAATCAATGGCAACCCACGACTTGTCACTGCTAAGCAGTTCAAGTAGCAAGGACAGCTGGAGTTTTTGGGAAAGCCAGAACCACTTAAGGCAGAGACGTGGTTAAAGCAGATCACCAAGATATTTGATTTTTTGGGATGTTCCGAGGAGCAAAAGGTTCCCTTTACCACCTTTATGTTGCATGAAGAGGCAGATCATTGGTGGGAATCTGTAAAACGTACCCAACCTGACGCACTCAAGATGTCTTGGGAGAAGTTCTAAGAGCTGGTCAACGACAAGTACTTTCCCGAAAGTATTCGTCACATGAAGGAGGTGGAATTCATCAAGTTGGAGCAAAATAATATGACCGTGTCGCAATATGAGGCTAAATTTGTAGAGTTATCCCAATTTGTATCCTATTTGGTTGATAATGAGGAGCGAATGACGCGAATGTTTCTAAGAGGTTTGAAACCCAAAATACGTCAATACCTCATTTCTCATAAATTTTGTTTGTATTCTGATGTTGTGAATGGGGCTCAATTATTGGAGCGCGATAATGAGTCCGCACAACCAAAAGGTAACGACCAACAACACGATAATAATCATACAGGTGGCAATGACCATCGGAACAATGATCACCATCTTGGGGAAAATTATCATGCCAAGGATGGTAACCACTTCAGTGGTAATCATGGCCAAGATAATAGAAGTGAAAGTTTCAAGAAGTGGAGATTCAATAATAATGGAAAGACATCAGCACCAGCACCTATTGTTAAGGAAGGAGAACGACTGTCAGTCGTATGTTACAAATACGGAGGGGAGGGACACATCAGTCCAAACTGTACACAACAGTCTAAAGCATGTTTTAATTGCAGAAAATAAGGTTATTTAGCTCGATTTTGTCGTGCACCAAAGTCAAGTCCAGCTGGGACGGTGGCACCAAAGGCGGATACAGACAAAACAAAGTCGGTGGTTTCAGGAAGAGCATTTTTTGTGACTTCTCAAAAAGCGAGTAACCCGAACGAAGTTAGCACGGGTTAGTTAATTATAAATTCTTGCGAAGCCTATACCTTATTAGATACCGGTTCTACCCATTCTTTTATCTCTCTTGCTTGCGCTTAACGTTTAAATTTGACCCTAGAGAATTTAGACTTTGATTTATTGGTTGAAACTTTGTTAGTAGAAACCTTTATTACCTCCGCTGTTTAGAAATCTTGTTGATTTAAATTGACACTTTCACTTTGCATGTCGATCTTATCTCTTTGAAAATACTTGCCTTTAATGCAATTTTAGGAATCAATTGGTTAACTACTCATCACGCTTTTCGTAAGGTTGTTAGCTTTCATATTCCTAACCAACCTATTATGCGAATTCAAGCAACCAAACCACTAAAGTTAATCACTGTCATATCAAGCTATAAGTAAAGAGCCCCAAGCCTTTCGCTGGTGACTTCCTTGTGTAGAATGCACCGAAGCCAAACTTTCTATAGGGGAAGCCGTGAATAACGATGGCAAGTTGATAAGTATCAATGTGACATGCTATCCAAGTCTTGGGATGAGAGTCACAGTTTTGAATGATATTTCTATTGTTAATAAAATTCCTGACGTATTCTTGAAGACTTCCTAGCCTACCCCAGAGCGTGAAATCGAATTTTGTATTGACCCCAGTACAAAACCCATTTCTAAATCCCTTAAATATTTTTTTAACCTAGAACGAACGTATTATGCGCCAAAGACGTTGGCTCGAGCTGTTGAAGATTACGATTATACCATTGAATATCATCGTGGAAGAGTGAATGTGGTAGCTGACGCGTTGAGTATAAGATCATATGCGTTTACGAGTGCGATGTTGTTAACACAAAAACCCATTTTGTATAACTTTTAAATTATGGAGATATAGTTAAAGACTCTAGGGATCCACATGATGATGTTAAATATACGAGTAGAATCGACTTTAATCGATAAAGTTAAAAGTCGTTCAAGATACAGACCAGGAGCTAATGAATACGAAAAACAAGGTTCAAGAAGGCGTTATTCTAGAAGCAAGATTTGATGAAGAGAGGAAATCTCAACCCTCGATTTAATTGGTCCATTTGAAATCCTTGATTGAGTAGGAACTATAGCCTATAAACTCGCCTTACCACTAAGTATATAACGTGTTCATAACATTTTTCACGTATCGATGTTACGTAAATATGTGGACGACCCGAACCACATTATTAAATTAGAACTAGGCGAGATAGTAAACGATTTAACGTATGAGGAGATACGTGTTAAAATCTTGGATAAGAAGGATCATATTCGACACTCAAAGGTTATACCTCAAGATGAGTTAGAATCTGAAATGAAGTCAAGGTATCCTCACCTCTTCAGCATACCAGGTACGTACGTAAATATGTGGACGACCCGAACCACATTATTAAATTAGAACTAGACGAGATAGTAAACGATTTAACGTATGAGGAGATACGTGTTAAAATCTTGGATAAGAAGGATCATATTCGACACTCAAAGGTTATACCTCAAGATGAGTTAGAATCTGAAATGAAGTCAAGGTATCCTCACCTCTTCAGCATACCAGGTACGTACGTAAAATTCGAGGGCAAAATTTCATAAGGAGAGGAGATTATAAGACTCCGAATTTTATGAAATGAAAGTATTCAATTTTCTTATAATTATTATTTTATTTCATAAATGGTTAAATTGATAAAAGGTTAAAGTTAAGGGTGATATGTGAATTTTTTTTTGTAAAGTATGCAAGTTGTTATAAAATATTCTTTTTGTCGGGGAATATCCGTACGATGGCACAATCATTAGTGGACCCCACAACGGAAGTATTGTCGTAGTAAGAAAACGACAAAAATTATCATTTTATAAAAATAACGGCGAGTGTTACCGTTAAAACTGTTGAACTACCCGATAGTAAAAGTACAGTAATACGCGTGGTTGCATAGTAGCACATGATATTTATTATTGATGCTTACGTAAGAAGTCATTCTGTTATACTCAATTATTGCTACAGTAATTGCTGCATCATATCTCTCATATTATTGATTTAATTATTGTCACAGTATCATCTGCATAATATGTTATATTATTAAATCAATAATTGAGACGACAAAGTTATTCATATTATTATTTACAATATTGACAATATCTAGAAGTTCTGTCAAGGAGAGGTTATATAATCTAATTGTGCGCCAATAGGGAGAAATCCTTATTGGAAAGCCCCCTCTTTCCTTGGAACGACCTGATTGTTAAATATTGTGCGTTATAATATTAATGATGAAAAAGTTCATGTTGATTAAAAATGAAATTGATAATTCCATTGTGTGTGAATTATTAGTGTTAGTGGAAATCGACATTTATTTCGATAATAATTAATGTCTAGAGGTTATATTGACCAATTGGATAATTAATCGGATAAATGAGCAATTAATTGCTATTAATTCACATGCTTATAACTATGTGTTCACATGTGTGTACTATTGATTCACATGATTTACTATTAGGGGAGTTGGTTCAAGATTGATAATAATTTTATGACTAAATTAAAAATAGAGGTATAGATGAAGGTACTATACTGTAATTAGTTTTTTCACATGATTATACTATTGAGTCACATGATTTTACTATTGATTGACATGATTTGCTATTAGGGGAGGTGGTGCAAGATTGATAATACTTGCATGACTAAGTTAAAAATGGAGGTATAGATGGAGGTACTATACTGTAATTCGTATTTTCACATGTCTAGAGCTATTGATTCACATGATTTACTACTGATTCACATGAATTACTATTAGGGGAGGTGGTGCAAGTTTGATAATACTTGCAGGACTAAATTAAAAATAAAGGAAAAGAAGAAGGTATTATTCTGTAATATTTCGAGCCCTAAAACGTGCAATTATCGAAATTATATTTTTCTATAAATAGAAGCTCATTCTTCCTTCATTTCTCTCAAATTCACTAAATCTATAGAACAATTATTATAGAGAGAAAGAAGTAGGGAAGTCTACTACCTCACTATTCCAGTATCCAGTCATCTTTTGAGGTAAGGGGGTATTATTTTTTTCATATTCTGAAGAGATATTATTTTTTGAATTCGTATGAATATTATTTTTGTTCAATATTCATAAGGAATATCATCTTCGTTCAATATTCGTAGGAATATTATTTTCATTCAACAGTAGTAACTGGTATTATTTTTTTCCATATTCTGAAGAGATATTATTTTTCGTATTCGTATGAATATTATTTTCGTTCAATATTCATAAGGAATATCATCTTCGTTCAATATTCATAGGAATATTATTTTTATTCAACAGTAGTAAGGGGTATTATTCTTTCGTATTCATGAAGAGAGTTATTTTCTTTCAATACTCGTAAGAGTTGTTATTCCATACTTTATTATTATGTTAGAATAACCTATATGTGCGGTATATCGCATGCCTGGTGAATTCTGTTGTTATTCCATTCTTTATTATTCTGTTGGAATATCTTGTCTGTGCGGATTACACATGATCTGGTTCCATTCTTTATTATTCTGTTGGGAATAACCTGTCTGTGCGGTCTATCGCATACCTGGTGAATTCTTCTGTTATTCCATTCTTTATTATTCTGTTGGAATAACCTACCTATGTGGATTACAGCATGCATGGTGAATATCCTTCATTTTCATTCCTTATTAAATTGTGGAAATGATTTGTCTACGTGGATTACCGCATGGCGGGCAAAAATCCATTTGCAGTTTCATATATTCTATTATACTCATTTGGTTAAAGTTTTGGCTTCTATACTCCATGAAATTAGTAGAATATCCTGGATATTTGTGCTTCATCCAGTATCTTTTCATGAAAATATTCTTCTGAGCATTCTTGAATTTTACTCCACAAAGAAGTATCATGTTGACAGTTTAGACGTTATTGATTTCTGGATAAATTTAAATTATAAATCTTTAAAATTTATCCTTGAACTTTTTTTATTGAATTATTATGTCATTGTCATCATCCTCATGCTTATATTGTGATGAAAGTCATCTTTGGCTTATGTGTATAGATGGAATTGGTATGATTATGACCAGGGATTATTCGGTATAATCATGACCGTAATGTGACGAATGATGTGGTAAAAGTCCTCATTGGCCTGTAGTTCATTGATGGACAGTTGTTGGTGTGATTATGACCAGGGATTATTCGGTATAGTCATGACCATTGATGATTACATGAATATCCTTGGCCGTGATGCAGGGATGATTCGATTTTATTTATTAAGTTGTGTCTCAGCGATAAAATTGATGAAAAACTTTTTAAATCATAGAAGATAGTAGATTTTATGCTCTACTTGACTCTTCTAATGGATTGCTTGTTCCGCTGCAATTAAACTTGTTGTATATTGTATTCTATCAGTTGTTATACTGTTGAAGGACTTTACATATAATCAAGAGCGTTGTTATTCCTTGAAGGACTTTACATATAATCAAGAGCATTTACTTTAAACATCAAATCAAAATATGCATTCTTTCAACAATCTCCCCCTATTTGATGTTGACATAACCAATGAGATTTGTTTTCATGATTATCAAATTCTATATGCAGTTGCAGCAAAGTAAATATGACTTAATATTTCAATGAGCAGCTAAAATTTCTAGAGAATAAGCATGAATTTATTGATGTATGGAGATAGATATTACATTTAAGTTTGACTACATCAATAAGAATTAAAATTCAACTTATCTCTATTTCTTCGGCCTTTTGCTTCTTGGAGGATTTGCATATTCCTCAGCTCTCCTTTTTCTGCTTACTTCGTCTCTCCTGGCTAGATCTTCCAGCTCATTTGGGCTTAGTCTTGGATTGTGATCATGCCTATTCATGAATGCAGGATCTCCAATTGGCATTCTTAGGCCTGTTGTTGTCACCTCATGAGAACTGGGAGAAGGCCTTTGACTTCTTAATGGTTGAGCCATTAAAACTTCCTACTGATCAGATCGTTGAGTCTGATGGCTGGATCGTGGAGTCTGTCGGTGGAATTGCCTTGCAGGAGGATTCCTTGAAGATTGAATTTGGGATTGACCTTTTCCCTTGCCTTGAACTCCTTTCTCTTTATTCTCCCCGTTTATGTCAGCATCAAGGGTTTGAATGTCCTCTGAAAGGCGAGTTACTCCTTGGACAAGCTCGTTGAGTTGACTCTGAGTTTGAGCAATATCCTCTCGATTTTCTTGAATCAGCGCATTAGATCGAGCTTCCCGTTGTTGAAGAACGGCCAGTATGTTGTCAGTCTGTTGTCCTTGGCTAACATAAAATTGTTGGAACTCTTTTACGATAGTTTGCAGATTAAGGAAGTTCTCCATCATTAGTTTATTCTAAGCTTCCTGAGTATTATGAAAAATAAGAACAACATCTCTGTGTCTTTTAGCTGCTAGAAAATGAATGTCATCCCTGTCCTTTATGCTCTGAATCATTTCCTTGATGAGCTCTTTAAGTTTCTTAGTGAGCGTAGAGCTTATAGAGCTTGGGAGATTATTTGTAGCATTGATCATTGTTGTTAATCTCATCTGAATGAGTTCAGTGTGTTCTTCAAGATTCTCATCGAGTTCCTTGATCACTTTCTTAGACATGGCTGACAAATCATCTTTTGTGGGTAGCTCTGACAAAAGTTCATTGAGATGGGGAATTTGTGAAGGAGATGGTGTGCTCTTGAATTGATCTTGCAATGAGTAGAGGGTAAAATCAAGGTTAAAATATTTGTTGCTGGATGAGGAGTGAATATCAGATGGAGGGGCCTGTGTTTGTGTGTGTGCAGTAGGTGGCTCTATGAGTTGGACTTGGGACTCTCTACTGGGGTTAGAGTCTGTAATCGTTGAGCTGATAGGAGGTGGGAGCAGTATAAAGTTGGTCAAATTTGGTTCATCAGTTACAGAATTTTGGGATTCTGCGACTGGGAATTGATTTAGTGGATGTAGAATCACTTCCAACCATTGTGGGAATTCATAAAATTGACTGAATGAGGATGATGGAAAGTGATTAACTCAGAAGAGGGTTGGGATAGACAGTACCTCATGTTCATTCTTTGAAGAGGAGTTATTTGTGAGCAACTTCTTGGCAAAGTTGAAACTTCTTGAGAATCCATGAGCTAGCACAGAGATGGCTGGATATTCTTTGAAGCTCCAAAATATGTGATTCCACGAGGTTAGAATTTGAGCTTGATAAAAATCCATCATGGGTAGATAGGAAAACAGTTGCTCATAGTTAGCTTTTCTCTACCCATCAATGGCCACAGCTATGATCTCAACCTCATCATCTTCATCCTCTTTTTTATTTTCGTTTGAGGATTCCATTATATCAATGGCCTCATGATGTTCTTGCACTGTTTCTCCCTCATTTTCTGCAGGAACTTCTTCTTCTGTCATGGGGATGTCATGAGTCTCCCCCTCAGCATGATCATCCTCCTGCACGATTAGTAGCTCCCACTCAGCTGGAGCATTTTCTAGGATGATAGCTTCAGGCATCTCCCTCTCAGTTGGCATATTCTCTATGAGTAGAACTTCAGGTGTCTCCCCCTCAGCTTGAGCTCTGTCCTTTTGGCTTTCTTTGGACAGTTCCTTTTCAGCAGCTAGCTCTTTGTCTTCCTTTTTGAGTACTCCTTCATTAACAAGGATATACTTCTTAACCAGTTTTCTTCTTGTTTTTCTAGGTTGAGTCACATCCTTAGGACTTTCTTGAGCTTCAGCTTTGTCCTGTTGATTAGCTAGAACATCTGATGCAGCAGCTTTGGTGTTCAGTCTGGTCTCTATGCTCGATAGAAACTCTATGATCGAAGAGACATATGGCCTCTTGGATTTGTGGCTGATTTTATTCTTCTTCAGTAGCTGTGATATGGTAGCTATGTCTTCTTCTGCCTCAGCCTGCTGTTGCTTCCTTCTCAGGATCCTTAGAGTCTCAATGTCAGAGGACTCTACAGGTTTATCAGTTGTGTGTGGTTCTTCTGCCATTCTAGCCTTTAGCTTTCTTTTGCCCTTGCTTTTTCTGATCAGAGCAGTGGGTTCTTCCTTGTTAGTTTCTACTTCTTCTTCTTCAGTCTCCCTGACAACTGACATATTCCTTGGAATCCCTGATTCCTTTGCATCAGCAGTCCTACCACTGGACTCAGACATCATTCGCACATTTTCAGCTGGATTCCTTTTCAGTTCTCAAACAATTTCTGGGTCAAACTTCTGTTCGGATTTATTTGTTCACCTTCATCATCCTCAATTTTATCTCCCAAGGCGGACTGTAGAATAATGCTGATAAATCGCCCGTAGAGCATCTTCCCAGTGATTTTTGATTTCTTCGAGCTTAAAATCCATTTTCCAATCCATTTAAGTAGTAGAGCTCCATAGTTAAGTTGTATTCCACAACTTATAGTATTCATGAGTTTGAGTTGTACCTCATTTACAGAATCGTGGCCTGAGCTTTTGTAGCACATGCATTTTCCGACAATGTCAGCTAAAAATTCGTACCTCTGAGGAAACTCCTTCTTCTTGTATCCTTTAACGGAGGGGAATTTCTTGTGATGCATCCTATTAAGTCCCTCATGGAAATCTATGCCATCTATGAACGAGTACCCTTCAGATTTGAAACCTAGGGCTAGGTTGATATCCTTTGTAACGCCCCCAAAATAGGTATACATCACCCATCTTGAGTCGCCAAATACATGGTACAAAATTCAAATACAACTTAATAATACAACTGTCGTGTAAAATACGACAAACCATAAACTGAGAGTTTTAATAAGAATATTGTCATCTAGACAATATCCACACTGAATGGAATCTTCATTACATTTATTGTCACACTATTTTATAGAATATTGAGGACTACTAAAACATTCATCTGGACCGTCAATCCGTTCCCCGACCAGTCCCAGCTATATTCTCATTTTCTGAAGAGAATAATGAAAGAAAATGGTGAGCTCAACTAGCCCAGTAAAGAAATATTATGACTAAGATAATGCAGAATAAATTATCCTTAGCCTTCAACAGTATAACAACTGATAGAATACAATAGACAACAAGTTTAACTGCAGCGGAACAAGCAATCCATTAGAAGAGTCAAGTAGAGCATAAAATCTACTATCTTCTATGATTTAAAAAAAATTTCATCAATTTTATCGCTGAGACACAACTTAATAAATAAAATCGAATCATCCCTGCATCACGACCAAGGATATTCATGTAATCATCAATGGTCGTGACTATACCGAATAATCCCTGGTCATAATCACACCAACAACTGTCCATCAATGAATTACAGGCTAATGAGGACTTTTACCACATCATTCGTCACATTACGGTCATGATTATACCGAATAATCCCTGGTCATAATCATTCCATCTATGCACGTAAGCCAAAGATGACTTTCATCACAATATAAGTATGAGGATGATGACAATGACATAATAATTCAATAAAAACAAGTTCAAGGATAAATTTAAAAGAATTATAATTTAAATTTATCCAGAAATTAATAACATCCAAACTGTCAACATGATACTTCTTTGTGGAGTAAAATTCAAGAATGCTCAGAAGAATATTTCCATGAAAAGATACTGGATGAAGCGCAAATATCCAGGATATTCTACTAATTTCATGGAGTATAGAAGCTAAAACTTTAACCAACTGAGTATAATAGAATATATGAAACTGCAAATGGATTTTTGCCCGCCATGCGGTAATCCACGTAGACAGATCATTTCCACAATTTAATAATGAATGAATACGAAAGATCATTCACCATGCATGCAGTAATCCACATAGGCAGGTTATTCCAAGAGAATAATAAAGAATAAAATAACAGAAGAATTCACCAGGCATACGATAGACCGCACAGACAGGTTATTCCGAACAGAATAATAATTAATCGAACCAGTTCATACGTAATCCGCACATACAGGATATTCCAACAGAATAATAAAGAATGGAATAACAACAGAATTCACCAGGCATGCGATAGACCGTACAGACAGGTTATTCCCAACAGAATAATAAAGAGTGGAACTAGGTCATGCGTAATCCGCACAGATAGAATATTTCAACAGAATAATAAAGAATAGAACCAGGTCATACGTAATCCGCACAGACAGGATATTCCAACAGAATAATAAAGAATGGAATAACAACAGAATTCACTAGGCATGTGATAGACCGCACAGACAGGTTATTCCCAACAAAATAATAAAGAATGGAACCAGGTCATGCATAATTCGCACAGACATGATATTCCAACAAAATAATAAAGAATGGAACCAGGTCATGCGTAATTCGCACACACAGGATATTCCAACAGAATAATAAAGAATGAAATAACAACAGAATTCACCAGGCATGCGATAGACCGCACAGACAGGTTATTCCAACATAATAATAAAGAATGGAATAACAACTCTTACGAGTATTGAAAGAAAAAAACTCTCTTCATAAATACAAAAAAATAATACCCCTTACTACTATTGAATAAAAATAATATTCCTATGAATATTAAACGAAGATGATATTTCTTATGAATATTGAACGAAAATAATATTCATACGAATACGAAAAATAATATCTCTTCAGAATATGAAAAAAAATACCCCTTACTACTGTTGAATGAAAATAATATTCCTACGAATATTGAACGAAGATGATATTCCTTATGCATATTGAACGAAAATAATATTCATACGAATTCGAAAAATAATATCTCTTCAGAATTTGAAAAAAATAATACCCCTTACCTCAAAAGAAGACTAGATACTGGAATAGTGAGGTAGCAGACATCTCTTCTCTTTCTCTCTATAATAATTGCTCTACAGCTTTAGTGAATTGGTGAGAAATGAAGGAAGAATGAGCTTCTATTTATAAGAAAATATAATTTCGATAATTGCACGTTTTAGGGCTCGAAATATTACAGAATAATACCTTCCTCTTTTCCTTTATTTTTAATTTAGTCCTGCAAGTATTATCAAACTTGCACCACCTCCCCTAATAGTAATTCATGTAAATCAATAGTAAATCATGTGAATTAATAGTTCTAGACATGTGAAAATACGAATTACAATATAGTACCTCCATCTATACCTCCATTTTTAACTTAGTCATGCAAGTAATATCCATCTTGCACCACATCCCCTAATAGTAAATCATGTGAATCAATAGTAAAATCATGTAACTCAATAGTATAATCATGTGAAAAAACTAATTACAGTATAGTGCCTTCATCTATACCTCCATTTTTAATTTAGTCATGCAAGTAATATCAATCTTGAACCAACTCCCCTAATAGTAAATCATGTGAATCAATAGTACACACATGTGAACACATAGTTATAAGCATGTGAATTAATAGCAATTAATAGCTCATTTATCTGGTTAATTACCTGATTGGTCAATATAACCTCCAGATATTAATTATTATCAAAATAAATGTCGATTTCCACTAACACTAAGAATTCCCACACAATAGAATTATCAATCTCATCTTTAATCAACACGAACTTATTCATCATTAATATTATAACGCACAATATTTAACAACTAGGTCGTTCCCAGGAAAGAGGGGGCTTTCCAATAAGGATTTCTCCCTATTGGCGCGCAATTAGATTATATAACCTCTCCTTGACAGAACTTCTAGATATTGTCAATATTGTAAATAATAATATGAATAACTTTATCGTCTCAATTATTGATTTAATAATATAACATATTATACAGATGATACTGTGACAATAATTGAATCAATAATATGAAAGATATGATGCAGCAATTACTGTAGCAATAATTGAGTATAACTGAGTGACTTCTTACGTAAGCATCAATAATCAATATTGTGTGCTGCTATGCAACCACGCGTATTACTGTACTTTTACTACCGGGTAGTTCAACAGTTTTAACGGTAACACTCGCCGTTATTTTTATAAAATGATATTTTTTGTCGTTTTCTTACTATGACAATACTTCTGTTGTGGGGTCCACCAATGATTATATCATTGTACGGATATTCCCGACAAAAAAAATATTTTATAACAACTTGCATACTTTACAAAAAAAAATTCACATATCACCCTTAACTTTAACCTTTTATCAATTTAACCATTTACGAAATAAAATAATAATTATAAGAAAATTGAATACTTTCATTTCATAAAATTTGGAGTCTTACAATATCCCCTCCTTATGAAATTTTGCCCTCAAAATTTATGTACGTACCTGGTATGCCGAAGAGGTGAGGATACCTTGACTTTATTTCAGATTCTAACTCATCTTGAGCTATAACCTTTAAGTGTCGAATATGATCCTTCTTATCCAAGATTTTAACACGTATCTCCTCATACGTTAAATCTTTTATTATCTCGTCTAGTTCTAATTTAATAATGTGGTTCGGGTCGTCCACATATTTACGTAACATCGATACGTGAAAAACATTATGAACACGCTACATACTTAGTGGTAAGGCCAGTTTATAGGCCACAGTTCCTACTCAATCAAGGATTTCAAATGGACCAATTAAATCGAGGGTTGAGATTTCCTCTCTTCATCAAATCTTGCTTCTAGAATAATGCCTTCTTGAACCTTCTTTTTCGTATTCATCAGCTCTGGGTCTGTATCTTGAACGACTTTTAACTTTATCGATTAAAGTTGATTCTACTCGTATATTTAACATCATCATGTGGGTCCCTAGAGTCTTTAACTCTATCTCCATCATTTAAAAGTTATACGAAATGGGTTTTTGTGTTAACAACATCGCACTCGTAAACGCATACGATCTTCTACTCAACGCGTCAGCTACCACATTCGCTCTTCTGCGATGATATTGAATGGTATAATCGTAATCTTCAACAGCTCGAGCCAACGTCTTTGGCGCATAATACGTTCATTCTAGGTTGAAGAAATATTTAAGGGTTTTAGAAATGGGTTTTGTACTGTGGTCAATACAAAATTTGATTTCACGCTCTGGGGTAGGCTAGGAAGTCTTCAAGAATACGTTAGGAAATTTATTAACAATAGAAATATTATTCAAAACTATGAATCTCATCCCAAGACTTAGATAACACGTCACATTGATACCTATCAACTTGCTACCGTTATTCACGGTTTCCCCTATAGAAAGTCTGGCTTCGGTGCATTCTACACCAGGAAGTCACCAGCGAAAGGCTCAGGGCTCTTTACTTATAGCTTGATATGACAGTGATTAACTTTAGTGGTTTGGTTGCTTGAATTTGCATAATAGGTTGGTTAGGAATATGAAAGCTGAAAACCTTAAAAAAAACATGATGAGTATTTAACCAATCGATTCCTAAAATCGCATCAAAGGCAAGTATTTTCAAAGAGATAAGATCGACAGGTAAAGTGAAAGTGTCGATTTGAATCAACAAGATTTCTAAACAGTGGAGGTAATAAAGGTTTCTACTAACGAAGTTTCAACCAAAAAATCAGAGTCTAACTTCTCTGGGGTCAAATTTAAACGTTGAGCGCAAGCAAAAGAGATAAAAGAATGGGTAGAACCGGTATCTAATAAGGTATAGACTTCGCAAGAATTTATAATTAACTAACACGTGCTAACTTCGTTCGGGTTACTCGCTTTTTGAGAAGTCACGAAAAACGCTCTTCTTGAAACCACCGACTTTGTTTTGTCCGTATCGGCCTTTGGTGCCACCGTCCCAGCTGGACTTGACTTTGGTGCATGACAAAATCGAGCTAAATCATCTTCTTTTCCGCAATTAAAACACGCTTTGGACTGCTGCGTACAGTTTGGATTGATGTGTCCCTCCCCTCCGTATTTGTAACATAAGACCGACAGTCGTTCTCATTCCTTAACAACAGGTGCTGGTACTGATGTCTTTCCATTATTATTGAATCTCCACTTCTTGAAACTTTCACTTCTATTATCTTGGCCATGATTACCACTGAAGTGGTTACCATTCTTGGCATGATAATTTTCCCCACGATGGTTATCATTGTCCTGATGGTCGTTGCCACTGGTATGATTATTATCGTGTTGTTGGTCGTTACCTTTTGGTTGTGCTGACTCATTATCGCACTCCAATAACTGAGCCCTATTTACAACATCTGAATACAAACAAAATTTGTGAGAAATGAGGTATTGACGTATTTTGGGTTTCAAACATCTTAGAAATATTTGCTTCGTTCGCTCCTCATTATCGATCAAATGGGATGCAAATCGGGATAACTCTACAAATTTAGCCTCGTATTATGACACGGTCATATTATTTTGCTCCAACTTGATGAATTCCACCTCCTTCATGTGACGAATACTTTTGGGAAAGTACTTGTCATTGACCAGCTCTTGGAACTTCTCCCAAGACATCTTGAGTGCATCAGGTTGGGTACGTTTTACAGATTCCCACCAATGATCTGCCTCTTCACGCAACATAAAGGTGGCAAAGGGAACCTTTTTCTCCTCGGAGCATCCCAAGACATCAAATATCTTGGTGATCTACTTTAACCACGTCTCCATCTTAAGTGGTTCTGGCTTTCCCAAAAATTCCGGTTCTTCTAGCTCTTTGAACTGCTTAGCAGTGACCAGCCATGGGTTGCCATTGTTTCCACCTGCATTTTGAATGGGAGTCTCTATCGCCTGATGTTGCATGAATTGCATAAAGCCTCTGAAAATCCCATCGTTCATCATCTAATCGGTGTTGTTGTTTACCTGAGGATTATTGTCTTCCTGTTGCAAATTATACTGGATATTGATCGTTGGTTACTCAACGATCTCATGTGCTTCATTACTGATCTCAACATTTTTAGATGCCATTTTCAAACAATGTCACAAAATAAGGGTTAATTTACATATCACATATTATCCCTATACTTTGACCGACCAATTAAAAAACAAGTAAACTTAGGTAGGTCATACTAGCGAAGAAATTCTCCGTCTTTCCCCTCCAAGTTCTTGTCTCACATCTCAGCCAGGGATCATATCCCTAAGCTTTGATACCAACTGTGACGCCCCCCAAAATAGGTATACATCACCCATCTTGAGTCGCCAAATACATGGTACAAAATTCAAATAACACTTAATAATACAACTGTCGTGTAAAATACAACAAAACATAAACTAAGAGTTTTAATAAAAATATTGTCATCTAGACAATATCCACACTCAATGGAGTCCTCATTACATTTATTGTCACACTATTTAACATAATAGTGAGGACTACTAATGATATCATCTGGACCGTCACTCCGTTCCCCGACTGGTCCCGACTACGTTCTCATTTCCTGAAGAGACCAGTGAAAGAAAGGTGAGCTCAACTAGCCAGTAAAAAATATTATGACTAAGATAATGCAGAATAAATTATCATTAGCCTTCAACAATGTTAAACGGATAGAATATAATAGACAACAATTTTAACTGCAACGGAACAAGCAATCCGTTAGAAGAGTCAAGTAGAGCATAAAATCTACTATCTTATATGATATAAAAAGTTTTTCATCAACTTTATCGCTGAGACTAAGCTTAATAAATAAAATCGAATCATCCCTGCATCACGACCAAGGATATTCATGTAATCATCAATGGCCATGACTATACTAAATAATCCCTGGTCATAATCACACCAACAGCTGTCCATCAATGAACTACAGGCCAATGAGGACTTTTGCCACATCATTCGTCACATTACGGTCATGATTATACCGAATAATCCCTGGTCATAATCATACCAAGTCCATCTATGCACGTAAGCTAAAGATGACTTTCATCACAATATAAGCATGAGGATGATGACAACGACATAATAATTCAATAAAACAAGTTCAAGGATAAATTTTAAAGATTTATAATTTTAATTTATCCAAAAATCAACAACATCCAAATTGTCAACATGATACTTCTTTGTGGAGTAAAATTCAAGAATGCTCAGAAAAATATTTCCATGAAAAGATACTGGATGAAGCGCAAATATCCAGGATATTCTATTAATTTCATGGAGTATAGAAGCCAAAACTTTAACCAACTGAGTATAATAGAATATATGAAACTGTAAATGGATTTTCGCCCGCCATGAGGTAATTCACGTAGACAGATCATTTCCACAATTTAATAAGGAATGAATACAAAGGATCATTCACCATGCATGCGGTAATCCACATAGGCGGGTTATTCCAACAGAATGATAAAGAATTAAATAACAGAAGAATTCACCAGGCATGCGATAGACCGCACAGACAGGTTATTCCCAACAGAATAATAAATAATGGAACCAGTTCATGCGTAATCCGCACAGACAGGATATTCCAACAAAATAATAAAGAATAGAATAGCAACAGAATTCACCAGGCATGCGATAGACCGTACAGATAGTTTATTCCTAACAGAATAATAAAGAGTGAAAATAGGTCATGCGTAATCCGCACAGACATGATATTCTAATAGAATAATAAAGAATGGAACCAGGCCGTGCGTAATCCGCACAAACAGGATATTCCAACAGAATAATAAAGAATGGAATAACAACAGAATTCACCAGGCATGTGATAAACCGCACAGACAGGTTATTCCCAACAAAATAATAAAGAATGGAACCAGGTCATGCATAATTCGCACAGACATGATATTCCAACAAAATAATAAAGAATGGAACCAGGTCATGCGTAATTCGCACAAACAGGATATTCCAACAGAATAATAAAGAATGGAATAACAACAAAATTCACCAGGCATGCGATAGACCGCACAGACAGGTTATTCCAACATAATAATAAAGAATGGGATAACAACCTTTACGAGTATTGAAAGAAAAATAACTCTCTCCATGAATACGAAAGAATAATACCCCTTACTACTGTTGAATGAAAATAATATTCCTACGAATATTGAACGAATATGATATTCCTTATGAATATTGAACAAAAATAATATTCATACGAATACGAAAAATAATATCTCTTCAGAATATGAAAAAAATACCCCTTACTACTGTTGAATGAAAATAATATTCCTACGAATATTGAACGAAGATGAAATTCCGTATGAATATTGAATGAAAAATAATATTCATACGAATTCGAAAAATAATATCTCTTCAGAATATGAAAAAAAAAATACCCCTTACCTCAAAAGAAGACTGGATACTGGAATAGTGAGGTAGCAGACTTCTCTTCTTCTTTCTCTCTATAATAATTGCTCTATAGCTTTAGTTAATTGGTGAGAAATGCATGAAGAATGAGCTTATATTTATAAAAAAATATAGTTTCGATAATTACACGTTTTAGGCCTCGAAATATTACAGAATAATACCTTCCTCTTTTCCTTTATTTTTAATTTAGTCCTGCAAGTATTATCAAACTTGCACCACCTCCCCTAATAGTAATTCATGTAAATCAATAGTAAATCATGTGAATTAATAGTTCTAGACATGTGAAAATACGAATTACAATATAGTACCTCCATCTATACCTCCATTTTTAACTTAGTCATGCAAGTGTTATCCATCTTGCACCACCTCCCCTAATAGTAAATCATGTGAATCAATAGTAAAATCATGTGACTCAATAGTATAATCATGTGAAAAAACTAATTACAGTATAGTACCTTCATCTATACCTCCATTTTTAATTTAGTCATGCAAGTATTATCAATCTTGAACCAACTACCCTAATAGTAAATCATGTGAATCAATAGTACACACATGTGAACACATAGTTATAAGCATGTGAATTAATAGCAATTAATAGCTCATTTATCTGGTTAATTACCCGATTGGTCAATATAACCTCCAGATATTAATTATTATCGAAATAAATATCGATTTCCACTAACACTAATAATTCCCACATAATGGAATTATCAATTTCATCTTTAATCAACACGAACTTATTCGTCATTAATATTATAACGCACAATATTTAACAATCAGGTCGTTTCTAGGAAAGAGGGGGCTTTCTAATAAGGATTTCTCCCTATTGGCGCGCAATTAGATTATCTAAACTCTCCTTGACAGAACTTTTAGACATTTTCAATATTGTAAATAATAATATGAATAACTTTGTTGTCTCAATTATTGATTTAATAATATAACATATTATGCAGATGATACTGTGACAATAATTGAATCAATAATATGAGAGATATGATGCAGCAATTACTGTAGCAATAATTGAGTATAACTGAGTGACTTCTTACGTAAGCATCAATAATCAATATCGTGTGCTACTATGCAACCACGCGTATTACTGTACTTTTACTATCGGGTAGTTCAACAGTATTCACGGTAACACTCACCGTTATTTTTATAAAATGATAATTCTGTCATTTTCTTACTACGACAATACTTCTATTGTGGGGTCCACCAATGATTATGCCATCGTATGGATATTCCCCGATAAAAAGAATATTTTATAACAACTTGCATACTTTACAAAAAAAAATTCACATATCCCCATTAAATTTAACCTTTTATCAATTTAACCATTTACGAAATAAAATAATAATTATAAGAAAATTGAATACTTTCATTTCATAAAATTCGGGGTCTTACATCCTCAGCCTTCAGCTTGATTTCCATATCCCTGACTTTAGTGGTGATGACGTCATATTCGAATACACTATTCTTGTAGAATTCTTTCACTAGCTTAGGGTAGATCAATGTGGCCATACCCAGAGCTTCTTCAAGACCAGCCTTCTTTATTAATGATAGAGTTTTGTGAAATTTGTGTTCAGCAGTTTTGAACTCATTAAAGCAAAGTTTGTAGCCAGATATGACGTTGGAGGTTGCCATTGATTTCTTTGCAGAGTGTGTGGTTGATTGAGCTTTCTTGATAGTTTAGGGTTTCTTCTTGCATAGATAAGGAGAGAGATAAGCTTTTGAACTTCTGATTTCAAAAAGGCGCCTTCAAATGGCACAAGTAACTTCCCTCTCTCCATTTTTCTTAGTGGGACATGTGTCGAATTCTACTTGGCTCTATGAATCTAACTGAAGAGGATTGTAATGAATTGCCCTTTTCTCTTTCTGAGCTAATATATTCTTTAGGAGGACTACGATCGTTGAGATGGTCCTTGGAATCGTCGAGTCTGTTTTACATTTGTCGAGTTTGTTCATCCATCGTTGAGTCTGTTCAGCAGTTGTCGTGTCTGAGCTGCAATCGTCGAGTCTGACCGAGTCCATTTGACTTTTGCATTTTTCTTGGTTTAAGGTACCTTAGGAAGGGCCAACCTCATTGAATGAATCAAGGGTTAGGTTTGTCCCTGAGGCACTCATCAGAGAGATTGCTTTGTTTTTTACTTTATCATCATAGGGTGCTCCTTTAGTTTTGTTGATGAAGCTCTGATATCGTTGAATCTGCACCACAATCGTTGAGTCTGTACTACGATCGTTGTCTTTTATGACACTTTAGCCTCTACGATCGTGGACTTCCTTTGATCATGTCTATGATTTCGAACATAGCCTTTAAATCTGTATAGTTAGTACAAACTAGAACATATTTTTCATGGTTGTAAGTTAAGCATTTCTAGCTCACTTATTAACTTATTAAATCTGGATTCAACTAGAGGTTTTGTAAAGACATCAGCAAGTTGGTTTTCAGTAGGGATATATTATAAAGATATAGTTCCATTTTGCACATGATCCTTAATGAAGTGATACCTTATTTCTATATGCTTAGTCCTAAAATGCATGATAGGATTATGAGTTATTGCAATTGCATTTGTGTTATCATAGTGAATAGGTATAGATTTGAATTCAAACCCATAATCTGCTAGCTGATTTTTCATCCATAGGATCTGAGCACAGCAGCTGCCAGTAACAATGTATTCAGCTTCTGCAGTTGAAGTAGATACTGAATTTTGTTTCTTGCTAAATCAGGACACAAGTTTGTTTCCTAACAATTGAAAGGTGCCACTGGTACTCTTTCTATCTATTTATAACCTGCAAAATCAGCATCTGTGTATCCTGTTAGTTCAAATGAGGACTCCTTGGGATACCAAAGCCCCAAGTGAGGTGTATCCTTGAGATACCTGAAAATCCTCTTTACAGCAGTTAAATAAGATTCTTTAGGATTAGTCTTAAATCTAGCACAGATACATGTTGCAAACATTATATCAGGTCTACTGGCAGTTAGATATAACAGAGAGCCTATCATACCTCTGTATTGAGTTATATAAATACTTTTACCATTTTTCATCTTTGTCAAGTTTAGTAGCAGGAGCAATTGGAGTTTTTATGGGTGAGGCTGATTCCATGCCATACTTCTTAAGTAAGTTTTTAATGTACTTGGCTTGGTTTATGAAGATTCCTTCATCAGTTTGCTTTACTTGCAGTCCAAGGAAGAAGTCCAACTCTCCCATCATGCTCATTTCAAACTTGCTCTGCATAAGCTTGGAGAATCTATTGCATAACTTTTCATCAGTAGATCCAAAAATAATGTCATCAATGTGTATTTGAACTAGTAAGACTTTATACTTTCTAAGAAATAGTGTGGTATCTACTCTACCTCTAGTGAACCCATTTTCAATAAGAAAGTTAGTTAGTGTTTCATACCATACTCTAGGTGCTTATTTAAGACCATATAAGGCTTTGTCTAATCTAAAGACATAATTAAAAAGAGATGGATTAATGAAACCTGGAGGTTGCTCTACATAGACTTCTTCTTGAAGTTCACCATTCAAGAATGCACTTTTGACATCCATCTGAAAAACCTTGAATTTCATGTGAGCATCAAAGGCAAGGAATATACTGATGGCTTCTAGTCTGACAACAGGTGCAAATGTCTCATCGTAGTCAATGCCTTCTTCCTGAGAGTAGCCCTTGGAAACTAGTCTTGCCTTATTCCTGGTTATTACTCCATCTTCATCCATCTTGTTTTTGAAGACCCACTTGGTTCCAAAAATAGGATGATTCTTTGGTCTTGGCACCAATCTCCATACTTTGTTTCTTTTGAAATGATTAAGTTCTTCCTGCATGGCCTCTATCTAGCTCGAGTCTTCCGTAGCATCCTTTATCTTCTTAGGTTTCATTTGTGATAGGAAACTTAGATAAAAGCATTCATTTTGGGTGGTAGCTCTTGTTTTGACTCTTGCACTCAGATCTCCAATGATTAGATCTTGAGTGTGATCTCTTGCCCATCTGCTTCTTGTTGGGACATCTGTTCTAATGCCTTCTTGTCTTAGATCTTCAAGATCTATTTCTTCTTCTTGGTGTGGAGGTTTGTTGTCTGTCATAGGCCTCTCTACGATCTCATTTCCTTGCTTAATGATTTCACTATCTGGTACTACGATCGTAGTGTTGAGCTTGACGACCTCATTCTTAGTGTCTGAACTGTTGGTCGTAGTATCTTGAAGCACAGTTTTGTCTAAGTCTGTCTCATCAAAGATGATGTGAATCTAGACTTCAACACTTAGGGTTTTCTTGTTAAACACTCTATAGGCCTTACTTTCTGTGGCATATCCAAGAAAGATTCCTTCGTCTGACTTTGGTTGAAATTTTGTCAAGTACTGCTTTCCATTATTGAGAATGTAGCATGCACAGCCAAAAACATAAAAGTAGCTGACACTTGGCTTTCCTCCTTTCCACAGTTCATAAGGAGTCTTCTGAATGTTAGAGTGTATAAGCGATTTGTTCTGAGTGTAGCATGCAGTGTTGACAGCTTTTGCCCAGAAGTATTCAGGCAGATAGGCTGCTGCTAGTAGAGTTCTTCCAACTTCTATCAGTGTCCCGTTCTTTCTCTCAGCTACTCTATTTTGTTGGGGAGTTCGTGGAGCTGAGAAGTTGTGACTAATGTCATTGTCTATGCAGAACTGGTCCATTTTTGAGAAGTCAAATTCTCTGCCATGATCACTCCTTATAGCCTTGATTTTCTCTCCTTTCTCATTCATCACTAGCTTGAACATCTTGATCAGTTGAGAGTTTATTTCATCCTTTGAGGTTAGAAAGAACACCTATATAAATCTAGTGTAGTCGTCGACTACGACCAGAGAATATCTCTTTCCCCCAAGGCTCTTTGTTGGAATTGGCCCAAACAGATCCATGTGTAGCAACTGCAGAAGCTTGTCAACTGAGTTGGTGGTTTTGCTCTTGAATGAGCTTCTGGTTTGCTATCCAAGTTGACAGGCATTGCACGACCTTTCTTTAACGAAGTTGAACTTGGGTAAGCCTGCAACTAGATCTTTTGAAGCTAATTTGGACATTCTTTTGAAGTTGAGATGAGATAATCTTCGATGCCATAGCCAACTTATTTCTTCAGATGCTTTAGCCAGAAAGCATATAGTCTCGTCTGAGCTTTGTTGTTCAAGGTTTACTGTGTAGACATTTCTTTCTCTTGTTCCGGTTAACTTTATAGCAGATGTCTTCAGGTCTCGGACTTGACATTGATTATTGAGGAATGTTACTTGATGACCCTTGTCGCAGAGTTGGTTAATGCTTAGAAGATTTTGTTGTAGTCCTTCCACATTGGCCACTTCGTTGAAGGATACTACACCATTTCCAGCTGAGCCATAGCCTCTTATTTTGCCAGAGCCGTTATCTCCAAAGATGACCGAGGGACCCTCCTTCTCTGTAGTTAGACAGAAGGGCTTTGTTCCCTGTCATGTGCCTTGAGCATCCACTGTCCAGATACCAGGTTTTGATCGTGGAGCTCTTTTCCTGTAGTAACATTAAACCTTCATTTTGGTACCCATACTTGCATGGGTCCTACTTTGTTAGTGCCCTTGGGGACCCAAATCTGCTTGATTTTGGGTCTCACATGCATGGAATTATAATGACATTTTGCAGCCTTGTGGCCAACTCTATAGAACACAAAACATTTGATACAATGCATGTTTGTGTGTGTGTGAAAGTTCTTCCTCCATTTGGACTTTTGTGGGTTATTGGTCATCTTCCTATTAAGCTGATATTCCTTCTTCCATGTGTCCTCGTGTTTCATGATTTGTGAGGAGTATATCTTACTTCTATTGTACCTTCCCAATTGGTTCGTAGAGTTGATCTTATTGGACTCTACGATCCTTCGAGGTTGGTGAGTAGTGGCTAGGTTACTCTTCTCTTCTCTGAAACCCAGATCGGCATGAGATCCCTTACTCTTGGGAATATGAATTTGACAGGCTGACCCTTCTGTGAGGATTTCATAAATATAATGCCTCTACTAAAACCTGAGGCATTACTAGTGTTAGTTTCCTTTATTTTTTCCACACATGGCTCTGAGGTAGATTCCTCAAAGCCTAACCCTGTTCTGTCAGAGACACTTTTCTAGCTAGTGATTAGGGAGTCTATGGATGAAGAGGATTTACTCCATGTAGAGATTGTCTTTTCTATATCCTCAATTTTAGAGTTTAGACTTGACTCTCTTTTTGCAATGAGCTCATTTGTTTGTTTCAAGAGCTTATTCTCAGCTTCAAATTTGGAGAGAGAGTCAGTACTGAGAAGGGTTGTTTCCAGTTCTTCTTAAACTTTTTCTTTCTCCTTTTGAAAAAGTGAATAGTCTTTAGACAGACCTCTAAACCACTTCATGTATTGATGCAGATCAGATTTTATGCCATGGAGTGCAGTTCTTAGGTCATCAATATCTACATCAGGAGAGTTGAAGTTAAAGAACTCATCGATACTTACTTCGTGTATGTTAGAGTTCTGTTTGTCCCTTGCATTTTTGGCCATTAGGCAAATATTTGCCATTTGAGGATCTTCATCATCTCCAGCTTCTGGAGTTGAGTCATTGTTTGAGTCACTCCACGATCCTCCAGCTACAAGGCCTTTGTCTTTCTTCTGAGGCCTCTTATTGCCTTTGTATTCCTTCTTTGAATGTGATTTCTTCTTGAGTTCTTCTCTGAGAGGTTTATTGCAGTTGGCAATGAAGTGGCCAGGTTTCTTGTAATTGCAACATAGATCATTCATTTGCTCCTAGCTGCTGTAGTTGCTGACTTTTCTTGGCTTGCTGGTTTTGCCTTGTCGCATGAACCTTCTTAGTCTTTTCACCAGCTTTGCAAAGTCCTCGTCATCATCTTCATCGTAGCCAGAATCAACTTCAGTGTTGACTTTGGAGGTATTTTCAATTGCTTTTAGATCAACACCTTTATCCTTCTTTCTTCCTTCAAACAAGGTTTCTGCTCATTGAGTCAGCTCTAGTTCGTATGTGAGAAGGTTGTCATATAACTATTAAACAGTCATTTCATGTAGATTCTTTGACTCTCTAATGGCAGTGGTTTTGGCATCCCACTTGCTTGGTAAGGCTCTCATGAACTTTATGATTAGATCTTTGTTTGGATAGATCTTTTCATAGGCTCGTAGAGAGTTAAGCAAAACATTAAATCTCTCGTAGGTGGCAGTGACGTTATCTCCTTGAACGTGAGCAAACATCTCATATTGCTGAGTCAAGAGAGATTTTTTTATTTTCTCTGACTTCTTCTGTTCCATCATGTATAATGAGTAATGCTTCCCAAACCTCCTTTGTTGTTTTGCTGTTGACCAAGTTTTCAAACAGATCATCTTCTAAGGATTAGAATAAGATGTTCTTGGCCTTTTTGTCAAGCTGGACAGCTCTCTTCTAGTTTTTTGTCCATTCTCCTTTGACCTTGATCTGTATTCTGTTTGGGTCGTCTGTAGTTGGTGCAAGCTTTGTAGGAACATAGGGCCCATTCTGAACAGTTTCAAATAGATCTTCATCTATTGAATCCATATAAGCTTGCATCCTAACCTTCCAGTTAGCAAATTTATCTTTGTTGCACATAGGTGGCTTGCTGTCTCCTCCAGTCTTTGATTCGCTTGGTAAGTGTGCCATTGGAGTTACTCAAGCTTTGTAGGCTATATTATAGAACCTGCTCTGATACCAATTGTTTGTTCCTGGAGGCACAATAGTTATCTAGAAGGGGGGTTGAATAGATATTTAAAAACTTTTCATTTTAACTAGTTAGTTTTGATATTGATTAAAACACAGCGGAATGAGTATTTGTTTAATCTCCTTTTAAATATCTCGAATTAATGAGAGTTAGACAGTTATGGCAGTTATAGCACAAATATAATAGACACAACAGTTTTAAGTGGTTCAGAGCACTTAAAGCTCCTAATCCACTCTTCTACTCCTCGAGTAGGAAATCTATTAAGGATGTCTGTTACACTTTCTGAATCTCACAGATTCCTTCTAGACCAGCAGTCTAGGCACTTCTTAGTTCACTCTTGAACTCTTCAAGTCCAGCAGAGTTGGTTCTTCACAGTTCACTTAGAACTCTTCAAGTCCTTCTGACTTGGAACTCTTACTTTAGTTGGTTGGTAGTTGTTGATCGAGTTCGTGATTGATGATACTCAGTTGCAGTTAAGCACTTGTTCGAAAGAACTGAGTAGATGAGCAAGCTTCCTCTTTTTCTCATATCGTAGAGTTGAGCGTTGAGTGTTCTTGTGCGTTTTTGTTCAATGCTTGCTTAGGATTTCTCATCTGCATATGTTCTGCATATATGTGATTCTTGAAATCTATACGTTGAAGCCTTTTGTTAAAGCATTAAATGTGTTTAACATTTCTGAACTTTGATGGAGACTTTTCTACACACCTTTTGAATTGCATTCTGGCCCACTAACACAGCAGCCTGCTTTCTCACCTAACACCTGAAAAGGTGTTTTTTATCTGTCCTATGGTCCTTTCCTTAGCTTCTTGAATAAGTTTCTTTTGTTGAATACTAAGGATATCTTTTGTACCGTTGGGACTGGAGAGGACTTCAATGTTTCAAACCCATTCCACTTTTGTTGGAATTTGTCTTTAAATAAAAGTAATGCTCGATGCTTCTGACATAAAGCAGATGATACTCTACGATCCATATCGTGGTGTCTTGTCACATTGGTGCTTGGTCTGAAGAGAACACTACGATTTCTCTCAAGGATTTGCACACTACGATCTTCACTTGCTCGTTTTGCAGACTCTACATTTCTGAAAGCACACTACAATCTCTGAGTTAGATTCGACAAACATCAGGACCACTCTACGATTTCTGGAGAGGCCCTTCAAGGCAGATACACTACGATCTTCTAAGCTCTACGATCCTGCCTTAACTTTTGCATTCTGTTGATCAGCTTAATAGATTACAATTCTTTTCAAGGCCTATGTATTTCTTTTAAGTCATAGATCAACCTAACATCTTTGATCTCTTTATCTATACATTCGTTTATAGAATGATGAACATTAAAAGCTAAGATCAACTTAATAATTTTGATCTATCACTAAGTCCTTGTACATATATTCCTTGAAGGACTTTACATATAATCATGAGTATTACTTTAAACATCAAATCAAAATATGCATTCTTCCAACAAATCTCAATTTTTTTCCTGCCGCCAAAAGCTCTAGCGGCACAAATATTCTTTATAACGGCACGTATAATTATGAAAATGCCCCTCATATTACTTTGCCACATTGCCTGCCACTACAAACTGTGGTGGCAGTGTGGCTAATATATTGACATAATGAGCAAATCCATGTTATCATTATAGATTATAATATGGGACCTCAACAAAGGAAGAAAATAGAGACTAATGTCATGTCATGATTAAATGACAATATGAACCAACCTTTCTGAGCACCATCAAAAAATATTAACATAAATTTAAAATAATATAATGATAATTATATAAATAAATACTTTATGTAAAATACATTGCCATAAAATTATAAAAAGAGTTTAAATTAAAAAATAAAAAAGAGACCAAAATAGTTTAAATTATAAAAAGTTTTTAAATTACAAAAAGAGTTTAAATAAGAAAAAGAGTTTAAATTATAAAAAGAGAATTTAAATAACATAAAATATTAACATTGAACTCTTTTTATAAAGTAAACTCTTTTTGTAATTTAAACTCTTTTTATAATATAAACTCTTGTTAATATTTTATGTTATTTAAATTGTTTTTTTATAATTTAAACTCTTTTTGTAATTTAAACTCTTTTTATAATGTAAACCCTATTTATAATTTAAACTTTTTTTATAATGTAAACTCTTGTTAATATTTTATGTTATTTTAATTCTTTTTTTTATAATTTAAACTCTTTTTGTAATTTAGACTCTTTTTATAATGTAAACTCTTTTTGTAATTTAAACTCCTTTGGCAATTTAAACTCTTTTGGTAATTTAAACTCTTTTTATAATTTAAACTCTTTTATGTCAATGCTAATAATATTTTATGTTATTTAAATTCTTTTTATTTATAATTTAAACTTTTTTTGGTCCCTTCTTTATTTCTTAATTTAAACTCTTTTTATATTAACATAAATTTAAAAGTATAAATTTCCAAAAGAGTTTAAATTATAAAAAGAGTATAAATTACAAAAAGAGTTTAAATTTTAAAAATAGTTTAAATTACAAAAAGAGTTTATATTATATATAAAGAGAGTTAAATTATAAAAAGAGTTTAAATAAGAAAAGGAGTTTAAATTATAAAAAAAAGAATTTAAATAACATAAAATATTAACATTGACATAAAAGAGTTTAAATTATAAAAAGAGTTTAAATTACAAAAAGAGTTTAAATTATAAAAAGATTGTATTCATATTGGCATTTAATCATGACATGACATTAGTCTCTATTTCCTTCCTTTGTTGAGGTCCCATATTATAATCTATAATGATAACATGCATTTGCTCATTATATCAATATATTAGCCACACTGCCGCCACAGCTTGTAGCAGCAGGCAGTGTGGCAAAGTAATATGAGGGGCATTTTCATAATTACATGTGCCGTTATAAAGAATATTGGTGCCGCTAGAGAGCTTCTGATGGTAAGGGAAAAATTAATATTAATCTGGACTACTCAATATCGAAATCAAGGGTTAGGATTATGGTTGCGGAATAGTGTCCATAGCAACCGATTGCCACGGATGGAGACCCTATATATATAGGGAAATGATCCATAGAATACGTTAGCCAGGGTGACTGTTTCAACTAACGATCATCCAGCCGTCCAAAATTAAAGTGAATGGCTGAGATGAGGGTCCATCCGCTACTCACTCTAGCGGCCAGCCAACTTTTTTTGTTGGCCGCTACTCCCTCTAGCGGCCAGCCAAAACGACCGTGTTTTGACTGGCCGCTAGAGGGAGTAGCGGCCAACAAAAAAAATTTGGCTTAATTACTGATTATCCTCGTACATAAGGATAAATATAAGGATAATCAGTAATTATTTTTATACTTATTAACAGATTATCCTTATACATATTACTTATTAATCAGTAAAATAAAATAATAAAAAATTATAAGGATAATTATAAGGATAATCAGTAATTATCTTTATACTTATCCTTATACTTATTAACAAAATAAGTATGTATAAGAATAATTACTAATTATTGTCTTATGCTATTTAATTATAAATATGAAATAGTGATTGAGTTTATATATTTGAGTAGAAATATAATATAAATTCAATCACTATTTCCTATTTGTAATTAAAAATTATAAGACGATAATTATTAATTATCCGTATACATACTTATTTTATTAATAAGTATAAGGATAATTACTGATTATACTTATAATTTTTTATTATATTATTTTACTGATTAATAAGTAGTATGTACGAGGATAATCAGTAATTAAGCCAAATTTTTTTTGTTGGCCGCTACTCCCTCTAGCGGCCAGTCAAAACACGGTCGTTTTGACTGGCCGTTAGAGAGAATAGCGGCCAATAAAAAAAGTTTGGTTGGCCGCTAGAGGGAGTAGCGGCTGGACCCTCATCTCAGTCATTCACTCTAATTTTGGACGGCTGGATGAGCGTTAGTTAAAACAATCACTCTGACTAACGTATTCTATGGATCATATATATATATATATATTATTGCACCAAATATGATATATATTATTAGTGTTTTTTTCAAATATCTGGAGCATTATTATACCAAATATAATATATATTGTTGGTGTACGTATCTTTATAGGTTAAGCTCCAAAATTCAGGAGGCACTAAACAAACATGCTAAGATCACTAAAATGATAGAGAATATCTGTAACACCCCCTTTCCAAATAGAAAGAGTGGTTACGCATAAAACATAACAAAATGATGAATATATAACAAAACTCTAATTCACAAAAGAATAATCTCAAACTGATTAAATGTCTTAGAACAAACTATAATAAATGTCACACTGGCTCAAGCCACAATCTGAAATAACTATTATAACTCTAAATAAATTAATGTATCATAGTCTAACAAAATATATCAAAATTATTGGATAGAAGGGAGCTCTTGTCAGACTTGTCCTTGATTTCCCTGATTACCTGCCGGAAGAAAAACACAGCATGAGTCAAATGCCCAGTACGGGTATAGAATACAATTAATGAACCGAAATAACTAATTCAATTAAATGAAAGGAGACTAAATGAACTGAAATAAAACGAACAAAACTAACACAACGAAATAATAGACTGAATCAAATGGATGGGTGTTATTATATCTTTTAGCAATAAGAGAAGTTATTTCAAGTGGTGGTTAGATTAGACTAAATGTATATTTCACGTGTATGTCATGGTGTATATTTTCTAGTAAATTTATCTCGTCAATTGTACATGTAGCTAGGGTAGTGAATGTGGATTCTTCTGCTGTCAAATAATAAGTATGAGGCATTTTTTTTATAAAAAAAATCCTAAGGGGCTCATGGGGAAGAAATCATACATTGTTTTGACCTAAATTAAAGCATAGAAAACAATAATGAGAGGAAACTGATATTTTTATGTGTTTTTTATATTTTTATATAGTTGTTTAGCATATGAGAAGAAAGTACAAAAGCTCGTGTGAAAATTAGTAATATACTGATAAGAAAAAATTACGGAATTATTATTTTTTATTTGTTTTAAAATAAGAAATATGACAGATAGGCTAGTGGGCAGAAGATGATGAAGGAATTAAATTTAGATTGTCTCATCCTTCAAAAACGTAGAAACACACAGTACTAGCATGGCCAAATAATTAGGTGCTGACTCAGTAAAGAACTTTTGTCTAGTCTGCCTTAATTAACCATGTTCATATCCACGTCAGATTTCCAACTTCACCTCCCCTACTTAAATGTTCTTCCTTATTCTACCCCCACCACAAGAGACATATATATAGAGAGAGAGAGATTATAAAGAGAGAGGAAGCTTAGAAAAGGGATTCACTGAATATTTCCAGAGCTTTGAGAAGAAGATAAATGGGTGAAGTAAGTGCAATTTTCTCATTTTTCTGCTTCATTTTATTAATTCTACTAATCCTATATAATACTGCAACATTAAAAGCTAGCCTTCTATTTTTCATTATGTGGTTATTTATTTTTATTTGATTTATCTTAATTAAGTAGTTTTTTCTCACCCATGGTTCTTTGTAATTTTTATTAAAAATAATGGTACTCTAATTTTCGGACAGATGATAAGTTTCCTAGCTACATTTATATGCTTTGTTAATAATAATAATAATAATAATAATATTTATTTATCTTAATTTAAGTAGTTTTTTCTTCTCAGTGGTTCTTTGAAATTTTCATTAAAAAAATTATACTCTATTTTTCGAACAGATAACTAGCTTCCTAGCTACATTTTTATTTAATTTAATTTGATGCATGGGATGATGTTAATTTTAATGAATTTGTTTATTTATATGGTGTTATTGTAGGAGAAGAAAGAGGAAGAGATAAAGAAAGAAGAAGAAAAGACAGAAGAAGAAAAGAAGGAAAAAGAAGCCCCTCAAGAGATTGTGCTCAAGGTGGACATGCATTGTGAGGCTTGTGCAAGAAAAGTTGCAAGATCCTTAAAAGGATTCCAAGGTCATTTTTCTAACTCTCTTAATTAGTATCTCTCTTTAATTAATCACAGTAAAATTAATGCTAAAAATTAATCACAGTAAACAACTTATAACTAGCTAGCTAGTTAGCTACCTAGCTAGCATTATTCTTAATTAATCATAATTTAGATTTCACTTTCTTTAAGGTTTTGAGAGGGACATGAATTAGAGGGATATATATAGAGAGAGAGAGAGACACTATTAAACCTCAATTATATATATATACATAATAATTGATGACCAAGTAGATTCACTATAAATTATGGTACTCTAAAGTGAAGCTTTGGAAAAATTGCTCACTCTTTTGGACTTGCAATTAAAATGTTTAAACAACTTTTCATTTCAACAAGTAAAATAATAGTAGGGTAACATTATTTTCATATGAATTTTTAATATTTTTACGTAATTCACTCTCACGTGAAGGTAGGACCCACTTTCTTCATGTGATGAAAGATAGTCTAGAGTCGAGCCTTGATTATATTGTCATCACTATTAAATTAAACATTAAATAAATCTAAAGATAAATATTGAATACAAATAAAATAAAAAAAATTAAATGTGACTGTTTTTTTTTTGTTTTTTTATTGTAGAAATGAAGAAAGTAGTAATATATGAATTTGAATAAAACAGGAGTGGAGGAAGTAACGGCGGATTGCAAGGCGAGTAAAGTGGTAGTGAAGGGAAAGACAGCAGACCCAATAAAGGTGTCCGAGAGGATACACAAGAAAAGTGGCCGCAAAGTTGAGATCATATCTCCTCTTCCCAAACCCCCCGAAGACAACAAGGACCAACAAACTAAACCAGAGCCACCAAAAGATGAGAAGAAAGATGAGGTACAACTAATTAATAATCCTCCATACTAATCTCTATTTATATATATATATATAGAAATGATGCATAGTAACTACTTGTTAATGAATTAAAAATAAGAAAACACTATCATTAACGTTCAATACAAGAACCATACAAGAACCAACGGTTGTGATTACTCGTCGTCTGCTAGTAATAGTAGTAGCGGATATCGTTGAAGATAGTATCGTTATCAGTTACAATTAGTAGTGAACGTAACTCGTCGTCGGCTACTAATAATAACGGACGTGAATTTTTCAATTATAATCTCAACCATTAACTTATATATTGAACGATAAAAATGATATTTGTGTATTTTTAATTTATAAAAAATATTTGCTATGAATCATTATATATATATATGAAGAATGATTTTTGTTTTGATAGTTTAGACTGAATTTAAACATACACTTACTTGGCCACTGTCAATTATTGAACATATGAGCTCTTGTTTAATAAGGGGACTAGAGTACCCGGTTATGAAGAATGATTTTGCTATGTAGTAGGGGCATTTAGTGAAAAGTGCTTGATACTCGAAGGGCAATGATTAATATTTCGAGTGTAAAAAGTTGTTGTCTAGCTAACTTAATATTACTATTATTAACTTATGCAGGGTGTGTATTAAAAAGTGTATATATTTATCTTGAATTATTAATTTTTATGCCCATAATATCATTGGCATATTTTAACATTGATTTACCCAATTTAGGGTTTGTATAGTTATATGGTGTTCGGTCTGTTAAGTGTGTTTGATGGATTTAAAAATTTATTTATTTAATTATAAACGTATTATATAATATTGTATTAAATATACAATGAAAAGGTAACAATCAAACGGATCTGGTTAGTCAATTGACTAATATAGTACTGAGATCACCTCACAACCTGCGTATCGAGAATATATTGATAATCAAAGTTAATTTTATGTTAACAACTATCCGATCAAACAGAAACAAACAATAGGATAGCAGCATTTATGTTTGAAGATTTCTTAAAAACATTGTGCAGTGTGCCAAGTTGTGAGTGGCGTCTTTATTTGGCTGACTATGAATGAAAGCAACAGAAGAGAGGAGAAAGAGGTTAATAGTAGTGGGCAGGAAAGAGGGACATCCGGTGGATAGCTGGCACATTTTACGAGGCCAGAATAATTAAATTTGAGTCACTCACTCATCAACCTCACCTGTCCTGTGAGGCTGCTGCTGTGGCGTGTGAAGAAGAGAAGAGAGGGTTGTCCCCACTTCTCCCGGAGATTAAGGTGCTGCATGTGCATGCAGTGCAGTTACAGCTGCTGCTGGGAACAATGGGATCTAGCCCCTCACGGGACGGCCTCATTCAAATATCTATTCATTTTGCATTCTCACCTGATCACCCGTAAATTTTAAAAAATAATAAATATTATATCGTCATTAAAATTAAACCCACAAATAAAATAATAATAATAATAATAATAAATTATAACAGTGTAGGTTGTTGATATTGTTATAACAGATTAATTAGCCTTCTCTTCTGTGTTAGCCATGCATGGTCCAATAATGAACATGCACCAAGTACGCAGTTGATGAGATGGATCAAAAAGCAGCTAGGAAATCACATTAAGGCTCACATTCTGCTTAGCAGTCGGTTGGTGTGGATATATATATATATATATATATATATATATATATATATATATATATATATAGTTGGATTGAGCTGTATAGGGGTTCGATTCCTCTTTAATCTTATCAGGAGCAGTATTGTACTTTAAAATTTGGCAGTTTTCTATTACTAGCCAAAGCTAGTCTTCTGTAACATTAGGGAGGGAGGGAGGGAGGGAGGGAGGGAGGGCGGGCGGTCGGGCGGGCGGGCCGGCCGAGAATTTGATGGTCTTCTTGTACAGGTCTTATATTCGGAACCGGGGGACCTTTAGCTATGTGACCAAGTACACATCCATTGGTCTAAAAAGCAGATCAATCAAATGTTGTACAACATTAACACCAACAATGATAATGCAATAGAAACTCCTGTTAAAATTAAGGATCACACCAGAATTATATATGCAATTCCAGTTTTCAAGTGTTTTTCATATTTCGCCATGCTGTTATTGAATTCCCAATTCAATATTATTTAGTTATTTCAGTTTCAGATAGTTCAATAATCAATCATTTGAGTTGACATACATGCACGCAGCCTTTTGGTTAAACTAGTAATTAATTACTGGTGCTTGGTTATATGTTTCTTGCAGCCTCCTCCAGTTATAACAGTGGTTCTAAAAATAGGAATGCACTGTGAAGCTTGTGCCCAAGTTTTGCAGAAGCGAATTCGAAAGATCCAAGGTATTCATTCCAATTAATCCACCAAGTTCTTCCATACTTTCTTCCCAAAGCTCACAGAGTGCGCGCATTTTTCATATGTTGCATGTAACACCCCAGTCACGAATCGAAAGATATGGAAAAAAATTGTCTGTATATAACAAATTAAATTACTAACAATAGTAACTTCAAGTCATGACATTTTGGGTGAGCATGTGATGGGCTAAGACCCAAGAAAATACTATTAGGCCAGTGGTTTAAGGCCTTATTTGGATAGATTTGATTTGATTCGGACTTGAAATTTGATTCGAGATTTGTTCCAGACTCGGGATTTGACCCGGGTTGTTTCATTTTGTATTGCAGGTGTTGAATCAGTGACAACAGACCTAGCGAATGATCAAGTAAGTGTAAAGGGTGTAATAGATCCGACAAAGTTAGTCGATGATGTGTACAAAAAAACCAAGAAGCAAGCTTGGATTGTCAAGGATGAAGAAAAGAAGGATGAAGAGAAGAAGAAAGAAGAGAAAAAGGAAGAAAAAGAAGGAGAAAAGAAAGAAGGGGAAAAGGAAGAAGAAGGAGCAAAGGGCGAAGAGGAATCGAAAATGGAAATCAAGAAGAATGAATATTATCCTCCCAAGTATTACATGGAGTATTCTTATGCCCCTGATCAAATGTTCAGCGATGAGAATCCTAATGCTTGCTCTGTTATGTAACCAAATGTGATTAGTGCAATGCAATTTTCCAATGTACTTATAGTTGATAATAAGATTTTGGTGCATGACAATTGAGGGTTATAAATTCCATCTTGTAGTTCTTATTTCTTGAAATTTTTCAAGTTTTGTTTATAGTTCATACTCATTTTCTCAGTATATGCTTGATTACACAGCGTTTAGAGCATTGATGGCGTTGGAAGTCCAAACGCACTTAAAAATCTTGTTGGTCTAGAAGCAATTTATTTAAAACGCGGTTTATTTACAAAACAAAAATAGCTAGCGTGGCACATTTAGAGGTCCAAACGCACCTAACACTTGATTCTCTTTCAAACGCATCAAAAACTACTCTAACAAATGCTGCAGAATGAACATTCTCTTCCAAAATAGTACTATGGATATTTTCAATTTGTGAAATTGTTTGGTTAAAATTTTCTAACACATAAGACTTTGTTTTCTTCAAATTCTAAGTATATATATATATGTACCCTTTTACATGACTTAAACACGTTATTAAAAGAAGTCCACCAACTCATTCTTCAACAAATTTAACAGAAAATTATGATCGAGTACAGGCATTAACACGGTTATCATTTCAATTTTCTTTCAAAACTAATATTTGCATTGACAACATATTTCACATAAATCACAGTTGATCATAGCACTACTTCTCTCGTCTCCGTTTCTTTTTATTTTATTTGGTGCCAAAAAACCAGAGTTAGGTAAGGATCCCAAAACTCTAGGCACGACACATTACGTCTGCAGGGACGGAGCTATGTGGGCTTTGCAAGGGGGCATACCCCCCCCCAAGATTTTAATTTTTTTTAACTACCACCTACAATGCTTTCTTTTCTGCTGTGCCGAACTCTTGATAAAACGATTTTTTTTCTGTTGTGTTGTAGTATATATTATGACATGTACTAATCCTGATGCTTAATAATAATAGCCCTTTGCAAGGGCAGATAAATATATGCTCTTGCATGTTAGCAATCAAACAGTTGTCCTTAACGGCTTGTGTATATCAGTGTGTATATATATTATGTATGTGCAGAAAAAAATTGGGGTAGTTAATTAAATTTTTTGTTTTTAATTTTAGAGTAATGAGAAAATCACCTACTATTGAGTCGTTTTTCAAGCGAAAACAATCAAATCATGTTTTAGTAAAACGTCGGGTGCAATTCCGACGAAGCTTTGATATGTTCTAAAAGATATTTTTTTGTTATGTTTTGTTGTCTTTGTCAAAGCAAATTCTATTCCTACATTATTTTTGTTTTAGTAAAGATATATTTCGTAATGGTGGACGAATATATATTCTTTTGGCCCCCAAAAAAAAATCTTGGCTCCGTCCCCGTAACAACCACACACGTGTAAAAGAAGTTTGAGCGAGGTAAACGACTTGCTAGTAGACCACCAGATGGTTTGGTCTACATATATAGCCTTATTATGTTTTACATAAAATCGATCAAGGGAGAATCCGAAATTCTTAAGATGCCACAAAGTCGGTCTTCTTCAATTCGTTGGTTGTCCCAAAGTGTAGCTAGAGTGAGTGGTTAATCATGTGAAGCAAAATCTCCATAAAAAATATGCTAAATGTCGTGGTCCCTGTATGTTTGTATGTATATAGCTTTCTTTCTTGTTACTTGAAAATATATCATGTAATTTGACAATCAACCTTGCTTTCGGGCAAGCATTGCCGCAAGTTCAATGAATGAAGGAGAATTTCTCTACAGGTCCATATTTTGTCATTACAAACCACTCATTAAAAGATGCCTCTCTCTAGTCTCTATATATATAATATATATATGGTCCATATATGGTATACTAGGTCCATATATAAGATTGGCACTAATAGTACTTGCAAAAACCGACCAAGTGTGATTGCTAATTTGGTGTATATATCTTGTCTAATATTCCTTTCCTCCTACCCCAATAAAAATCTAAGTTCAAAAATGAGCTGATGCTTGGAAGGCCTGTGCTGTATATCAACCCAACTTTAACCTTCCTCCACACGAGTAGTAAATGTTCTGTTTTCAGTGGATTTTTTGGGCCTACTTCACTTTCCAATAGTTACTGAAGAATATATACTACATGATATTTGAGTTTGATCAACTTATTGTTTCATCTTATGCAGATAATCAATCGACAGCAACCTTTCTGCAAAATCCTAAAGGACTACAAAATGTGATTCTAGCTAGTCTAGCTATGGAGAAAAATCAAAGAGCAGCAGAGACTATTGACAATTCGGAATCATTTTATACCATGCACTTCTACAAAGTGAAGGCTACTGTTCATGCATTGTACTTTTACGACCTTTACGTCACTTTCATTCTCACTTTCAGGTCAAGAATATATATATATATATATATAGGTTCCATCCACAGCAACCGGTTGCTGTGGAGCAACTCATTTTTTAGCCTTGTGTCAATTTTTTTATTTATTTTTTTTACTCCAACTGCTACAACACAAGGCTAAAAAAGAGGTTGCTCCGGTTGCTGTGGATGGAACATATATATATATATATATATATATATATATATATATATATATATATATATATATATATATATGTTGTTTTTAGATATTAGTATTTGAATATGTGTATGCCATAAATTGATGCACTTAATTTGGCTAGTGAGAGTTATCTTGAAACTATGCCTAGTTCTTGCCAAATGTCTCAATGTATGATGAGGTAAACTTAAATGCACTTACCAAGCAAAGGAAAAGTCAGCTTTTACTATCTTCTTCTTTTAATAGCATCCCCTCCTTCCCCCCACCCACACCCCCACTCCCACCCCCACGCAGTCGTGCAGTTTCATATTTATTACTTCCTCCGTTACTTAATATAAGTCGTTTTAGAGAAATGTTTTTGTTCCTTAATATAAGTCGTTTGAAAATTTCAAGTAAGCATTAATTGCTTAGTTTCCAATATTACCCAAAGTATTAAATATAACTTTGATTCTCTCACTATTTTCTGTCCAATAAATAACAATCTATTCTTTCAATATAAGGGCAATATAGCCAATTGATATTATAGTTAATGTTATACAATCATTATCTTAATATTTGTGCACAACTTTAAAATGACTTATATTAAGAAAAGGAGGGAGTATATTGGTTTTAATTTCGTGAGTTGAAGTATCTGAAACATATATATGCATGTTACCATATGTACACATAACACATGCATTACTTAATCACTAGAGCGGTGGTCCTGGTCCAGTCCAATGGTTTTGCCCAAGGCCCGGGATACATCTAACTTGTACTAATTACCTCACCTCTGTTAAATCCCCATTGCACATTTTATCAACACCCTCGATCACTTTGGAGGAATATTATTATTATCAAGTATGAATAAATTTCATAATCAACATCAATAATCTCTAAATTAATCACAAATAAAACTTCTCACAATAAAGAGAAATATCAAACTCATAAATTAATGTTGGTGATATTGGCCAAGTCTAATACGACTTTGATTCAAAGATGACTGTAAAGCTATCTAAAAGGTTGTTTTGTATATTTTTGGAACAGGGGTCGCGCCGACAAGTCCGGAGCGGATTGAATTAGGATTCTTAAACTGCATTGTTTTTCGTTTCAATTTTTCTTTGCTATTATTTTCGCTACGTTGTTGCTATGATTTAACCATCACATGTCTCAACGGGTCAGGCGAAGACCTCACCAACTCCTCATCAAACCTTTAGCATGACCTAGGGCCGGATCTAAAAAAATTTTCAGCAAAGGCTGATTTTAACTAATTTTTTTGTTGAAATTAAATAAAGAAAACTTGAATTAATCATAATATTAATTAATCACAATAATGTTTACAAATTGCAATAAATATTCATAATCCAAATTAAAAAGGAATTTCAAATAAAAAAAATATTTAGATACAATTTAGAAACTTATTTCGGTTACTTGTCATACTTCAATTTGAATGATTCCCCAAATGGTCAAAGCCTCAAACAAAATTTGTTTTCTATATTCAAACAAAATAATGAATTAATTTCAAAGCATAAACTAGTTTCGGTATCTTTTTATAAGTTTTACTTGAAATAAGAGAAACAAATCATCCAAAATTTATACTCAGAACACCAAAAATTATACAGAGTTCATTATTTAGATGCATGGAAGTAAAGTGATTATAACAACTAGAAATGAGAAACTACTAAAGGTTCATAGTCATTTTCCATTTTCCATTATAAAATAAGGCAAAATAATTGTAAACTATGACACTTAAAGACATAAACTACTCAACTAAAATGATCTCATTTTCAATTGAAGATCGAACAACCTAAAAACAAAAACTTAATCAAACCAAATAAACAGTAACCACAGTCAACCAAATCAATAACAAAAAAAAAATTAAACTTGAATTAAACAATCTCTCATAGTTCACACGTTGATGAACATTTAAAACCAAAAACCATACAAAAATACTTCTTAGATTTCACCAAGCCTTATAACTAAGAAAATTTGTGTACTTGTATTTAGAATTGGTTTATGAATTTTTTTGCCCCCTCCAAATTTAACTATTCCATTAATTTGCCCCTTTAAATTTATTAATTTACATATTTGTTACGTCCCTATACAATTAAAAAAAATATCCAGTAGGGACAGTTGCCTATGCTATCCCATATACAAATCTGCCCTTGGGCATGACGCTATCCGTATCTTCTAAATATATTTAAACATACACCATATAAGTATATGGACTATAAGAAATATATCTAAAAAAAGAGTGTTATTTATTGGGCAAACAATAATAAGAGAATTAAAGTTATATTTAATACTTTTGGTAATATTAGAAACTAAACAATTAATGCTTACTTGAATTTCAAATGACTTATATTAAAGAACAAAAATAATTCTCTAAAATGACTTATATTAAATAACGGAGATAGTAGTTGGGAAATAGCATTTGAGTAATGGGAACACAAAGCTGGAAAGTCTCATGTCTTTCCTTGAGACTGTAATTAGCAGATTAGGAGGGACATTTTGTTGTGGATATTAATAATTGTTGGATGGTAGCTCCTCATAAGAAAAACAGTTTTGTTTTGTTGCGTCTCTTTTTGTGTTTTGTTTCTCTTTTGTATGGATTGATTGATGAACTAGTTAAGGGTCCAGTGAGTCCACAATTTTTTTGTTAGGAAGTGACTGGTGGAACGTCTATTAATAATTCAAAACAATACTGCTATGTTTGGATTGGATCGAATGAAAAAAATTATGTATTATGTTTGATTGTAATTAGAATGTATTGAACCATTCTTATTCCTTCTAAATTTATGAATTTTATTCATTGGGAGAGGGAGAGTATCGAATAACTCATTCCAACCAGAATAGAATGCAATAAATCATTTCACTTTCCATTCCATTCAGTGGCGGAACCAGAACATTTTTAGATGGGGTCAAAATACATCAGTAAAAAAAATTATTTATTAACGCTTAGAGTGTTTCTTTCAAATTCATTTTGCCCAATTATAATATTTCACAACATCCTATTTCAATTCTTGTCAACTTTTGAATTGTGAGTTTAATGACTTTAAATACATACATATATATATATATATATACATATATATATATATATATTATTTTTTCCCGAACTATAAGACTATTAATCAGATTTTACATTTTTTAGTCAATTGATTAACTACTTTTATAAATAAATTATAAATTATAATATTATATATTCAAAATCTTATATTGTAGTTCATGGGATTAATTAGCTTGAAAGAATGAATTCCAGCAACAAAAATAAAAAAAATAGAAGAAGAGAGATTTAATAATCTTTATAGGATAGAACGTGAACTTATGGTCACTATAATAACCCAATATTTTTAATAAGAAATTTTTGCTAATTAATTTTTTTTTATATATATATATAAGGTGGGAATAATTGCAAAGTAATGTATATGTATCTATATGATACATAAAATTTATTTATTAGATGAAAATAATTTCTTTTTAGACTTATTGATCATTATAGATTATATTCTTATAATAAAATAATTTTGTAATAAAAACACTACTAGAAAAATAAGAATACGTGATGGAATTTTGTGACAGTTTTTAAAAACAATAACAAAAGATAGTAATTTGTGATGGACTTTTTAAGCAATCACAAAATAATAGTATATATGATGGCTCTTAGTGATGACTAATTTTGCCATCAATGTATTATAATTGTGATGGTCATGTCAATCACATAAATTTTTTCGCAAAATAAAAATTTTTGTGACGCACTAAGTCATCACTTATAGATATACCCTTTTCGTGATTGCATTTAAGCCATCACTAATATTTTAATATAAGAAATAATCAAAATAATATTTTATGACGGCCATGACAATCATTAAAAAGATAGATTTTTGTGACGACTTTTATTTGCAATTATAAAAAGAATGTAATTTGTGATGGAATTTTTAAGTCGTCACAAAATAATAAAATATATGATGACTCTTAGTGATGATTAATTTTACTGTCATTATAGAGTATTTGTGACTGCCATTGCAATCACCAAATCTTATTTGGAAGTAATTTTGTTTAGTAAGTCAACTCACATATGTTTTCTTTTATATTTTGTTTTAAAATTATAATCATGATCTGGACTTTGGTGTAGTGGTAATACTCGTTATTTAGTTTGCAATTGGGAGAGGGTTCGAATCCTACAAGTATCATTTGATACAATTAATATAGATATAATTAATATATTAAAATAAATTATACGTAAGTAGAGATTCGCGTTCTTACATTTGATCCCTAAAGTCTTATTTTTTTTGTGATGATTTTGACAATCACAATAGATTATATGTTAATGTGATTGTATTAATCATTACAAAAGCACTAAGAATTTGCGTGATTGCCAAAACCATCACGTAAAACCTTTCATGATGGGCGTATAAAAGACGGCCATTGTTATGCTTAAAGTCATCACGTAAACCTTTCGTGATGGTTATCCTACTTTTTGTGATGGATTTTGGCCATCACAAATGACCATTTTTTTGGTAGTGAAATATTTATTATTTATTTTCCATGCAAATATGATTATGGTATATATGATAGGATTATTAGGATTATTATGATATGTATTGGTTAGGTTAATTATTTTAACTTAAATTAATGATGGTATGTATGAAGGTTATGTCAGATATGAATTCAAAACCCTAAGTCTGGATTTTGAATAAGGAATGAGAATAATCATATAATATTATTTATATTTCAGTAATAGAAATATGCATGATATGTGTGTAATGTTCAGTTATAGTAACACAGTACAAACCCTAGCATTACTGATAAACTATGGTACAGAAGTCAGTTATGACTGTAAGATTTGTTAAGTTATGTGTTATGTAGTTAATGACTATTATTATGTTTACTGCTAATTAGGTAAACCCTAATTAATATCTAGAAATCCTAATTACTAAATTAGAACCCTAATTGCTAAGTTATAAACCTTAAGTATTAATTTAGCAAGGTTAATAGTAATTAATATAATATAATGGCTAATTTATACAACCTAGGTGATTAGGAAACCTAGTGTAATTAGGGAACCCTAATCAACATTTTAGAAACTAAGATTTTCATATTTGCCCTTAATACACAATTCTATATTTAGAGCTTAGGAAACCCTAGGGTTAAACCCTAAGGGTTAAAACCTAATAGGTGTGAGAAGTTACCAAGTTGCCATGCACTTTATAAGTCAAATGTCTAAACTACCCTTTTGATTATTTTAATAAGGTGGAGTGTAGATCTAGCCCTAGTAGGGAGTTGGTAACCAACCCTAGGCTAGCCATGTGGTCTAGAAAACTACTTTAATCAATTAACAACTGATCACATGTTCAGCCATTGCATTTTACCATTTTATATATAGATCAAAGAGAGAGAAGTTGCATAAACAAGCCTCATTTGATCACAACACTTAACCAAAACTCTCTCAACTTCAAACACCCAAAAATTCTTGTTAGACCAGTCCCTAATCAAGTCCCAAGTTCACCCATAACAGATCAAGAAGTCAGATTCAATATTTTGTTCATAAAAGGTATAAACCTAACCTTAGAAATTTGATCTTTAAAGTCATGTTAGATGTTATGTTTAGATATTTAAATATGTTATTTGTAGTGTCTTTTAATGATTTGGGTTGTTATAACTCAGATCCATAACACTTAGATGCTCAAAATAGGAGTTTTCAAGAATCTAGGAATTTTAATTTATGTTGTCTGACAATGAATGTCAGACCCCATAGATTCTTCTGTGTTCATGATTGTTGTTGTTTTATGTGTTAAATCCATAGCCTGATATGTTGTCTTTGCTCTGCAACTAAAATAACGATCATATGATGCACATATTTCATGTTATTAACGGTCAAAGATCATTGACCGACATTGACCGGGAGATTTCTAGGTAACCCAGATTTCCCCAGGTCGGTCTAACAGATAGTTCTTGGGTTCAGATCTTGCAGGTTTTATGTGTTTTGTACGTGTTGTTGCATTCGTGTTATAGTATGTAATATGTACTTCAAATGCATGACTTTATATCACCTAAATGACAAGCATGATCAAAGTATTCGACGGTCAAAGTAGGCCACTTGCACTGATTTTGCGTATCTAGAATTTCCAGAAAAGAGGACGAACAGTCTCTCTGACAACGTTTGACCGGATGCTAGCTTACGATTATGTTGTAGTTTGATTGATCTGATGAATGTTATGTGTACCTTGTCATATATACTATAAGCTTGAACTATAACATTAACTTGTTAATGACTAGAACCTATAGGAATTTGAGCTTCAAATTGGACCCTCGTGACTGACTGGGTTTCTGGGTAACCCAGAAAACCCAGAAAGTCCTGACAGTGAGTTTGAAGGAACAAATCTACTTGTTGTTATGTTGTATGATCTTGTTAGTTGTTGTGTCTTGTAGTATTACATTAGTAGTACATGATCAAAGTTATAACATGCCCAGAAATCTCATAACCTGACATGTATGACTGGTCAAACATGACTAGTCGATCACTGACATTGATGTTCTTGAGCCTCAAGAACACCTAAGGCGACGCTTTCTGTCGCCAAAAGCTTTAGCGATAGACTTAGTTAATTTTAATTAATTAATTTTCAAAAATTGATTAAAAATAGAGAAAAATAGTTTTTAATTATAAAAAATACAAAATAAATTATTAAAAATAATTTTAAAGTCTAAAAATAGGTTTTTAATTATTTTGAATATATTTCATTAATATTTATTATTTTTGGAATATTAATGGTATTTAATTTATTTAATTATAATATTAAATAAATTACTTAAAAATGATTTTAATACTTGAAAAATCATTTAAAATTATATTATGTTATAAGAAAATATTTTAAGTTATTTTTAATATTTTGTGATGAATTTCATTAATTAAATAATATTAATGATATTTAAGTTATTTAATAAATATATTAAATAAATTATGAAAAATAAAATTAATGATTTAAAAATTATATAAATATGATTTAAAGGTTATAAAAATATTTTAAGTTATAAAATATAACTTTTGATATTTTGTCATGAAAAATATTAATTATTTAATATTATTGATATTAAATTTATTTAATTATTATATTAAATAAATAGTTTAAAAATGGTTTTATTGATTTAAAAATTATTTAAAAAGGATATAAATGAATTAAAAATATTTTTAAGTTATACTTAATGACTTTTAATATTTTGAGGGAGAGTAGATTAATATTTTAATATTAATGGTAATTATTTAAAAATAATTTTAATTATTTTAAAAATTATTTAAGGGTATTATTAGTACTTTAATAATATTCTGAGTTATTATAACTAACTTTAATATTTTGGCGATGGTTTTATTAATAGTTTAATATTATTTAAATATTAATGATAATATAATTATTTGATATTTAAATCATTTTATAATGATTTCGGTGTTTGAAAATTCATGATAAATTATAATAATTATTTGAAAATTGTTATAAGGCTATGAAAAATAATATGACTGATACTTAGGTTGTCCAGAATAATATTAAGGATATTTAAACTCGGTAAGTACCCGATACGCCGTCGGAACACCGACATGTCTTTGAAATTGATACGGACTTAGATAGTTTGACTGTATATGTGTTTATTTGTGATTTAATGATTGTGAAATATGTGTGCCAATGTGATTAGGTTATGTGCTGACTGTAATAAGCAGTACTATGTGTTATGATATGTGATTCTAATCGATAGAATGATCTTATTAATGATAGGTTTCGGTATAAAAGATAAAACAAAGTTACATATTTTAAGCAGCAGACCAGACAAGTTTCCTATACTTACTCCAATTATTATTGAGCAAGTATCTTACCTTTGTATTTTTTTTATGCAATGGACATGAGTAAGAAGTTTCAGAATTATATTATTATTATGCTAAATTATTAACCCTATTGTGATATATTCTATATTCGATCATTGTTTATCAACATGTTAGTATATGATAATTCAGATATATATTTCGTTCGTTAATTCCTAAATATGGTTATACAAGTCTTTCCACTTGGATAATCATTATATTTAATCACATGTTGATATATATATATATATATATATATATATATATATATATATATATATATCAGCACGGATCAGGTCCAGGGAGTCCGGACCTGATCCAAAATCCGGACCCTATTTTTTTTTTTGGTAGAACAACTAAAAAAAAATTATAGAACTAAAATTTTTCCATAATACAGTATTTTTGGTGTGTTTTTAATACCTACACCAACCAATGTATGTACAGTCTGCCCAGACTGTACAGATATATTTTGTTATACGTATCCAAATCATACCCAAAACACTGTATTATGTAAAAATTCAAGTTCCATAAAAAAATTTTTTAGTTGTTTTAAAAAAAAAAGCAAAAAAAAAAAGGTCCAGATTTTGTTAAAATCCGGGAGTCCGGACCTGATCCGGACTCATATTATATATATATATATATATATATATATATATATATATATATATATATATATACGTCTAAGCTATTTGACCCAACTAGACACAGATTCAGAAATATCGTTGAATATGATAAAACTTTTTTGTATCCAATTAAATTGCTTTGGTTCGGATTCCAGATTATGTATGAACATCCCAAACATGAGAAAACTTTTATGGGCCCAAGGCGGCCAGAGTGAACTATAATATTGTTTTTGCATGTAGTATTGATCAATACATGGCACATTGGGCAGATCACCCTCGTGTCCGTAAGTTATGACGGTTTACAGATGAAATTCTGTTAAACCTTTTCAAAAATTGAGAATAATGTTCATAGTATGTCACCTTAACCCTATTTATAGTCAGTACGTAGTTTCAAAATTTTAATAGAGAGTTGTTATGTTATTATTATCGGTTTAGATTACTTCACAACTTTTGATTTGTTGTAGAAGGATAGTACAAAGAAAATATTTAATCCTTTCAGCTAATATTTATAATTGTTATTACTTGCTGGGCACTCAAATGCTCATCCTTGCTTAATTTAAATGTTTTCAGTTAAGTATGATCCACCAGAGGGCTCTGCCAAGAACAAAAGGAAAGGAAAGGAAAGCTACCCGAATAAGTTTGAGTTATCTTATGTAGTAGTTAGACTTAAATAAGATGATTAAATTTATTATTTATCATGTAATGAAATAATATTACATGATAAATAACTCACCGAGCAGCTCAAGTGAACCAGTAATGGTTTGAGGCCAAGACATTTAGAACATTTGCGTTGTTCATAGTGTCACAAGTGGAGTAATGGGTCTGTACTAAACATTCTGATTCTATGTTTCATGTTTCTTGTGATATCCCGAATTTTATGAAATGAAAGTATTCAATTTTATTATAATTATTCTATTTAGCAAATGGTTAAATTGATAAAAGGTTAAAGTTAAGGGTGATATGTGAAATTTTTTCAAAGTAAGCAAGTTGTTATATAATATTCGATTGGTCAGGAAATATTCGTTTTAATAGAGAATATTCGTACGACGGCACAATCATTGGTGGACCCCACAACGGATGTATTGTCGTAGTAAGAAAACGACAAAATTATCTTTTTATAACGGCGAAAGTGTTACCGTTAAAACTGTTGAACTACTCGGTAGTAAAAGTACAGTAATACGCGTGGTTGCATAGTAGCACACGGTATTGATTATTGATGCTTACGTAAAAGTCACTCAGTTATAAAAGATAACAAAGTTACATATTGTAAGCAGCAGACCAGACAAGTTTCATATACTTACTCTAATTATTATTGAGCAAGTATCTTACCTTTGCATTTTCTTTATGCAATGGACATGAGTAAGAAGTTTCAGAATTATATTATTATTATGCTAAATTATTAACCCTATTGTGATATATTCTATATTCGATCATTGTTTATCAACATATTAGTATATGGTAATTCAGATATATATTATGTTCATTAATTCCTAAATATGGTTATACAAGTGTCCCCACTTGGATAATCATTATATTTAATCACATATTGATATATATATATATATATATATATATATATATATATATATATATATATACGTCTAAGCTATTTGACCCAGCTAGACACAGATTCAGAAATATCGTTGAATATGATAAAATCTTTTTGTATCCAATCAAATTGCTTTGGTTCGGATTCCAGATTATGTATGAACATCCCAAACATGGGAAAACTTTTATGTGCCCAAGGCGGCCAGAGTGAACGATAATATCGTTCTTGCATGTAGTATTGATCAATACATGGCACATTGGGCAGATCACCCTCGTGTCCGTAAGTTATGACGGTTTACAGATGAAGTTTTGTTAAACCTTTTCGAAAATTGAGAATAATATTCATAGTATGTCACCTTAACCCTATTTATAGTCAGTACGTAGTTTCAAAAATTTGATAGAGAGTTGTTATGTTATTATTATCGGTCTAGATTACTTCACAACTTTTGATTTGTTGTAGAAGGGTAGTACAAAGAAAATATTTAATCCTTTCAGCTAATATTTATAATTATTATTACTTGTTGGGCACTCAAATGTTCATTCTTGTTTAATTTAAATGTTTTCAGTTAAGTATGATCCACCAGAGGGATCTGCCAAGAACAAAAGGAAAGGAAAGGAAAGCTACCCGAATAAGTTTGAGTTATCTTATGTAGTAGTTAGACTTAAATAAGATGATTATATTTATTATTTATCATGTAATGAAATATTTTACGGTCGCGTACCTGGGATTAGACTTTGATATTTAAATTATGTTTGATATTTATGATAATATTATTATTTCCGCTCATAGAAATGGTATCGTAATGTACTGAGTTCGGGTTTCAAGTATCTGAATTTGGGGGCGTTACAGTCACTATAGTAAGATCTAAAAAAATTGTTTTATTTATTTAGCTTTTTATTTTTAATTAGTTTACAGATAGAATTGTTACCACTTTTTTTTACCTCATTTTGATGATAAAGTAAAAATAAAAAAAAAAGCAAAGAAGAAAAATAAATACATAAAAAAAAGAAAGGAAAATGAAAATAAATAACCCTCAAAAATTTCAAGATGAAGGGTCATGTGACCCCCCCTAGACCCCCTCTAATTCCGCCTATAATTTTATTCTATTCTTTCAATCTAAACGTATTATACGTATTATACGAGTAAATATGTTATTTTCACAAGGTTCTTCGAGTGGTGAATAGTCTATATGTCTTTGTGAGAGAAAATATTAAAGAATGCTTGGTTTACATGTACTTATTAAGGAGAAAAAAGGATGAAGAGAAATGAAGGGTGACCCTTTTCCAAATAGGAAAATCACAATATAAAATAATCTTATTCTAAAAAAAGAAATGACATAAAAAGATAGAATGAAAATAAAGAGGTCAACTTAATTAAGATGTCATGAAATTTTTTTATTGAATTAAAATTTTTGAAAATATAAATAAGATTATAAGGATGACTCATCATAATACATATTATTTAAAAATTTTACGTAATTGAAAATATTATCTTTAATAAATGAGAAGTCAATTAACATTTTCATGACTTGCCTATTTTACTCACTACTCAAAAAAAAATTTCTTCAAATTTTTACCAATTATATTCATGAAATTTAATTTACTATCATAGTTTATTTAGTACCTACTTAGATCATCCCTCTATTTATAATAATAAATAAAATCATTTTATTTTAAATTTTCAATTTATAAATTTGTAAAATTTGACACAAATTCATTTAAATTTTAAGGTTAATAAATTTGTAACTGCTAGTTCTTTTTAAATAATTTACAATACTTAAAATTTTATTGACTAATTAATTTTCTATTTGCTTTGAATTTTTAGATTTTATGAATTGATTCCAAGTCAAAATAATTTTTTTTTAATTAGATGACCAATTAACTATGTTGTGGAGTATCATTTTAATAAGATAGCAATCTAAATTATATTTTATGTCTTAAAATATATTAACACGAATTTTTACCATTTTATAAATCTATATTTTTTGTTTTTTAGTATTTTATGTGTATGTATTTAATTTATATTTTTTTCAATAAATTATTTTATAAAATATCTCAAATTAGAAAGTGTGCTATTAATTAAGAAAATAATTGGCTTAATGTAGTACTTTAGTTTCATTTATAGCTGAGGATCAGCTAACTAAGGGGTTAAATGTTTTTTATCACTGTATTTTAGGTCAATTTATAAATTACTAATTATATTTTATTTTTTTTACAGTCAACTCACTAAAGTTTACTTTTCTTACAAAACGTTACAAAATCTGTTAAATTATGTTGACATGGAATTCCTATGTATGATGTGGTCATGCTTAAGTGAAAATGAAATGATATTAAGGAAAAATAGAAAGAAATTTATAAAAAATGATTCTAATAAAAAAATAGCAGTTAACATAGAAGAAAATAAAGAAAAAATTAATAAATAAAACTATAAATTTAGGGATAAAAGGAAGAAAAAAAAAAGTATAGTGAGTTGACTGTAAAACCGAATTTCAAAAAAATAGTATAGTGACTTAATATAAGACGTTTTAAAATTTTAAATAAATATTAATTGTTTAGTTTCTAATATTATCCCAAGTATTAAATATAATTTTGGTTTTCTTACTATTTTTTATCCAATAAATAACATTTGCTTTTTTCAATACAAAGATAATATAAATAATTAATATTATATTTAATGTTATACAATTATTTTTTTAATATTTGTGTACAACTCTAAAACGAGTTATCTTATATTAAGGTAGAAAAAGAGTATGACGCAACCATATCTATCAAATGTGACGTGAAAGTAATGTAACTAAGAAATAGTATTTGTATTCCAAAATTAGATATATAATTTAATTTTTGAATTCAAATAACGATATATTAAAATTTAAGATTAATATATTTTTTAAAAATTTAAAATAAAATAAATTATATAATTATTAAAAAATTTATATTATATAATTATTATAATTGTATTAATTAAAATTAAATAAATTTATATTAATTTAAAATTTAATATTTTATCGTTTAATTTTAAAAATTAAATTAAAATTTTAATTTTAGAATAGAGTCAATAAGAATCAACTCCATTGAAGCAAAGAGTTGACCAGAGGGCAGTTATGGACCCCACCCACTTACGTGAAAAGGATGGGCTCAGAGGCCTCCGAGTGCTACATGTGTGGGCCCAATGACATTTCCTCGAGTGGTGTGAAGTTAAGTAGTGGACCCTACTCCTGATATTACCTGTCTCAAGCCTTTTAATGATTCAAATCAGACGGCCGTAATTTCCATGTACTTAATACTGGGCCCCGCTTTTGAACGAAGCGTTTTAGGTTTGTATGCTCCCAAGACCTAACGCAGATATCTATGTGGAGTACAACTCTAAAATCTAAAATGATGATTTTAAACTTTTATTTATTTTTAAATATATTAATAATATTTAATTAGTATAAATATAGTGAATATAAAATCATATTTAGTATAAATATAGAGAACAAAATCCTATATCAATGCAACGAAAAAAATATTAAAAATAAAAAATAATCATACAATACACAAAATTATATAATTCACCCAAACGTTGACCAGTCAACGGTCAATTGTAGATAAATTTTATTATCTTTTTGAAAATACCTCATCTGTCCTTCAAAAATGATGATTAAAAGTATAAATGAAGTGTAAGTATCAAGGGCACATAAAATGAAGTGCAAGTATCAAGGGCGAAGCTAGGTGTTGTAATGTAGGTTTGTCTATTGACCTCATTAATTTATATATATATATATATCTATAATATAAAACAGAGCGGAGAGAGAAAATAGACAAATGTCACATCAAGTTTACGTCAGCTGCTCTCTCTCTCATTCCAGTTTATTCAAATTTCAAACCATCTATCTATTCTATCACACACACAGAGCTCTCTCTCTCATTCCTCCTACATACAAATATGTGTTCTCATTATGTTTCAGATTTACAATTGTTTAATTTTGACTCATATATTTCGATAATTTTTAAATTTCAAATATTTTCAGGTATATATTGAAGGATACATGGTGTAAGCTGTAAAGTAAAGGGTTTTATACTCAACATGTTGTTTCTCTATTTTCTGCATGTATATATTCATTGTGTTTCGTCTTTTGTAAAGTTAGCTAATTATACATGGTTATGATGATTTTGGGTATGGAATGATGGTTTTTATGGTGGTTTGGATATGTATGGATGATTGTAGTTTTGTAAACATGTTTAGATTTTTTTGGATATCTATTTTTAAAGGAAACTCTGCCGAAATTTCTTGAAATTAGTAGCGACTAGCTTGATATTTTGGTGGTTGGAAGTGTTGATGATTGAGTATGTATTAATTTCTTCATATATGTATTTTTTTGTGTTCCGTATTTTATAAATTTAACTAATTATGCATGGTTATGATTATTTTGGGTATGGAATGATGATTTTTTGGTGGTTTGGATATGTGTGAATGATTGTAAGTTTTATAGACATGTTTATATTTGTCTGGATATCTATTTTTAAAGGAAATTCTGTCGAATTTTTTGAAATTAGTAGCGACTAGCTTGATGTTTTGGTGGTTAGATACGTGTTGATGATTGTGTGTTCCGTATTTTGTAAAGTTAACTAATTATGCATGGTTATGATGATTTTGGGTATGAAATAATAATTTTTTTTGTGGTTTGGATATGTAATGATGATTGTAAGTTTTGTAGACAGGTTTAGAATTTTCTGGATATTTATTTTTAAAAGAAATTTTGCCGAAATTTCTTGATGTTAACTAGCTCGATGTTTTGGTGGTTGGATATGTATTGATGATTGAGTATGTATTAATTGTTGTGGTGATATGTGTCTTTAGATAATGTAATATTTTTTAAATTTTAATTTAATTTTTCGTTACACCGTACCTTCAGGCACGGGTTATAGCTAGTATATATATATATATAGTCCGGATTCTATTAAAATTTGGATTTTTTTTTTGCTTTTTTTTTTGAAACAACTAAAAAAAAATTATGGAATTGAAATTTTTACATAATACAGTATTTTTGGCGTGATTTGGATGCATATACCAAAATATTTTTGTACAGTCTGGGCAGACTGTACATACATTGGTTAGTGTAGGTATTAAAAACACGCCCAAAACACTGTATTATGGAAAAAATTTAGTTCCATAATTTTTTTTTAGTTCTACAAAAAAAAAAATAGGGTCCGGATTTTGATCAGGTCCGAGAGTCCGGACCTTACCGGACCTGATCAGTTTCATATATATATATATATATATATATATATAAGAATATATATGATATAAAAGATTTTTATGGGTGTAATTTAGTAATTTGATTCCAATGACATTTTTTTTCTAACTTCGTCGCTAGTAAATATATCATTTAATGGGGTCCATTAGTATAAAAAAATATATAAAATAAAGCTACTTATCATTTTATGTAATACCGACCACTGAGGTTTGAATTTTTTTAAAACCATTTATACCTTTTTTTTTTAATATATAAAAAATATACTTTGTTCATAACTGAGTATTAATTTAAATTTAAATTCAAATCCAAATTTCAGTAGTGGGAGGATCATTCATGCATGTAATCTTAAAAGAGAAGATCTTTAGCACGATACCTCGTAAATTTGCCTTCCTAAACTTACAAGTGGATCCTACTTTCCAATTTTTTGTAGCAGAGGAAAACCACGAGTATGCATGTGCCCTTCGTCCTATATGCATGCATGCATGGCCACCGATAATTCACTTTTGTGGTTTTTAATATAATATGATGCGGGACAAAATATTTTTTTATTTATTTATACTTAAATTTATTAAAATTCAAAATACTTTATCATAATTATTATTTTAGACTAGTTTAGGGATTTGTTATTTCAAGAATTAAGTTTAAAATATTTATTAATTTTGAGCCCGTTTATATTTGGATTTATTATTATCGATCTCAGTCGTCGATCGAGTAGGGTAAGTTAGGGTTTTGACATATTTCACTTTCGTAATTCATCTTTTAATTTTTTTAATTAGATAATTGAACTATTAATTTTTTTCAATTCTGTCTTTATGTTTATTTTTATTTTTAGTTTTAGTTTTTTCATTTTTTATTTATTATGTATGTTTTGTTTAGTTAATTGTTAATTTATTTCATTTAATTTATGTTACTTGTGAAATTATTCATAATTATGTTTATTTTTCTATAATTTGTTTAATTATTAATGTTAATTATATATATATATATATATTAATTTATATTATTTGTGTAATTTTTAATTATTTTATTTGTTATTTTATCCTTTTGTCCTTTGATCTCATTAAAAATATATATTCTTTTTACACGTAAACACTAATTTAGCATATTTAGATGACACATCAGCAATTTCTGACGTGACAGGCCCGGTTGATGGAATTGAAAAAAATAAATAATTCAATTATTTATTTGAAAAAATTAATTAAAAGGTAGATCACCTATGCATGCATGCATGCATGCCAAAGCTAGCTGGCATACGTGGAAGCGTCGATGCCATGCTGGACCAAACCTTGTGCTGGCATTTGTGCAGGCTGAGACAAAAGTGTGTTTAGCAGTTTGTGCCACGTGACCCCCGTACGCTCGCTCTGAAAGGCCCTCCTAAATTAATCCTTTCCTATTCTCTATTTCCCACTTTCATCATCATTAATTTCTACTTACTTTACGCAATGTAAACGATCACTATAATTAATTATTGACACCTTCTTTCTTTTTCTTTATCATTTCCACCTCCATCATTTTCCCATAGACTCACTAATCCACCCACGTTCTTAATTAATCCCTCCGTCCCTTAATATAATATGTTTTAGATTTTTTTTAATTATAAATTAAATTTTATTTTAGAGTTTTCAAAGTCAAATTAAAATATTTATAAATTAAATTTTATTTTATTTAAAACAATATAATTATGTATCATAAATTACATTAAAAAATAATGCTAGTTTTAAAGGTATTCCACATAGTTTTTGAAATAGAAATAAGTGAAATTTAAATACACTCAATTCAATTTTTATGTCCACATAGAATTTTGAAATTAATGAGAAAATAGAATCAGAATACATAGCCAATGCGCCAAATAATTAAGAAAATTAAACACGTATTAATTGTCACCGTTAGATTTTTTTAATGTTTTTTAAAGTCCATTTAAAATATTTATAAATTAAATTTTATTTTATTTAAAACAATATAATTATGTATCATAAATTACATTAAAAAAATAATGCTTGTTTTAAGATTTATTTCTTTAGAAAGTTAAAAGAGTTATAACAATTTTAAATGTAATTTTTTTTAAAAAAACTAATATTAAATTATATATCGAGACATTTGTTATAAAAAGTGAGAGCAGGGAACTTGGGTTGTCTTTGTATGTTTGGAATTGCTTAAAAAATTTGATTATTGATTCTGATTAGTATTTTTGATTATAATCAGGTTTAGAAAAGTAATTTGTAGATAAATAAAAAGTACTTAAACTAGTAAGAAGTGAAAAATATTTAGTATAAAAAATTTATTAATTAATTATTTCAAGTATAAATGTGATACCCCAAATCTAGGTACTTCATTCCCACAAGATTTGGTGTTCACTTTCCATTCATTCATACTATATACCCAAATAAAATAACATTTAAACCATAAATTCTCCCTATAAAAGGGTTACATCATTAAATCCAAAAACATCCCAGGTTGTCTAACTTTAATATCAATCAAGTGCGGAAATTACATTACATCATTAAATAAAAAAGTCTATCATTCATGACAATAAATAAAATTACAAGTCTTCATCACTTGCACATTTTTCTCTTTCCTTTGCTAGTTAAAGACTCATCTACCTTCTCAACTTTTGCTACAATAATAATATTTATGCAAGAGTGAGCAAAACAATTGCTCACTAAATATAACAATGAACCAACAAGAATATAATAACTGCCATTAAATAGGCTCGTCAAGACCGAATAGTACTCTATCAATGATATTCAAAAGCTGAAATCAAAATATGAATTATATCTGAGGGTCATAAGACCACGAATTATGTCTATAGCTGTAAGTAATCTTTCAACTTCAACTTTAACGGTCATAAGACTATATGAACTCCTCGTACTTAGGGGGATCAACTCCTCGTACTTAGGGGGATCAACCCATCGTACAATGTATTGTTCACAAACACCTACACACATAGCGTATCCCCTATAATAGGGTTGTTCTTCTCTGTTTTAGAGTACAAGTCCTCACCAAAGAAAGTTTAGTTTGGATAAGCTTTCAAGGGTAATTTAAAGTTTAACGATTATCAACTAGAGGACTAGTTGAATCTATAATGTTTGATAACACAACAATTGTTTAATAACAACATAGTATAGAACAATTGAGAATAATTGGTGAATTGACTATATACTAAACTCATGCTTAAAAATAACTAGAGAGCATAAACATTGAATAAAATGATAAATCTTTGCTTGAACAATAATAAGCTAGGTCTATGATCTTGTCAAATTAGAAATTTAATTACTGAATATGCACTAATTGATAGCAAGCTGGAAACAATGCTTGCTCAACGTGACAATAACTTATGCAAAGTGATTGAAGTACAACAATTCAACACTAGGAATTAAAGTTCAAGAAACATTTATTATAAAAGAATGAGCTAAAGAAAATTGTTTAACTAGAAACAAGTTAGAGTATATCAACAATGATTAGTTTTCCAATAAACTTAGGGTTATAACATGCTTAATGTAAAGAGATAAGGTTTTGGAAGCTTGCATTCTCATAAACAAATTAGATACAAGAGCTTACTAAATCATAAGAATAAAGTTGAACAATGTAATAATAGAACTAACTCAACGATAGTGTAGAGTTAGAAAACTTGCCTCAAGCGTAAGCTATAATATTAAAATTCATGTTCACCTACACATAGTATTAGAACCACAATCTATTAGATATACTAACATTCAAGTATCAAAATAACACTCTCTTCTAGTTAGACTTGTTATTTCATTACCATTTACATTTTAGAAATTTCAAGTGTTGACTTCACAACACTTGTCTAACATTCATTGTGTATACTAACTTATCACATAACGTGTGACGCTCCCAAAATAGGTATACATCATCCATCTTGATTCGCCAAATATATGGTACAGAATACAAATACAAACTTAATTATACAAACGTCGTGTAATATACGACAAAACATAGCTGAGAGTTTAAATAGGAATATTGCCTTCTAGACAATATTCACTCTCAAATAGAGTCCTCATTACATTTATTATCACACTATTTAACAGAATAGTGAGGACTACTAATGCTATCATCAGGACCGTCACTCCGTCCCCCGACTAGTCCCGGCTACGTTCTCATTTCCTGAAGAGAACAGTGAAAGAAAGGGTGAGCTCAACTAGCCCAGTAAGAAATATTATGACTAAAATAATGCAGAATAAATTATCATTAGCCTTCAACAATGTTAAACTGATAAAATACAATAGACATCAAGTTTAACTGCAGCGGAATAAGCAATCCATTAGAAAAGTCAAGTAGAGCATAATATCTACTATATTCTATGATTTAAAATATTTTCATCAATTTTTATCGCTGAGACTCAGCTTAATAAATAAACCACATCATCGAGTCATCCCTGCACTACGGGCCAAGGATAATCATTAAATCATCAATTGTCATAACTATACCGAATAATCATTGGTCATAATCATACCAAAAACTGTCCATCAATGCACTACAAGCTACTGAAGACTTTTACCACATCATTTATAACATTACAGGTCATGATTATACCAAATAATCTCTGGTCATAATCATAACAAGTCCATCTATGCACGTAAGCCAAAGATGACTTTCATCACAATATAATCATGAGGATGGTGACAATGACATAATAATTCAATAAAACAAGTTCAAGAATAAATTTTAAAGATTTATAAGTTAATTTATCTTGAAATCAATTACGTCCAAATTGTCAACATGATACTACTTTATGGAGTAAAATTTAAGAATGCTCAGAAGAATATTTCCATGAAAAGATACCGGATGAAGCGCAAATATCCAGGATATTCTACTAATTTCATGGAGTATAGAAGCCAAAAATTTAACCAAATGAGTATCATAGAATATATGAAACTACAAATGAATTTTCACCCCCCATGCGGTAATCCACGTAGACAGATCATTTTCATAATTTAATAAGGAATGAATACGAAGGATCATTCACCATGCATGTGATAATCCACATAGACAGTTTATTCTAATAGAATAATAAAGAATGGAACCATGTCATATGTAATCCGCACAGACAGGATATTCCAACAGAATAATAAAGAATGGAATAACAGAAGAATTCACCATGCATGCGATAGACCACACAGACAGATTATTCCAACAGAATAATAAAGAATGGAACCAGGTCTAGCGTAATCCGTACAGATAGGATATTCCAACAGAATAATAAAGAATGGAATAACAAAGAATTCACCATACATGCGATAGACCACACAGACAGGTTATTCCAACAGAATAATAAAGAATGGAACCAGGTCTAGCGTAATCCGAACAGACAGGATATTCTAACAGAATAATAAAGAATGGAATAACAGAAGAATTTCACCATGTATGCGGTACTTCGCATAGACATGTTATTCTAACAAAATAATATAGAATAGAATAACAGAAGCTCTCTTCATGAATACGAAAGAAATAATACCCCTTACCTTAAAAGAAACTGGATATTGGAATAGTGAGGTAACAGACTTCTCTTCTTCTTTCTCTCTATAATGCTCTCTATAATAATTGCTCTAAAGCTTTAGTGAATTGGTGAGAAATGAAGGAAGAATGAGCTTCTATTTATAGGAAAATATAGGTTCGATAATTGCACGTTTTGGGACTCGAAATATTATAGTACAATACCTTTAACTTTTCTTTAATTTTTAATTTAGTTCTGCAAGTATTATCAAACTTGCACCACCTCCCCTATTAGTAAATATTGTGAATCAATAGTTCAATCATGTGAATCAATAGTTATAATCATGTGAAAATACGAATTGCAGTATAGTACCTCCATCTATACCTCCATTTTTAACTTAGTCATGTAAGTATTATCAATCTTGCACCAACTCCCCTAATAGTACAAGAATGTGAATCAATAGTACACACATGTGAATAAATAGTTATAATCATGTGAATTAATAGCAATTAATTTTTTCATTTATCTGGTTAATTATACTGACTGGTCAGTATAACTTTCAGACATCAATTAGTATTGAAATAAATGTCGATATCCACTAACACTAATAATTCTAACACAATGGAACTATCAATTTCATCTTTAATCAACATGAACTTATTCATTATTAATATTATAACTTACAATATTTAACAACCACTTCGTTCCCAGGAAAGAGGGGGCTTTCCGATAACGATTTCTTCTTAATGGCGCACAATTAAATAACCAAACCTCTCCTTGACAGAACTTCTAGACATTATAAATATTGCAATTTAATAATATGAATAACTTTGTCGTCTCAATTATTAATTTAATAATATATCATATTATGCAGTTGATACTGTGACAATAATAGAATCAATAATATGAGAGATATGATGCAGCAATTACTGTAGCAATAATTGAGTATAACTGAGTGACTTCTCATGTAAGCATCAATAATCAATACCGTGTGCTACTATGCAACCACGCATATTGTTGTACTTTTACTACATGGTAGTTCAATAGTTTTAACGGTAACACTTTCATTGTTATTTTTATAAAATAATATTTCTGTCGTTTTCTAACTACGACAATACTTTCGTTGTGAGGTCCACCAATGATTGTGTCGTCGTACGAATATTCCCTATTAAAACGAATATTCCCCGACCAATCGAATATTATATAACCACTTGCTTACTTTGCAAAATTTGTAAAATTACCCACAACTATAACATTATATTATATCCACACCATAATATTCAAAAATATATTTTGAGAGAAATTAATCTTTATTCATAAAATTTGGGGTCTTACATAACGCGTTCGTAACTTACTAATCATTTTTACAACTTTGAATTTACTAACCACATAACACGACTCTGTTTTAACCTTGTTGTTACATGTTTATTATGACGCCCCAAAACAAGTATACATTACCCATCTTGAGTCGCCAAATACATGGTACAGAATACAAAAAAAAACTTAATTATACAACTGTCGTGTAAAATACTACAAAACATAAGATGAGAGTTTTAACACTAATATTTTCTTCTAGACAATATTTACACTCAATAGAGTCCTCATTACATTTATTGTCACACTATTTTATAGAATAATGAGGACTATTAAAATAACCATTTGAACCGTCAATCCGTTCCCCGACTCATCCTAGCTATATTCTCATTTCCTAAAGAGAACAGTGAAAGAAAGGGTGAGCTCAACTAGCCCAGTAAGAAATATTATGACTAATATAATGCAGAATAAATTATCCTTAGCCTTCAACAATATAACAACTGATAGAATATAATAGACAACAAGTTTTAGATCAACAACTGCAGTGGAATAAGAAATTCATTAGAAGAGTCAAGTAGAGTATAAAATCTACTATCTTCTATGATTTAAAAAGTTTTTCATCAACTTTATCGCTGAGACTCAGCTTAATAAATAAAATTGAATCATCCCTGTATCACGACCAAGGATATTCATGTAATCATCAATGGTCATGATTATACCGAATAATCCCTGGTCATAATCATATCAACAACTGTCCATCAATGAACTACATGCCAATGAGGACTATCACCACATCATTCGTCATATTACGGTCATGATTATACCGAATAATTCCTGGTCATAATAATACTAAGTTCATCTATGCACGTAAGCCAAAGATGACTTTAATCACAATATAAGCATAAGGATGACGATAATAACATAATAATTCAATAAAATAAGTTCAAGGATAAATTTTAAAGATTTATAATTTAATTTATCCAGAAATAAATAACGTCCAAATTGTCAACATGATACTGCTTTGTGGAGTAAAATTCAAGAATATTCAGAAGAATATTTCCATGCAAAGATATTGGATGAAGCGCAAATATCCAGGATATTCTACTAATTTCATGGAGTATAGAAGCCAAAACTTTAACCAAATGAGTATAATAGAATATATGAAACTGCAAATGGATTTTTTTCCCGACATGCGGTAATCCACATAGACAGATCATTTCCACAATTTAATAAGGAATGAATACTAAGGATCATTCACCATGCATGCGGTAATCCATATGGACAGGTTATTCCAACAGAATAATAAATAATGGAATAACAGAAGAATTCACCATGCATGCGGTAGTCCGCGTAGACAGGCTATTCCAACAGAATAATAAAGAATGGAATAATAGAAGAATTCACCAGGCATGCGATAGACTGCACAGACAGGTTATTCCAACAGAATAATAAAGAAAGAAATAATAGAAGAATTCACCAGGCATGCGATAGCCCGCACAGACAGGTTATTCTGACATAATAATAAATAATGGAATAACAGAAGAATTCACCATGCATGGGGTAGTCCGCGTAGACAGGTTATTCCAATAGAATAATAAAGAATAGAATAATAGAAGAATTCATCAGGCATGCGATAGACCGCACAGACAGGTTATTCTAACAAAATAATAAAAAATGGAATAACAGAAGAATTCACCAGGCATGCAATAGCCCGCACAGACAGGTTATTCCGACAGAATAATAAAAAGAATTGAATAGCAGAAGAATTCACCAGGCATGCAGTAGTCTACACAGACAGGTTATTCCAACAGAATAATAATAAATGGAATAACAGAAGAATTCACCAGGCATGCGATAGACCGCACAGACAGGTTATTCCAACAGAATAATAAAGAATAAAATAACAGAAGAATTCACCAGGCATGCGATAGACCGCACAGATAGGTTATTCTAATAAAATAATAAATAATGAAATAACAAAAGAATTCACCAGGCATGCGATAAATCATACAGACAGATTATTCCCACAAAATAATAAAGAATGGAATAATAGAAGAATTCGCCAGGCATGCAATAGACCGCACATACATGTTATTCCAACAAAATAATAAAGAATAGAATAACAAAAGAATTCACCAAGCATGCGATAGACCGCACAGACAAGTTATTCCAACAGGATAGTAAAGAATGGTATAACAACCCTTATGAATATTGAAAGAAATATATCTCTTCATGAATACGAAAGAAATAATACCCCTTACCTTAGAAGAAAACTGGATACTGGAATAGTGATCTAACAGACTTCTCTTCTTCTTTTTTCTCTCTATAATTTCTCTCTATAATAATTGTTCTTGTGAGACTTAGTGAATTGGTGATAAATGAAGGAAGAATGAGCTTCTATTTATAGGAAAATATAATTTCAATAATTGCACATTTTGGGACTCAAAATATTACAGTATAATACCTTCCTCTTTTTCTTCATTTCTAATTTAGTCCTGCAAGTATTATCAAACTTGCACCACTTCCCCTAATAGTAAATCATGTGAATCAATAGTAAATCATGTGACTCAATAGTTCTAAACATGTAATAAAATTAATTATAGTATAGTATCTTCATCTATACCTCCATTTTTAATTTAGTCATGTAAATATTATCAATCTTGCACCAACTCCCCTAATAGTAAATCATGTGAATCAATTGTATATACATGTGAACACATAGTTATAAGCATATGAATTAATAGCAATTAATTGCTCATTTATCCAGTGAATTACCCGATTGGTCAATATAACCTCCAAACACTAATTATTATCGAAATAAATGTCGATTTTCACTAACACTAATAATTCTAACACAATGGAACTATCAATTTTATCTTTAATCAATACGAACTTATTCATCATTATATTATAACTCTTAATATTTAACAACTAGGTCGTTCCTAGGAAAGATGGGGCTTTCCGATAAGGATTTCTCCCTATTGGCGCGCAATTAGATTATCTAACCTCTCTTTGACAGAACTTCTAGACATTGTCAATATTGGAAATAATAATATGAATAACTTTGTCATCTCAATTATTGATTTAATAATATAAAATATTATGCAGATGATACTGTGACAATAATTGAATCAATAATATGAGAGATATGATTCAACAATCACTGTAGCAATAATTGAGTACAACTGAGTGACTTCTCACGTAAGCGTCAATAATCAATACCGTGTGCTACTATGCAACCACGCGTATTACTGTACTTTTATCACCGATTATTTATGACAACTTGCTTACTTTGAAAATTTTCAAATATCACCCTTAACTTTAACCTTTTATCAATTTAACCGTTTATTAAATAAAATATATTTATAAGAAAATTGAATACTTTCATTTCATAAAATTTGGGGTCTCACATTTATTATACTAACACATCATTAGACCAAAGTATGTTGCTATCCCAGAACTGCAGCAGCAGCAGAAGTCACTGTCTCAGGACAGGGTATGGCGCAACTGCGTCATACACAAGCCTGGGACCGGCGCAGCTGCGCCGTTTCTGGCCTTGGCACCGGCGCAGCTGAGCCATTGCACAGACTGAACCAGAAAGGATGTGAACAGTAGCCGACTTTAGCCCAACTAACACGAATTTCCCCTACAAAATAGTGAATGTAACACAAATAATTGATATAAAACTATTACAAACATGTTTCATCACATATTCATCAACATAGAACAATTTAAAAACAACTTTCACTAACTTAATTCCTCAAATTCCATGTTTTCATACAAAAACACCATTTTTGAAATCCTTTACAAAAATCATCACTGAAATCTCAGTTTTATACCAAATCATTTCGTTCAAACTACGTTCTCTTCGCTTCTTAACAAACTAGCAAAATCAAAACTCAATTGACAGTTTAACATACAATTTGACCACTAAAATTAGTACTTTTACAAGCCATATAAAAAAATATTCATTGTCATTACTTTTCCTACTCTTACACGAAATTAGCATGCAATTCCCTATCTAAACATAAACTTTAGCATTACATTTACTTACAATTGGAACAATTCAGTTTATACAATAATTCAAGAGAATTTGAACTCAAAGAGGATAGAAAATTCATTTCGTAAATCATATTAAAACATATATGTATATGTAATACTAAGGTTGTGAAAATACCTTCAATATGCTTAATAATCCCTTGCTAAACACTGAAATTGTTTAGATTTTCTCTCAATCTCTCAAGTTCTCTATAATATTTTCCTCCCTCTGTTATCTTACGCTTAGGCTTAACAAATGTCTGCGTAAACCAACTAATACCCAAATATGTGTAATAATAAAAGAAAACTGATATGGCCATAATAAGCCTAATCAGTTACAACATATAACACATAGATTATAAATATATTATATTTATTATTTTAATTTATTTTATTTATATTATTTAAAATTTCAATAATCAAAAATCCAAAAGCCATAAGGCTTCGTTTGACAAAACCCTTTAAAATTTAAAGACTTAATATATTTAAGTCTTGTTTGGTCATAACTAATTTAAACTCCATTAATTTTATTTCAATAAACCATTTAGTTTATAATTTATAATCATATATTATTTATTTGGATTTCCATATCCACATTAATCAAATAGATTATTTTAATTAAATATTCCACTTTAACAATTATCACAAAATTATAATTTCATCATAATTTTATTTAATAATTTAATATACCACTTTAAATTATTAAAATAAAACAACAATATAGCATCTCATGTTATATTACGACTCTCTAAATTATAATTTCAATTAATTTAGAATATTATCTGATAAATTTAAATTCATAAATTTTTACTAAAAACCACCACATAAATAAAATATTAATTCAACAATTTCAAAAATAAATACATCAAATAAATATTTATATAATCCAATAAATATTTAAAATTATAATTTGAAATTTCGGATTGTTACATCCTTCCCTCCTTACAAGGATTCTGTCCCCAAAATCACAACTTAAACAATCAAATTGTCACAGTAAATCACTAAAAAGAAATATTTAAGAAGTAAAAAAATTGGTATAAATATGGATAAATATTGAAATTATTAAAATAAATTAGCCAAAATTAATAATATATTTGGTCAAACTTGATTATTAGATTTGATAAATAATCAGAGGTTTTGGAGCTTCCTTATTTACATAAAAAATGATTATAAAAGATTTTAAAATCAATTTATCAATATTTTTTAACTTTTTAAAATTAATTATAAGTAAATTTGATGGCTTATAAGTGATCCATCATAATGTCTCACTTTAATATAAAGTATAAATTTATTTTAATTCCCTTTTTGTTTCATCCCACTATTATTCATTATTCTTAATTTCTCTAAATTATTAATTTTTTAAATTTTTTGATTTACACAAAAGGTCGTCACGGGACTAGTATTGTGATAATGGAGAGAGTATTTTATTTGCACTGCATCATATCTTTGTTTTAAAGGAAGATAAATATTTAATTACAATAATATCCTCATGATTGAACTATTGATTCACATTATTTACTATTAGGGGAGGTGGTGCAAGTTGGATAATACTTGCAGGACTAAATTAAAAATGAAAGAAAAGTTGAAGGTATTGTACTGTAATATTTTGAGCCCCAAAACGTGCAATTATCGAAACTATATTTTCTTATAAATGGAAGCTCATTCTTCCTTCATTTCTCACCAATTCACTAAAGCTTTAGAGTAATTATTATACAAAGAAATTATAGAGAGAAAGAAGAAGAGAAGTCTGCTACCTCACTATTTCAATATCCAGTTTCTTCTAAGGTAAGGGGTATTATTCTTTCGTATTCATGAAGATAATTATTTTCTTCCAATACTCGTAAGAGTTGTTATTCCATTATTTATTATTATGTTGGAATAACCTGTCTATGCGAAGTACCGCATACATGGTGAAATTCTTCTGTTATTCCATTTTTTATTATTCTGTTGGAATAACCTATCTGTGCGGTCTATCGCATGCCTGGTGAATTCTGTTGTTATTCCATTCTTTATTATTCTGTTGAAATATCCTATCTGTGCGGATTACGCATGACCTGGTTCCATTCTTTATTATTCTGTTAGAATATCCTGTATGTGCAGATTACGCATGACCTGGTTCCATTCTTTATTATTCTGTTGAAATATCCTGTTTGTACGGTTTACACATGACCTGATTCCATTCTTTATTATTCTGTTGGAATAACCTGTCTATGCGGATTACGTACGCCTGGTGAATTCTTCTGTTATTCCATTCTTTATTATTCTATTGGAATAACCTGTCTATGTGGATTACCGCATGCATGGTGAATGATCCTTCGTATTCATTCCTTATTAAATTATGAAAATGATCTGTCTACGTGGATTACCGCATGGCGGGCAAAAATCCATTTACAGTTTCATATATTCTATTATACTCAGTTAGTTAAAGTTTTGGATTCTATACTCCATAGAATTAGTAGAATATCCTGGATATTTGCACTTCATCCAGTATCTTTGGATGGAAATATTTTTCTGAGCATTCTTGAATTTTACTCCACAAAGAAGTATCATGTTGACAATTTGGACGTTATTGATTTCTAGATAAACTAAAATTTAAATCTTTAAAATTTATCCTTGAACTTGTTTTATTGAATTATTATGTCATTGTCATCATCCTCATGCTTATATTGTGATGAAAGTCATATTTGGCTTACGTGCATAGATGGACTTGGTATGATTATGACCAGGGATTATTCGGTATAATCATAACCTGTAATATTATAAATGATGTGATAAAAGTCCTTAGTGGCCTGTAGTGCATTGATGGATAATTTTTGGTATGATTATGACCAGGGATTATTCGGTATAGTCATGACCATTGATGATTTAATGAATATCCTTGGCCCGTAGTGCAGGGATGACTCGATGATGTGGTTTATTTATTAAGCTGAGTTTCAGCGATAAAAATTGATGAAAACATTTTAAATCATAGAAGATAGTAGATATCATGCTCTACTTGACTCTTCTAATGGATTTCTTATTTCGCTGCAGTTAAACTTGATGTCTATTGTATTTTATCAGTTTAACATTGTGACACCCCCAAAATAGGTCCAATCCAACCAACCCATTCTGAGTCGCCAAATACATGGTACAGAAACAACTACAACTTCATTAATACAATTGTCGTGCAAAATAGGACAACACATAAACTGTGAGTTTAAATAAAAATATTGTCTTCTAGACAATATCCACACTCAAATAAGTTCTCATTATAATTATTGATACACTATTTCATAAAATAGCGAGGACTACTAAAACAACTGTCTTGAACCATTACTCCACACACCGACTAGTTCCCGCTATATTCTCGTCTCCTGAGAAGAAAAATAGAACAAAAAGGAAAAGTGTAAGACCCCGAAAATTTTTAAATAAAAAGGAATTTTCTTTATTTATTATTTTGGAATAGTAAGGGTTGATTTGATTAATGTGGAAAGTTATGGGTAAAATGCGCAAATATTTCGAATAAGCAGGTGGTTATAAAATATTCATTGTTGTCGGGGAATATTAGTTTAGTCGTGGAATATTCTTGCTGTCGGGGAATATTCGTACGACGACGCAGTCTTTTGTGGGCCCCATAACGGAAAGCGATTGGATGAAGAAAACGACAAGTATAAGTTGTTTATAAAAAACGGCGTAGTTGTTACCGTTAATACTGTTGGAATACCCAGTGATTAAAACACAGTAATACGCGTTGTTGCACAGTAGCACACGGTATTGCACCAATTATTGATTCTTACGTAAGAAGGCACTACTCAATAATTGTTACAGTAATTACTGTTCAGTATTTTATGTTATTGATTCAATAATTGCTGCATTGATATTTTATATTACTGTTGTTTCAATAATTGTCACTACACAATATTTTTCATTATCGAAGCAATAATTCATATTATCTGAATAATATTATTTGATAACATTATTGGCAATGTCTAGAAAGTTCTGTCTAAGGAGAGGTTTGGTCACCTAATTGCGCGCCAGTAAGGAGAAATTCTTATTGGAAAGCCCCCTCTTTCCTGGGAACGACCTGGTTGCCAGTATTGTGATTCTGTAATATTATTTGTGAATAATTAAATTATTGATTTATATGATGAGGAAAATATTGATTTTATGTGGATATAGATGGAGAAAATTTTTAATGTGCCAATTGTTGAAAATTAATATTTTATCTTTTTCTGATAAAATAATTTATTTAAATATATAATTATATTTTTAATAATATATTAACGGTGATATTTTTATAATGAATGTGGGATATATGAGTTTATGAGGAGAAAGAGTATTTTTGTTGCAATAAATATTAAAAACAGATTTTGTGTGTCGGTAGACCTATTTCTTGACTGAAAATTTGATCATAGCCTGTAAAATCGCCTGTTTGTGGATTTCGGTCAATTTCTGTTTGGAATTTGGAAAAACTTCTTTCTGCAAAGTTGTAGAGAATTGAATTTCCTATAAAAACTCGCAAGATTCGAATTTTCTGGCAAAAAGGGCTATTTATTATGAATTATTGAAGTTCCGAAGCTCCGAAATAATTGATTTTTGAAAGTTTTAATTATTTTAAATAATAAAAATGTTTTTTATTTATTTTTCTAGAAGGGAGCATGTGTTCAATGACTGATTTCAGATTTTAAGGTTGGCATAGAAGATTATATATATATATATATTAATATTATATTAAATTTTCTGCTTTGGTGTTCTAAGCAATTTCCTATAAATAGGTGCTTAGGTTAGAATTGAAAATCACACCAGAAATTGAAGTTTTCTCTCTCTATATTATCTAGCGTATTCTTGTGAGTATTTTGAGTATACTTTGAGTATTGCTATACGGTGCAAGTTCAAGTCATAGCCTATATCCGGTGTTTTAACTAGAAGTGCTGTCTTTCGAGGTAAAGGATGTTATTTTCTTCTCAAATGATATTATTTCTTCAATATCATTATGTTGAAATGTTGGTTGGAACTTTTTATCAAATTTGGAACTTTTTTATGTCGGGGTTACTATTCATGAGTTACTATTCACGAGTTACTATTCATGAGTTACTATTCACGAGTTACTATTCACGAGTACTATTCATGAAACGTGATGATGTTTTTTGTGAAATTTCTATCTTTTGGTGTCGGAGTTATTATTCACGTATACGTCACTATTCACGTATACAACACTATTCACGAATACGGCACTATTCACCGAAAAATGAAATTTCTTCTTTTTGTCCAAAATATCTATTCTGGATACTAGCTTTGATTGGATCTATGTTTTGATCATTCTTGAATTTTACTTCAGTATGATTATTTATGAAGTATTTTTGAACTCAGATTGTTTAAAGTAAGAATCCTTAATACTTGTTATTTTGTTTCACTGGATTCGTTTCCTTTAAAATATTTTTCATCATCCTCAGTCCTAAATGATGGTGTTACTGAATATCTTTGGCCTTTAGTGCAAAGATGGTTGATTTTGTTATGAATATCTTTGGCCCGTAGTGCAAAGATGTACAGGTGTTGAGATGAACATGAACAATTGATGAATATCTTTGGCCCGTAGTGCAAAGATGAACAGGTGTTTAGATGAACATGACCGACTGATGAATATCTTTGGCCTGTAGTGCAAAGATGAATATTTGATTTGATTTGAGATATATATTGATTGATGTTACAGGGATAAAATATTGATGATGGACTTTTAAATTCATAGATGTTAGTAGATTTCATTCTCTACTTAACTCTTCTAATGAATTGTTGTTTCCGCTGCAGTTGTTGATCTAAAACTTATTGTCTATTGTATTCTATCAGATTTTTCCCTGTTGAAGACTAAGGATAATTTGTTGTACATTATCTTAGTCATAATATTCTTTACTGGGCTAGTTGAGCTCACCCTTTTCCTTGTTGTTCCATTTTTCTTCTCAGGAGGCGAGAATGTAGCGAGTACTAGTCGGGGTATGGAATGAAGGTTCTAGAGAGAGTTGTTTAGTAGTCCTCACCATTTTTTTTGTAAAATTATGTATCAATAATTATGATGGGGATTTATTTGCATGTGGATATTATCTAAATGATAATGTTTGTATTCAAACTCACAGCTTATGGGTTGTAAAAGTTGTAGTTGTTTCTGTACCATGTATTTGACAACTCAGAATGGGTTGGGTGGAATGGACCTATTTTGGGGGTGTCACAGTTGGTATCAGAGCTTAGGGATATGATCTCTGGCGGAGATCGGGGAATAGAGCTAGGAGGGGAGATACGAGTAAATCCTTCGCTAGTGTGTCCTACCTAAGCTTATTTGTTGGTCGGTCATAATATAGGGGTATTATGTGATTTGTTAATTTGTTTAATTAACCTTTATTTTATGATAGTATTTGAGAATGTCGACTGAGAATATTAACAGTGGAGTAAATGAGATCGTGGAGATGCCTGTACTTACCAACGAGGAGAACGTGCAACAGGCTGGCAATGTTCCTCCTATGAACAACGCCACTGAGCAGATGATGAACGACGGGATGTTTAGGAGCTTTTTGCAGTTCATGCAAAACCAGACCAGGGAGACTCGTGTACAGAATACTGGTGGAAATGATAGCAATGCTCGGCTTATCACAGCCAAGCAGTTCAAAGAGTTGGGACCACCGGAATTCTGGGGAAAGCTCGATCCGATCATGGCGGAAACATGGGTCAAACAAATTACCAAGACATTCGATGTCTTGGGATGCACGGAGGAACAGAAGGTTCCATTCGCCACCTTTATGTTCCGTGGCGAGGCAGACTACTGGTGGGAGTCTATGAAGCGTACACATCCAGCCGCACTCAGCATGTCATGGGAGACGTTTCAGAAACTTTTCAACGAAAAATACTTTCCTGAAAGTATTCGCCATATGAAGGAAGTGGAGTTTATTAGACTAGAGCAGAATAACATGACGGTGTCCCAGTACGAGGCGAAGTTCGCGGAGTTATCCAGGTTTGCACCTCATTTGGTGGAGAATGAGGAACGTATGACGCGGATGTTTCTGAGAGGTTTGAAACCCGGCATACGTCAGTATCTCATTTCTCATAAATTTTCTATCTATTCAGATGTTGTCAACAGGGCTAAGTTGTTAGAGCGAGATAACGAGTACGTTCAACCGAGGGACCATAACCAGGATCATACCGAAGATAGCAGTCATCAGAATAACGATAACCAGCGGAGAAAGAAGAATATGGACAAAGGCGGTAACCACTCTAGTGGTAATCGTGGCCATGAAAATAGAAGAAGCGAGTCGGGAGGAGATTTTAAAAAGAGGAGATTTAACAACGACCATTTGAAGACGACAGTGCCAGCAGCAACTGGTTCCAAGGGAGGAGAAAGACCACCGGTCGTATGTTACAAATGCGGGAAAGAGGGACATATCAGCCCAAACTGCCCACAACAGTTCAAGGTATGCTATAATTGTGGAAAGGAAGGACATATCGCTCGAGAGTGTACGGTAGCGAAACCAATTCCAGCGGGGATGGTGATTCAAAAGGCTGTCCCAGAAAAGTCAAAGTCAACGGTTCCTGGAAGAGCGTTTGTCGTGACCGGTCAAAATACGAGGAACCCGAACGAGTTTAGCACGGGTTAGTTAATTATAATTCTTGCGAAGTTTATACCTTACTAGGTACCGGTTCTACCCATTCTTTTATCTCTCTTGCTTGCGTTCAACGTTTGAACTTGACTACGGAGAAATTAGACTTTGACCTATTTATGGAGACTCCGTTAGGAGAAACTTTCATTACATCCGTTGTTTAGAAATCTTGCTTGATTCAAGTTGGCACTATCACATTACCTGTTAACCTTATTTCTATAGAGATATTTGCTTTTGATGTGATTTTAAGGTTAACTACTCATCATGCCAAAATTAATTGCTTTTGTAAGGTTGTTAGTTTTCATATTCCTAAGCAACCTGTTATTCGAATTCAAGTAATCAAACCATTGAAGTCAAACATTTTTATATCAAGCCATGAAGTCATTCGTTTATTGAAAAATGGATGTCATGTTTTCTTAGCCCATGTCATGGACTTGAACAAAAGTACATCAGATTTGAATGATATTTTTGTTGTTAGTAAATTTCCTGATGTATTTCCTAAAGAATTTCTTGGTTTACTCCCAGAGCGTGATATAAAATTTTGTATCGACTTTGAACCCGGTACAAAATCCATTTCTAAAATCTCATATCGAATGGCTCCTATTGAACTTCAGGAGTTAAAAACCCAACTGTAGAAGTTGATACTCGAGCCTTTATCTGGTGACTTCCTTTGTGGAATACACAGAAGCCAGACTCTTTGTAGGGGACGCCATATTCGTGCGGTAGTAAACTGATAGGTGTCATTGTAACGTGCTATCCAAGGTTGGGATATGAGTCACAGTTGAGAACAACCTAAGTTGGTAATCGAAATACGTAGCTTTCTAGGCTTAGTTGATTATTATCGGAGATTCGTTGAAGGATATTCTCGAATCGCTATTCCATTAACGCAGCTGACTCGTAGAGATACAAAATTCGAATGGAGCAAGGAATATGGGAAGAGCTTCGAAGAACTCAAGAGGAGACTCATTTCAGCACATGTTCTGACCATGTCATCCTGGAAAAGTGAACGTGGTAGCTGACGTGTTGAGTAGAAGATCGTATACAAGTACGAGTACGATATTGTCAAAGACTCATTTCGTATAATTTACAAATAATAGAGATGGAGATGAAAACTCTAGGTATCCACGTGATGATATACGAGTATAATCGACTTTAATCGATAAAGTTAAAGCTGTTCAAGCTACACACCGGAGCTGGTGAATATGAAGAAGCAGGAACAAGAAGTTGTTATTCCAAAAGCGAGAATTGGCGATGTGAGCAAAGCTCAAACCTTCGATTTATTAATCCATTTGAAATTCTCGATCGAATAGGAACTGTGGCCTATAGACTCGTTTTAGCGCCAAGTATGACGCGTGTTCATAACGTTTTTCACGTATCGATGTTACGTAAATATGTGGACGACCCGAACCACATTATTGAGTTAGAACCAGACGAAATAGCCAAAGACTTAACGTATGAGGAAGTACCTGTCAAGATGTTGGATGGGAAGGAGCATGTCCTACGCACGAAGGTCATACCACAAGTTAAAGTTTTGTGGAGGAATCATGCTATAGAGGAAATGACATTGGAGTTGGAAACGGAAATGAAAGCGAGGTATCTTTACCTTTTTGAAACATCAGTCGCGTACGTCAATTTCGAGGACGAAATTTCATATGGAGGGGAGGTTGTAAGACCCCGAAAATTTTTAAATAAAAAGGAATTTTCTTTATTTATTATTTTGGAATAGTAAGGGTTGATTTGATTAATGTGGAAAGTTATGGGTAAAATGCGCAAATATTTCGAATAAGCAGGTGGTTATAAAATATTCATTGTTGTCGGGGAATATTAGTTTAGTCGTGGAATATTCTTGCTGTCGGGGAATATTCGTACGACGGCGCAGTCTTTTGTGGGCCCCATAACGGAAAGCGATTGGATGAAGAAAACGACAAGTATAAGTTGTCTATAAAAAACGGCGTAGTTGTTACCGTTAATACTGTTGGAATACCCAGTGGTTAAAACACAGTAATACACGTTGTTGCACAGTAGCACACGGTATTGCACCAATTATTGATTCTTACGTAAGAAGGCACTACTCAATAATTGTTACAGTAATTACTGTTCAGTATTTTATGTCATTGATTCAATAATTGCTGCATTGATATTTTATATTATTGTTGTTTCAATAATTGTCACTACACAGTATTTTTCATTATCGAAGCAATAATTCATATTATCTGAATAATATTATTTGATAACATTATTGGAAATGTCTAGAAAGTTCTGTCTAAGGAGAGGTTTTGTCACCTAATTGCGCGCCAGTAAGGAGAAATTCTTATTGGAAAGCCCCCTCTTTCCTGGGAACGGCCTGGTTGCCAGTATTGTGATTCTATAATATTATTTGTGAATAATTAAATTATTAATTTATATGATGAGGAAAATATTGATTTTATGTGGATATAGATGGAGAAAATTTTTAATGTGCCAATTGTTGAAAATTAATATTTTATCTTTTTCTGATAAAATAATTCATTTAAATATATAATTATATTTTTAATAATATATTAACGGTGATATTTTTATAATGAATGTGAGATATATGAGTTTATGAGGAGAAAGAGTATTTTTGTTGCAATAAATATTAAAAACAGATTTTGTGTGTCGGTAGACCTATTTCTTGACTGAAAATTTGATCATAGCCTGTAAAATCGTCTGTTTGTGGATTTCGGTCAATTTCTGTTTGGAATTTGGAAAAACTTCCTTCTGCAAAGTTGTAGAGAATTGAATTTCCTATAAAAACTCGCAAGATTCGAATTTTCTGGCAAAAAGGGCTATTTATTATGAATTATTGAAGTTCCGAAGCTCCGAAATAATTGATTTTTGAAAGTTTTAATTATTTTAAATAATAAAAACGTTTTTTATTTATTTTTCTAGAAGGGAGCATGTGTTCAATGACTGATTTCAGATTTTAAGGTTGGCGTAGAAGATTATATATATATTTATTAATATTATATTAAATTTTCTGCTTTGGTGTTCTAAGCAATTTCCTATAAATAGGTGCTTAGGTTAGAATTGAAAATCACACCAGAAATTGAAGTTTTCTCTCTCTATATTATCGAGCGTATTCTTGTGAGTATTTTGAGTATACTTTGAGTATTGCTATACGGTGCAAGTTCAAATCATAGCCTATATCCGGTGTTTTAACTAGAAGTGCTGTCTTTCGAGGTAAAGGAGGTAATTTTCTTCTCAAATGATATTATTTCTTCAATATCATTATGTTGAAATGTTGGTTGGAACTTTTTATCAAATTTGGAACTTTTTTATGTCGGGGTTACTATTCATGAGTTACTATTCACGAGTTACTATTCATGAGTTACTATTCACGAGTTACTATTCACGAGTACTATTCCTGAAACGTGATGATGTTTTTTGTGAAATTTCTATCTTTTGGTGTCGGAGTTATTATTCACGTATACGTCACTATTCACGTATACGACACTATTCACGAATACGACACTATTCACCGAAAAATGAAATTTCTTCTTTTTGTCCAAAATATCTATTCTGGATACTAGCTTTGATTGGATCTATGTTTTGATCATTCTTGAATTTTACTTCAGTATGATTATTTATGAAGTATTTTTGAACTCAGATTGTTTAAAGTAAGAATCCTTAATACTTGTTATTTTGTTTCACTGGATTCGTTTCCTTTAAAATATTTTTCATCATCCTCAGTCCTAAATGATGGTGTTACTGAATATCTTTGGCCTTTAGTGCAAAGATGGTTGATTTTGTTATGAATATCTTTGGCCCGTAGTGCAAAGATGTACAGGTGTTGAGATGAACATGAACAATTGATGAATATCTTTGGCCCGTAGTGCAAAGATGAACAGGTGTTTAGATGAACATGACCGACTGATGAATATCTTTGGCCTGTAGTGCAAAGATGAATATTTGATTTGATTTGAGATATATATTGATTGATGTTACAGGGATAAAATATTGATGATGGACTTTTAAATTCATAGATGTTAGTATATTTCATTCTCTACTTAACTCTTCTAATGAATTATTGTTTCCGCTGCAGTTGTTGATCTAAAACTTATTGTCTATTGTATTCTATCAGATTTTTCCCTGTTGAAGACTAAGGATAATTTGTTGTACATTATCTTAGTCATAATATTCTTTACTGGGCTAGTTGAGCTCACCCTTTTCCTTGTTGTTCCATTTTTCTTCTCAGGAGGCGAGAATGTAGCGAGTACTAGTCGGGGTATGGAATGAAGGTTCTAGAGAGAGTTGTTTAGTAGTCCTCACCATTTTTTTTATAAAATTATGTATCAATAATTATGATGGGGATTTATTTGCATGTGGATATTATCTAGATGATAATGTTTGTATTCAAACTCACAGCTTATGGGTTGTAAAAGTTGTAGTTGTTTCTGTACCATGTATTTGACAACTCAGAATGGGTTGGGTGGAATGGACCTATTTTGGGGGTGTCACAAAAAGGGTGAGCTCAACTGGCCCAGTAAAGAATATTATAAATAAGATAATGTACAAAAAATTATCATTAGTCTTCAACAGAGAAAAATCTGATAGAATACAATAGACAACAAGTTTTAGATCAACAACTGCAGCGGAAACAACAATTCATTAGAAGAGTTAAGTAGAGAATGAAATCTACTATCATCTATGAATTTAAAAGTCCATCATCGATATTTTATCCTTGTAACATCAATAAATATACATCATAAATCAAATAGTCATCTTTTCACTACAGGCCAAAGATATTCATCTGTTGGTCATGTTCATCTCAACACCTGTTCATCTTTGCACTACGGGCCAAAGATATTCAGTTATATCATCATTTAGGACTGAGGATGATGAAAAATATTTTAAAGAAAACGAATCCAGTGAAACAAAAGAATAAATATTAAGGATTCGTACTTTACACAATCCAAGTTCAAAATAATTCATAAGTAATCAGATTGGAGTAAAATTCAAGAATGAAGACTAAAACATAGATCCAATCAAAGATAGGAATCATAACAGACAATCTTGGACATAGAAAAGAAAATTTAATTTTTCTGTGAATAGTGTCGTATTCGTGAATAGTGTCGTATACGTGAATAGTGCCGTATACGTGAATAGTAACTCCGACACCAAAAGATAGAAATTTCACAAAAAATATAATCATGCTTCATGAATAGTACTCGTGAATAGTAACTCATGAATAGTAACTCATGAATAGTAACTCATGAATAGTAACTCGTGAATAGTAACTCATAAATAGTAACCTCGACATGAAAAAGTTCCAAATTTGATAAAAATTCAGACCAATATTTCAGCATAATGTTATTGAAGAAATAATATCATTTACGAAAAAAATAACATCCCTTACCTCAGAAAGAATAGTACTTCTGATTGGAATACTGGATATAGTGCTGAAAGAACTTGCACCGTATAATAATATTCAAAGTATTAAAATACTCACAAAAATACGCTCGATATATAGAGAGAGAAAGAGAGAGAAAACTTTAGTTTCTGGTGTGATTTTTAATTCTAAGCTAAGCACTATATTTATAGGAAAATGCTTAGAACACCAAAGTAGAAAATTTAATATAATATTAATATTTTCAAAACTTATTCATACGCACACCTTTGAATCTGATTTCAGCCACCAAAATAGTCCACCATAATGACAAAAATGTTTTTCTAAACAAAAATATTTAAAACTTCCAAAATTTAATTATTTCGGAACTTCGAAACTTCAATAATTCATAATAAATAGCCATTTTATCAGAAAATTCGAATCTCGTGAATTTTTATAGGAAATTCAATTCTCTACAACTTTGCAGAAGAAAGTTTTTCCAAATTCCAAACATAAATTGACCGAAATCCATAAACGGACGATTTTACAAGCCATGATCAAATTTCAGTCAAGAAATGGTGTCCACCGACACACAAAATATGTGTTAATCATTTAATGCAACAAAAATACTCTTCCTCCTTATATACTCATGTATCCCACATTCATTGTAAAACTATCACCATTATTATATAATATAATAAAATATTATTTTATCAGAAAAGATAAAATATCAATTTTTAACAATTGTCACTTTAAATTTTTTTTTCATCTATATCCATATAAAATTAATATTTTCCTCATCATATAAATCAATAATTAATTATTCACAAATAATATTACAGAATCACAGTACTGACAACCAGGCCGTTCTCAGGAAAGAGGGGGCTTTCCAATAAGGATTTCTCCTTACTAGCGCGCAATTAGGAGACCAAACCTCTCCTTAGAAAGAACTTTCTAGACATTGCCAATAATGTTATCTAATAATATTATTCAAATAATATGAATTATTGCTCCGATAATGAAAAATACTGTGTAGTGACAATTATTGAAACAACAGTAATATAAAAAAAAATCAACGCAACAATTATTGAATCAATAAAATAAAATACTGAACAGTAATTACTGTAACAATTATTGAGTAGTTCCTTCTTACGTAAGAATCAATAATTGATGCAATACCGTGTGCTACTGTGCAACAATGCGTATTACTGTATTTTAACCACCGGGTATTCCAACAGTATTAACGGTTACAACTACGTTGTTATTTATAAATAACTTATACTTGTCGTTTTCTTCATCCAATCACTTTTTGTTATGGGGCCCACAAAAGACTGCGCCGTCGTACAAATATTTCCTGACAGCAAGAATATCCCACGACCAAACGAATATTCCCCGACAACAATGAATATTTTATAACCACTTACTTATTTAAAATATTTGCGCATTTTACCCATAACTAACCACATTAATCAAATCAACCCCTTATTATTTCAAAATAATAATTAGAGAAATTAAATCTTTATTTATAAAAAGTTGGGGTCTTACAAACATTGTTGAAGACTAATGATAATTTATTCTGCATTATCTTAGTCATAATATTTCTTACTGGGCTAGTTGAGCTCACCCTTTTGGTTTCATTGTTCTCTTCAGGAAATGAGAACGTAGCCGAGACTAGTCGAGGAACGGAGTGATGGTCCGATATGGTGTATTAGTAGTCCTCACTATTCTATAAAATAGTGTTACAATAAATATAACGAGGACTCTATTTGAGAGTGGATATTGTCTAGAATGCAACATTCCTGTTTAAACTCTCAGTTATGTTTTGTCGTATATTACACGATGGTTGTATAATTAAGTTTGTATTTGTATTCTGTACCATATATTTGGCGACTCAAGATGAGTGATGTATACTTATTTTGGGGGCGTCACAGTCACGGTGAATTATTAACCCAAAATTCTTAATTTCTTTTATCAAATTATACTAATTAATTAGCAATTAATTATATTCATTCTAATTAACTGTTTATATTCGTATGCAATTAAATTAGAACAGATTCATTACAATCAATTTTCCTAATTGGTTACACGTGACATATATGTATATTCCTATCCTATACATAAATTATGTATTCAATTCTAAGAAGAATAAACATAATCACATGTCATTATATTTTGATTTAATCTATAATTCATCTTTCAACTTCATATAGACTATCTCAATTAATTATTGATTAGGTAATTACACATGAACACACAAAATATAATGAACCAATTCATATAGTGTCAATCAAATAGAAAAAATTTAATTTAAACTACACATGAGATTCCATTAAAATCTTAAATTAAAAACATGTTCATAGCAAATAAGATTATAATCCACGAAATATTCAACATCAATGAAAGATAAAAATAAATAAAATTTTAGAGAAGAAAAACGGTCTCCCGCTAAACTTTTATCTCCCATATCTTGCTTGCTCTTGAACTCCCTAATTTTGTGTAGAGAATTAGTCTCCCATAGTGTTCATTGACTTTTTCCCAACGTCTTTACAATCCCCAAAATAAGAATATTTATAGGAGTACTTTTCCTAACCCTAATAGAATTAATATCCTAATTAAAATTAAATACACAATATCCTAATAGGGGTGTAAGTCAAGCCAAGTGGTTCGGTACTCGACTTGAGATTGGCTCAAAAATATAATTCAAAGCTCGAATTCGAATTTGATCCGAGTCGAATATGATTCATACTTATTTTTTATTTAATGATACACGAGTCGAATTCGAGTATATCAGTGTTCGCTCATATTAGGATTCGACTATTTCATTTTTTTCTCGAACCAGACTCGATACCTGCTCGATGGATCATATTCGAATATTGGTTTGATCCATGCTAGTAAGCTAAATATGTGATATTTGTATCAATCTTTATAATTTATAAAGTGTAGTATGAAATTGTGTAAACTTGTACTTGAATAAATCAATGAATTGAATGTCAATTTATATTACATTCTTTATAATTTCAATACATAAATAAAAGTGAAAGTTTTATATATAAATATTAGTTAAGTAACCAATTTAGTATGTAGTGGTTCATTTTAAGTGAAATGGTTCATATTCGAAACTCGATTTGAAAAACTCATGAGTAACTCGCTTTGTAAACGAGTCGATTACTTACGAGCCGAGTAGGACTGAATAATGGTCCAAGTCGAATCTGGTGCAAATATATAAATCTCTTATCGAATTGGAGCTCAATTTTTTCGAGTTGAACCGAATCTGAGCATGAAGGTGATCGTTGAGATTCAACTCGTTTACACTCCAATATCCTAATTTTAAAAAACTACTATAACAAATTTTTTTTCCCAAAACAGCTATTGACTCATTAACTTCGGTCCTTCTAATTCACATCAGGATCCTTTAGGAATAATAATAATTTGCAACATTAATGGGAATATTAAATAGTATCATGGTAAGACTTAACACGCGCCATGCGAGCAATGACACACCTCTGGCGCATTCTGCGTGAAGCCCTCACCATCAACCCGTGCCATGCGCGCTCCTACCTACAACCTTACACCGCGCGCTAGGCGCGGCCCCTGCGTCCTTGTAAACCCAAGTGCGCTTTGCGTGGCTGTTCCAACTCTATTTCTTTACGATTTTTTCACTCAAGCTCCTTTTTTTCCTACAAAATAAAATAAAAACAATAAAATAAATAAAAACTCTATAAAATAACATAAAATACTTAAAAACTCACAAATTATTAAGTTTACAAGTACCCAAATAAATAATAAGTATAAAACTCATTCATCACGTGCCACTAGAAGAAATAACGACAGAGATAAAATTAAATTTAATCTCAGCTCTTGAATATCACGATCAACGACTAGAAATTTGATTAATAGAATAGTGTCCGTGCCTTCGAATTTACTTAACCAATTTAATTATGCCAAAAAAAACTTTTTGAGACTAAATGATTGAGAATTGTACTAGAAAAGTTAAATTTTATTTAGGAAAATGAATGCCATGTCAGCAATGAAGAGATTATCGATATAAAAAATGCCATGTCAGCAAGGAAAATTGTTACTTGTTACTATTACAATTTGCTAAAAACTAGGGGGTCTGTAAACTTTTAAATCAATACGTAAAAGGTGGAACTTATGCTTTTATAGAAAAAAAAAGCCCAAAACATACTGTTACTATATCCATACCCACTAAGGATAACAAGGTAATTTCAACACCAGTCATCCTCCCTTCCTTAGCTCCCTCCTTATGTATATAACCAGCTGTATTAGACCGTAATTTCTGTCCATGTAACGACACTCTTTCAGTAAGCAGAGTTTTCTTTACACTCTAATACAACCACTTTCTCTCTCTAAAAATCTCTAAAATGGGGACAGAGGGGGGAAAACAACCGCCGCCGCCGCCGCAGGGAGATGAGAGGTGTTCGGTGGAGGAGGTAGCACTGGTGGTGCCGGAAACCGACAACCCATCACTTCCGGTGATGACATTTCGGGCATGGTTTCTGGGAATCGTCTCTTGCTCGATTCTGATATTCCTCAACACATTCTTTATATACAGAACCCAACCCCTCATGATATCCGCCATTCTCATGCAAATCGCGGTGCTGCCAGTCGGAAAGTTCATGGCGGCGACCCTTCCGACGAAGAACTACAGATTGATGGGTCGGAGCTTCACCTTGAACCCGGGTCCGTTCAACATGAAGGAGCATGTGATTATTACTGTATTTGCCAACTGTGGGGTTTCTCAGGGCGGAGGGGATGCTTACTCAATTGGGGCCATTACCGTCATGAAGGGTTATTATAGACAGAGTGTTAATTTTATATGCGCCATCCTTATTGTCCTGACCACTCAGGTAATTTTTGGAAAAATATTTATATTTCAACAAAAAGATGTCACAACAATTCTTCCAAAAAACAGGTTTACGCCTCCGTTTAGCCCTATATTATTGTTGTTGCAATATATTATAGGATTATTTTTATATGTATTTTTGAAATTCATATTTTCGTGTGTTTTTTATATTTCAGCATTTTCCTATGCAAAATCATCATAAATACACGCGGAAATAAAAGAATTAGTGCTCAGCCGAGCAGTAACTCTTGTCTTATGGTTTTTATGATTTTCATGAGGACAAGGGTTCGATTCGATTCTTGGGAGTGTGGGGTGTGTGCGAAAATTAGACAAAAAAAAAGAGTGCTCCTTAATATTTTATATATATACAGAGTCAAAAAAGGCCTTTCCTACTCTGGATTCCTTGTGTCTTTTCATTATTTATTTATTTAATTATTTTTTAGTAAACTAGTGATTTTATTATAGTCACCTGTTGCCAAATTATTTTTTTAAAAAAAATCTGATTTCAATATATTTATGTTCACTATCTATGTAGATATTGGGTTATGGATGGGCTGGAATGTTGAGGAGGTACCTAGTTGATCCTGTTGAGATGTGGTGGCCTCAAAACCTTGCTCAGGTTTCTCTATTTAGGCATGTCTCTATCCTCATTGGAACTTCGTTTACGATTTATTGTTATGTGTAATTTTCTTTATTTTCTGCTAGAGCTATGAATTATATGTTCAAAATTGTCTTGATGCTTAAAGATTTGATCAAATTGTTAATTAAGAAAAAAGATATGCAGATGAATTGATTTAGTGCATGAGATTTGATTTGTTTTGAATTCTTATTGATCATCAAAAGAGGAATGTTATAATTGAGGTCTTCTTTTGTATGAAGATAGTAGTCATTATGTCTAAAATCAAGCACATATTATACAAAAATATTACTTTTTATATTCCACTTTGAATAGTATGCGTTTTAAGGCATTCAAAAAATATAATTGAAAACAACATTTTGTAACATATTCGTTTTGTTTTCTATCTAATTCGTTTTGAAAAAATGGGAAAATGATTCTTAGAGAGTGCTTAAGCATCTCTTCTATCTTTACGCTAAAAGGAGGGGTGGGGGGCAATTCATGTGAAACCTTTCCATAATCAAGCAATTGGATGAAATTAGCATCATGGGCTGATTTACTCAATTGGTCAGTAGTTTCTTTTAGAACAGGATAGCATAATAATCTAATAATTATAGGAATAATCTACAGTGTTAAATGAACCACTTTTTTAATTTATCCATGGTTTCAACGGAGAATTTTCATTGTCAACTTGTAGAAAGCAAAACAGTCAGTTTAGAATTTGTCTAGTCATGATCATTATAGCTAGCTACATATGACATCTCTTCTTAAAGGTCAGGCTTAGTTATTTTTTTGTTTGTTTGTAATATTTATTATTTATTATTTTATATTTTTTATGAAAAGAAAGAACATTTGGAAATTGAAGAAAATATATGTTTTTTTTATTTCTCGATTCTACAAAACATTTAGGCTATCTACCTAGTTTGCAAAATAGGAAAGGAGCAAAAGTCAACACTAATGCTCATTCATGAATAAGTATGAGTATTTTATGTTGTAAGCATTCTATTTTTTGTATTAGACGAACATTAATAATTCCCTCACTTTTGTCGATACAGAGCACTGCATGAGAAGGAGACAAAGTCAGAGGGTCCTACTCGGATGAAATTTTTCCTTATTTTCCTGGTTGGAAGTTTTGTCTATTACACATTTCCAGGGTATCTATTTCCTGTACTGTCATTCTTCTCGTGGGTATGTTGGGCATGGCCTCACAGTGTCACGGCTCAGCAAATTGGTTCTGGTGACAAGGGACTTGGGGTGGGTGCCTTCTGCCTCGATTGGGCTGGAATTTCAGCTTATCATGGCAGCCCACTAGTCTCACCATGGACTTCAATTCTCAATGTCGGGATTGGCTTTGTCATGTTTATATACATAATTGTCCCTCTGTGTTACTGGAAGTTTGACACGTTTGATTCACAGAAATTCCCCTTATTTTCTAAAGACCTGTTTACTGCTAGTGGACACAAATATAATATCACGCAGGTTTTGACACCAAAGTTTGATCTCAACATTGCTGCCTACGAGAAATATAGCAAGCTCTACCTTAGCCCGCTGTTTGCCCTATCAATTGGGTCAGGGTTCTTAAGATTTACAGCAACCCTCACGCATGTCGCATTATTTCATGGCAGGTATGCAGCCTGGCACTTATAAGCTATCTTTTGAGCATTATAAGAATTCGATTCATTCTTTACTTAACAAAAGTATTATGCGTATCTATTGTCTAGGGATATTTGGATGCAGAGCAGATCTGCAGTGAAGAATGTCAAACTGGACATCCATGCAAAATTGATGAAAAGTTACAAAGGGGTGCCGGAATGGTGGTACCTTATCTTATTAATAGGGAGCATCCTGTTGTCCCTCTTAATGTCTTTTGTGTGGAAAGATGATGTACAGTTGCCGTGGTGGGGTATGTTGTTTGCTTTTTTCTTAGCTTGGATTGTCACCCTTCCCATTGGAGTCATCCAAGCTACTACCAACCAGGTAAAGTTTCTGTTCCCAGAGATTTATATATATATATATATATATATATATATATATATATATATATATATATATATATATATATGTTTTGCTCTTGCATGATAGTCGCAATCATTTTAAGATAAGTGCAAACTGAATATTATCCCCAAACCATTTGGGCAGTTCATAATTGGGACTTCTGACTCGTTTGCAGCAACCTGGATATGACATAATTGCGCAGTTCATAATTGGGTATATTCTACCAGGAAAACCCATTGCAAACTTGCTCTTCAAAATATACGGGCGAATTAGCACACTTCATGCTCTCTCTTTCTTATCTGACCTTAAACTTGGGCACTACATGAAGATTCCGCCGCGGTCCATGTTCACAGCTCAGGTCTGTGCAATAATGCTGCTAGTAGATATGCTATAAAAGCTATCAAAAATTTATTCTTGGGTTTAAGAAAATTTTCACCTTGGATTTTTTTTTTCTCCCTTTTCTTTTTCCAGCTGGTGGGAACTCTAGTTTCTGGCATAGTGAATCTTGCAACTTCCTGGTGGATGTTAGAGAACGTCGAGAATATCTGTGATGTGGACGGGCTCCATCCAGGAGGCCCATGGCAATGCCCCAAATTCAGAGTCACCTTCGATGCCTCCGTTATATGGGGCCTAATTGGACCGCAGCGGCTGTTTGGACCTGGAGGGTTGTACAGGAACTTGGTATGGTTATTCCTAGTTGGAGCTCTCTTGCCAGTACCTGTTTGGGTCCTGAGCAAAATCTTCCCCGAAAAGAAATGGATTCCCTTGATTAACATACCGGTTATATCCTACGGCTTTGCCGGAATGCCACCAGCGACACCGACCAATATCGCTAGCTGGATTATCACTGGAATGATCTTCAACTATTTTGTGTTCAAATACCGGAAAGGATGGTGGCAGAAATACAACTATGTTCTGTCAGCGGCGTTGGATGCCGGAACAGCTTTCATGGGTGTTCTATTGTTCTTTGCTCTGCAGAACGAAGGTGTAAATTTGAAGTGGTGGGGAACAAACGATGATCAATGCCCTTTGGCAACTTGCCCAACAGCTCCTGGCATCAATGTTCACGGATGCCCGGTTTCCTTGTAGCCATGTAATTAATAAAAGCAAAAACAAGAAGTGTAGCAGTCTCATCATAAAAGCAAGTGCTAAAATGTTATAGCGTGATAGGAAGCTTTGCTAGAAATTTGAATAAACATTGATTCTCCTAGTTGTAAATGCATAGCTGAGTTCCAACAGTAAAGGAGAGTTCCCTTTTTGCAGCTGAGACTAAATTCAGCCAATTTATGTTTGATCGAGGATTATTTGTTTTCTATGAATGATGACCTGTATGTATGGCTTTTGTATGTTATTGACACAAAGCAAAATACAGACCAAATGTTGGTCAATGGTCCTCACCCATTAATGAGTCAAAAGAAACATCTCACCAACTCAATTCGCTCATTAATGCTACTCTCCTCTCAACTGACTATAAAAAGGAAGCAAAGCAACAAAAAAACACACCAACACAAAACATATACTCTCATCCGAGAGTTTAAGAGAAAGGAGGGAGAGAAGTTTTTGTGAAGTTTTAGAAAAATATAGAGAAAGAAAGATAATTCAAATAAAAAAGTATTTTATTTGGGTTCCATCACATAGTTATTGTGGTGAAGTAATTTGAGTTTGTACTCAAATTAAGATATCTTTGTATTCTCTCATATTATTCTAGTAAATTATTTGGAGTTTGTCCTGTGATTTTTACCATTTAGTTTTAGAGAGTTTTTCACGTAAAATCTTGGTGTCTCGTGGTTGGATATTTTCTACTCATTATTTTCTGTAGTGGTTATTATTTTGGTGGTATTACAAATTTAATCTGTTTGGCATATATTGATATTTTATCTGTCTAATTTATCAAAGACAACGGTATTTCGGAGGTGATTTTTTTCCAACAACTGGTATCAAAGTTAAGGTTATTTGCTCAGTTGTTTTTTGATAAATTTTATGGAGGAATCAGTCGGAGCCATGATTAAATTGACCTCTTCAAAATTTTCGATCTGGAAGCCTAGAATGGAGGATATCCTTTATTGCAAGGATTTGTATGATCCGTTGGAGTTCAAGGGAAAGAAGCCCGCGGATAAGTCTGAGGCTGATTGGAATAAAATGAATAGGAAGACTATTGGTCACATCCGGCAGTGGATTGATCAAAGTGTGTTCCACCAAGTTTTGCAAGAAACGGATGCTCACACTTTATGGACAACACTAGAGTCTATGTACGAGAAGAAGAATGCACAAAATAAAACTTTTGTCATTCGAAAAATTGTGAATCTAAATTACAGGATGGGAGCAGTGTATCGGAGCATATGAGTGAGTTCCAAGGTTTGGTGAACAAGCTGTCCACCGTGACGTTAAATCTTGATGATGAGATTCAGGCTCTTTTGCTTCTTAGTTCGTTGCCAAACAGCTGGGAGACTTTGGTGGTGTCTCTAAGCAATTCAGCTCCAGAAGGAAAAATGACTATGCATATGGTCAAGGACAGTCTTCATAATGAGGAGACAAGATGAAAGGAGCAAGGTGTGAATTTTGAGACACAAACACAAGTTTTCGTCGCGCAGAGTAGCGGCATAAATAGAGAGAAGAACTCTCCTGAAGATGACAAATCCAGGAGAAAGTTGAGAGGAAAAGAGATAACTTGTTTTCACTGCCAAAGATCGGGTCATATAAGGCGAGAGTGCAGATTTTTAAAGAAGTAACAGTCTAAGAAAAAAGATGAGGATAAGGACTTGATTGTGTATCTATCCGACGTTGATGTAGCCCTTGTTAGTGATGGTAAACCCAAGTGTCAAGTTAATGAATGTGTTATTGACTCGGGTGCTTCGTTCCATGCTACTTCGCATGGTGAGATCTTCACATCCTATATTAGTGGTGATTTTGGCTATGTACGGATGGAAAATGGTAGTGCATCCAAAGTTATCAGCATTGGAGATATTTATCTGAAGACTAACAATGGTGGCATGTTGATGCTTAGAGAAGTCAGACATGTTCCGGATATCCGCCTTAATTTGATGTCTACTAGTAAGCTTGATGAGAATGGTTATAGCATTTCCTTTGGTGAAGGTCAGTGGAAGCTTACTAAAGGGTCTCTAGTGGTGACTAGAGGAAAGAAGGTAGACGCTTTTTACACAATGCAGGCTAACGTGGAAGGTGTTAAAGATGGGGGAGTTAGGCGAAAAAAGATGTGATATAAATCCATGCAAGATGGAAGAAAAGCCTTGCAAGAGAACCACGAGAAGAAAGCTCTTCACTTTAAATGGGTACCAAAAGTGAAGAAGGAAAGTGATAGCTCGCATCCAAGATACAAAGCGGTTATGAAAGAATTTGACAAGCAAAAATTTGTCAAGTTTGAGTTAGATCCTCCCATCAAGAAGAGTCATGCCGATGAGATAAAGTCGGACGTGAAGAAAGTTGAATATTTCAAGAAGCTTGAGTTGGGTTAAGGCTTCGTTTGGATTAACTCCAAGTAAGGAGTTGTGGTTTGACATGCAAATTCAGTCTTGGAAGGTTATACAGAAGCAGACATAGCAGGTTTCGAAGAGAAGGACTCTACTTCGGGGTATTTGTTTACTTTTATAGGGGGAGCCATGTTATGGCAGTCCAAGTTGCAGAAGTGTATTGCTTTGTCTATTACTGAGTTGACAACGAAATGTTGTGGTTTCTTCAAGAGTTGGATTTGACATAGGAATAGACTCCAAGTAACGGAGTCATGGTGAATACCTCCTCTAATGCGTTCGGAAGGGGAGATTATTGGTCAATGGTCCTCACCCATTAATGGGTTAAAAGAAACATCTCACCAACTCTCTTCACTCATTAATGTTACTCCCCTCCCAACTGGCTATAGAAAGGAAGCAAAGCAACAAAAAAAACACACACCAACACATAACATATACTCTCATCCGAGAATTTAAGAGAAAGGAGGGAGAGAGAAGCTTTTGTGAAGCTTTAGAAAAATAGAGAGAAAGAAAGATGTTCAAATAAAAGGGTGTTTTATTTGGGTTCCATCACATAGTTATTGTAAGACCCCAACTTATTATAAATAAAATTGAATTTTTTCTATTCATTATTCTAAATTAATAAGGTGTTAATTTGATATAAAGCTTTGATTATGGGTGAAATGTACAAATTTTACAAAATAAGCAAGTGTTATAGAATATTCATTTTTGTTGGGGAATATTCGTTTGGTCGTGGAATATTCTTTTTGTTGGGAATATCCGTACGACGACGCAGTCAATTGTGGGCCCCATAACGGAATAACTGTCGGATGAAGAAAATGACAAAGTTTGAGTTTTATAAATAATGGCGTAATTGTTACCGTTAACACTGTTGGAATACCTAGTGGTTAAAATACAGTAATACGCGTGGTTGTACAGTAGTACACGGTATTGCACAGTATTGCTGAATTATTGACTCATACATAAGAAGACACTACTCAATAATTGTTACAGTAGTTACTGTTTAATATTTTATTTTATTGATTCAATAATTGCTGCGTTGATATTTTATATTATTATTATTTCAATAATTGTCACTGCACAGTATTTCTCATTATCAGATCAATAATTCATATTATTTGAATAATATTATTAGATAACAATATTGACAATGTCTAGAAAGTTCTGTCAAGGAGAGGTTTGGTCACCTAATTGCGCGCCAGTAAGGAAAAATCCTTATCGGAAAGTCCCCTCTTTCCTGGGAACTGTCTGGTTGTCATTATTGTGATTCTATAATATTATTTGTAAATAATTAATTATTGATAAGGAAATATTTATTTGATGCGGATATAAATGATGGATTTATTTATTTTATGTGGTTATAATTGAAGGAATTAATGTTGAGGTGTTTTATCAGTATTTTTGTCGGAATGGAGGTATTAAAAATCAAATCAGTATTTTACGATATATTGTGTGAGTTATAGTTTTTAATCCGACCGTTGAATCGTTGTGATTTTTGGATATGTTATACATATATAATTTAAGTATATGTCCACAAATTTTGAACCGTTAAAAATAAACGTATGATTTGTTATGAATTTTAAGAGGTGACTGATTCAGAAATTAGGTTTATAAATGATTTTAATGGAAAATTCTAGAATTGAGTGGGCACCACTTTTAGTTGGTGAGAAATGTGATCAAATTGAATTTCAAATGTGGTGGGTGGCAATAGTAGCAGGTAAAGCCATCAGGTAGCAGGTCAAGTCTGTTTCGGCGTGCTAACATTTTCCTATAAATAGAGGGCTAAGTTAGAATTGAAAATCACACCAGAAATAAGCTTTCTTTCTCTCTATATTATCGAGCGTATTTTGTGAGTATTTAGATACTTTGTGAGTTGTTATTCAGTGCAAGTTTCATTCAGCATCATATCCGATATTTCATTCAGAAGTACGGTTTCTTTGAGGTAATGGATGTTATTTTCTTCTTAAATGATATTATTTCTTCAATATCATTATGCCGAAATATTGGTTTGAACTTTTTAATCAAATTTGGAACCTTTTGTGTCGGGATTACTATTCACGTATACGACACTATTCACGAATACGACACTATTCATTAAAAAATAAAATTTTCTTCTTTTTGTCCAAGATGTCTATTATGGTTACTATCTTTGATTGTATCCATATTTTGATCTTTATTTTGAATTATGCTTCACAATTGGTTATTCTGAAGTATTATTGATCTTGGATAAACTGTTATACAAATCCCTAATATTTATCTTTCTGTCCCACTAGATTCGTTCTCTAAAATGTTTTTCATCATCCCCAGTCCTTAATGATGATATTATTGAATATCTTTGGTCTGTAGTGCAAAGATGAATGATTAACTGATGAATATCTTTGGCCCGTAGTACAAAGATGAACAGGTGTTGAGATAAACATGACCAACTGGTGATACAAATGAATATCTTTGGCCTGTAGTGCAAAGATGAATATTCAATTAAAGATGTATATTGATTGTTGTTATAGGAATAAAATATTGATGATGGACTTTTAAATCTTAGAAGCTATTAGAACTCATTCTCTACTTGACTCTTCTAATGGATTGCTGTTTTCGCTGCAGTTTTGATCTAAAACTTGTTGTCTATTATGTTTTATCAGATTTTTTCCTGTTGAAGACTAATGATAATTTGTTGTATATTATCTTAGTCATAATATTCTTTACTGGGCTAGTTGAGCTCACAATTTTCCTTTTTGTTCCATTTTTCTTCTCAGGAGGTGAGAACATAGCAGGATCTAGTCGGGGTATGTAGTGATGGTTCTAGAAAGATGTTTTAGCAGTCCTCACTATTTTTGTAAAATAGTGTTTGAATAATTGTAATGAAGACTTATTTGAGTTTGGATATTGTCTAGAAGACAATATTTGTATTTAAACTCACAGTATGTGTTGTCGTATTTTGCACGACAATTATATTATTGAAGTTGTAGTTTGCTTTCTGTACCATGTATTTGGCGACTCAGAATGGGTGTTGTATACCTATTTTGGGGGCATCACAGTTATTGTGGTGAAGTAATTCGAGTTTGCAGTCAAATTAAGATATCTTTGTATTCTCTCATATTATTCTAGTAAATTATTTGGAGTTTGTCCCGTGGTTTTTACCTCTTAGTTTTAGAGGGTTTTCCACGTAAAATCTTTGTGTTTCGTGGTTGGATATTTTTTACTAATTATTTCCTGCAGTGGTTATTATTTTGGTGGAACTACGAATTTAACCTGTTTGGCATATACTGATATTTTATCTGTCTAATTTATCAAAGACAACAATATTTGGGAAGTGATTTTTTCCCAACAACAAAACCAAAGTACATTCATAAAACCTTGACCCTTTTCGAAACTTTTTATACACCAAGAAATAAAAATAAATAAATAAAAAGTACAAGCTATATCCAAAAAAAGTATCTTTCCAGAACTTAAAACATATAGTTCGACTACAATAAAATATATGAGAACTTCGACTACAACAAAATATATGAGAATATATTCATTGAAAGATACTTCTTTTAGTATTCCTAGAGGCAAAATCTTTAATTAAATGTTCAAAATCAAGTTTGTCCAACATATCCTTCTTGATGCACATGGCTGCGAACCCATTTAACCTTTCTTGTGTCATAATCGACCGTAAGTAATTTTAACAATTTTAATTTTGAATTTTTTTTTTCCAGCATATGTCACTATCACATGAATAATTAGTAATAGCTTGTAAGCAATTGAAACATTAGGAAAACAATTCAATGCTTTTATAAACTCCAAAAAATTTCAGTGACTGAATTTATTTCTCTTGATAAAGTCATATATATATATATATATATATATATATATATATATATATATATATATATGATCCGGATCTTAAGCTCATCCCTTATCTAACATACCTTGCTCACCCCCTTTTAGCGACGGACCGGGTGACGATTCGATCCGTCGCTATATATTTGGTCCATCATTATATGTTGTCTGTCGCTAAAAGCTAAGACGACGGTTCTATATATAGAGAGACGGACCGAATCGTCGCCCGATCTGTCGCTAAAGGGAGTGAGCAAGGTATGTTAGATAAAAGGGTGAGCTTAAGATCCGGACCGTATATAAATATATATATATATATATATATATATATATAACAAATTGGCTCCCCGATCGGAGGCGTGGGATGGTCGATCATCTCGCTCGTTCTCAATAACGACCATGACTCAAATTGCAGCAATATGTGTTAAATATTTTCAAAATATAATAAATTTACTATATTATTTTAATAACTAACAGGTTCATTGGTTCATATTGGCTATACACAAAAGGTAAGTTCCCAAGTCTCTTCCTATCCATCTCTCATGTTTACCCTACGATGTAAGGTTAAAAATGTAACAAGTTAATATATATATATATATATATATAGTCCGGATCAGGTCCGGACTCCCGGATTTAACAAAATCCGGACCTTTTTTTTTTTTGCTTTTTTTTTTTGAAACAACTAAAAAAAAAATTTATGAAATTGGAATTTTTACATTATACAGTGTTTTGGGTGTGATTTGGATGCCTATAACAAAACATGTCTGTACAGTCTGGGCAGACTGTACATACATTGGTTGGTGTAGGTATTAAAAACACACCTAAAACACTGTATTATTGAAAAATTTCAGTTCCATAATTATTTTTTTTTTAGTTGTTCTACAAAAAAAAAAAAAATTTATTGGGTCCGAATTTTCTCCCGTCCGGGAGGTCCGGACCTGATCTATTTTCTATATATATATATATATATATATATATATATACTCTCAATTTTAAATGGTATTTTCTCCATTTTTTTCTTCCATTATAAAATTTTTAAAATTTAATTAATGTTTTGTTTGATTGATAAGAATAAATATAAAATTTTAATATTATCCTTCTAAAATTCATTAATTAAAAGATGAAAGATCAAACAAATTAGTATTAATGTAAAGATTATATGGAAGACTAAGTCATTTATACTTTTTTGATTGCAAACAATAGATAAAAAGAATTAGCATAAAGTATGATACGATTTGGTACAGTTGGACGTCCAAACTGTACATGAAATCGCTTGGGTGAGGTTTGATAGTTTTAAAACCGTACATGACACTTCTTGTGATTGATGCGGTGCAATTTTAAACTGCGATTCTATTTGGTTCGGTTTTGATTCCAAAATCAATTAACATAGTCAACAATAATATTAAATACATCAAATTCATCTTTATGGGTAAGAAACCATATATGAAATTAACATAATAACATCAAACAACAAGTTTTATGTTTGAAATTTGTTACTAATTATGACTATTTCTAGGGGTGTGCAACCCATAAATACCGGCCCGAACCGGACCGGTACAGAAATTAGTCAAATTTTGATATTGGTATGTACCGATTGGACCGGTATACCGAACATGTACCGGTTTTTACCGAATAAATACCGAAAATTAATATAATAATTTTACTATTATTATTATTATTTTTATTATACTCATTATTATTATTATTTATTAATAATAAAAAAATTAAAAAGACGGGTATATACTGGTATGATTTGGTATTATCGAACCAACCAAAATCGGTACCAAAAAACCGGTATATACCGAGTTTTTTTTTACTAAAATTGGATCGGTTCTTTTTGTACCGAACCGGCCAGTTCGGTTTGGTTGGAAAAACCGAAAAAAAATAAAAATTATGCACACTTCTAACTGTTTCAACATTGTTCAAACCATTACAATTCAATTAAAAATATTTCTAGCCACAAACAAAAAGTTTAAAAATACATAACATAGTTAAATTGTCTAATACAACATATTTTTAAGAATTAGGATTCCTTAATAAATTTAAGTCTCCATGAAACATCCTAAAGTACAAACTGCAGAAGATAATTAAAAATCAAGTCCAAGAGAACATTCTAGTACAAATATTATTAAGTGCCATTATAAACACAAAACAATGACAAAGGTGCATATTGAAAAAATCTGGATATTACTATGTAATTTCATGGGGAATGGGACAACAAAAACAACTAAACTATATTACAAATAATAATAATAATAATTGAATGAGAGAAGAAGTCTTTTGAATAATAAATTGAAATATAAAATTAAAATATCATACTGAAAGAGTGAAACAATAAGCAATACCAAATAAAACTTATACCATTGCCAAGAACACATCACACACACGACCGCACCAATAAAAAAGATGATAAACTGTGATCTGAAACGTATACATCACACACATCCTTATATATATATATATATATATATATATTTTGATAGAATATATATTTATTTAAGTTAATTTCCATAATTATATTTTAGATTGATTGACCATATCTTTTGTAAAGTTGGCTCTCCTACTTTGTAGCGATTGATATCTTGTAATTATCATTATCCTAGCCTAGAATTATGTTAATCATTGTTGTATATTAGGAACGCTTGTTCAAGGCAATGACACACAAAGAATTCCTTTTACTTTCATGGTATCAGAGCCATAGAAAAGCAACCTCTCCTTCTTCTGCTTCCTCTTTTTCTTCATCGTCATCTCTCATTCTTCATCAATGACAGAAAAGATTCATCCTGCCACAACCATAACAAACATCAAAATAGCCATTCCCCTCACATTGGATTATGAGTCTGCTAAATATACTAATTGGAAGACTTTATTTACAATCCATGCTAAAACCATGCTCACCTACGAGCACATCGTGCCACCACCGGTCGATGATAAGGCGACAACTCCAGCCTTTCCTCCAAAAACTGAGGCTGCACTTCTGGCTGAGAAGGCTCATTGGGATCGCATTGACAACATTATTTGTCAATGGATTTATGGAACCATCTCCGAGGATCTTCTAAACACCATAATTGATCCCGACGACATGGCTGTCGATGCTTGGAACCGTTTGACAGAATTGTTCTAGGATAATATGACTTCTCGGGCCATCCACCTCGAGACAAAGTTCTCAACCACTAATTTACGTCACTTTCCTGATGCAAAGGCGTTCACTCGCCGCCTCAAGGTGCTGGCCGATTAGTTGGACAATGTCGGAGCCAATGTCTCTGACCAAAGAATGGTGTTGCGTCTTCTCACTGCTTGACCGAGGCATATGACGATTTTGTGACGGTGTTTCAGAACATGAAATCTCTACTGACGTTCGCTCAAGCACGGTCGATGTTGCTTCTAGATGAAATCACCAAGGCCGAATAAGCCAAACTCGAATCAGGTTCGACCTCTGCTCTTTTCATGAATTCCAATACTGATAATTTAAAAAATAATGGACAGCAACAGGAGACTGGTTAGAACAGAAATTCAAACAATTACGGTAGGAAGAACAATGGCAAAAATTACGCTGGAAATAACCAACGCAACCAGCAGACCCACGATGACCGTGGTGGCGATAATCGCAACCAGTAGTGTCCTCCATAGCAACAGCATGCCGAGAATTTCCCACCTTGGGGCGGGTGAGTCCCTTAGCTGTGGGGCACCCCAATGTGTCCTTATCCCACCGACCCTTGGGGTGTCCGTCCACCAATGGTGGCAAGGAAGCAGGGTGTCTTGGGTGCTCTTCCTTCTCAATCGTTCTACACCGCAACTCCAGCTCCAAGTGTTTATGCTCCAACTGACATTGATCAAGCAATGCACACTCTCTCTTTAAACCAACCAAACAAAAATTGGTATATGGACACTGGAGCGACGTCTCACATGACCGCTAATCCCGGTACTCTCACTCCTTATTTTAATTTGAGCAAAACTAATGGAATAATTATTGGTAATGGTAGTATGATTCCAATCCGTGGTTATGGTAATACCTCTCTTACCCAAACAAATCCACCCTTACACCTCAAAAATGTTTTACATGTTCCTAACCTGATTAAAAACCTTATTTCGGTACGTAAATTTACTAACGATAATATGATTTCCGTTTAATTTGACCCCTTCGGCTTTTCTATGAAGGACCTCCAGACGGGGAGCAAACTTCTACAATGTGAGAGCACGGGAGAGCTCTACCCTTTCTGTAAGACCCAAACTTTTATAAATAAAGATTAATTTTTTCTCGAATTATATTTTTGAATATTAAGGTGTGAATTTGTTATAATGTTATAGTTGTGGGTAATATTTATAAAATTTATAAAGTAAGCAAGTTGTTATAAAATATTCGGTTGGTCGGAGAATATTCGTTTTATCAAGGAATATTCGTACGGCGGCACAATCATTGGTGGACCCCGCAATAGAATTATTGTCAGAGTTAGAAAATGACAGAAATATCTTTTTATAAAAATAACAGCGAAAGTTTTACCGTTAACTATTGAAATACTCGTCGATAAAAGTACAATAATACACGTGGTTGCATAGCAGCACACGGTATTGTACAGTATCTTTGATTATTGATGCTTACGTGAGAAGTCACTCGGTTTCATTCAATAATTGTCACAGTAATTGTTGCACAGTATCTCATATTATTGATTCAATTATTGCCACAGTATCATATGCACAATATTTTACATTATTAAATCAATAATTGACGAGACACAATTATTCATATTATTAGTTAGCATTATTGACAATGTCTAAAAAATTCTGTCGAGGAAAGGGGTTTGGTCATCTAATTGCGAGCCGATAAGGATAAATCCTTATCGGAAAGCCCCATCTTTCCTGGGAATGATCTGGTTGTTGATAGTGTGAGTTTATAATATTAATTATTATGTGGTGGATATTGGTTCAATTTTTATTTAAATGAAGGAATTTTTAGCATGAAATAATTGTTGAAAGTTTGACATATTTTCTGTGAAATTATAATTATTTCTCCGATAAAATATTCATTCAAATATATTATTATAATATTTTATAATTGTTTAAATAATAATATTATAATATATATATATATATACATGTGATAAAAGGGACGAATATGTGTATTCTTTTTTGGTAGCTTGAAAAATGTCAGCAAATGTGGTTTGCCTAAATTTTGTGGGCCCTCAAAGATGGAAAATAAGAATTTGGCGTGAAGAAATGATTTGTTAGGCCATTTGGTTGGTAAAAAATGTTGCTTGCAATTTTGTTTCAAAGAATGGCCCCCACCCATATTGAAATTAAGATGTTAGGCATTGAAAAGTTTGGCTGATAAGGAAAAGTTAAGCATGCAGTTGATTTTTTTCCTTCCGTATTTCACTATAAAATGAGGGAAACCCTCCATCCTAAATCACACCAAAAATCTCAAGCATTTTTACTATAGTATTGTGAGTATTTCTTTTGAGTGTAAGAATACTTTGAGCGTAGTTTTCTGCAAGATTTTTTTCAGAATAATATCCGATATTCCAGTCAAATCCAATTTCTACTAAGGTAAAGGATATTATTTTATTTTAATACTCGTAAGAAATATTATTTTATTTCATACTCCATAGTATGGAAGGGATATTATTTCATTTCACATTCCTAAATTTAAACTTATTATTGTAAGTATTACTTCTATAATTTCTGAAATTAGTAGAATATTCTTGACATTTGCGCTTCATCCAGTATCTTTTCATGAAAATATTATTCTGAGCATTATTGATAAGTTTTAACTTTTTCATGTCGGAGTACTATTCACGGGGTACTATTCACTCGGGTATTATTCACCCAGGGTACTATTCATGATAAAAATTAATTTTTTTTGGTCTAAATTATTTTTGATACAATATTATTCTTGAATTTTACTCCACAAAGTAGTATCATGTTGACAATTTAGACATTATTGAATTCTGGATAAATTAAATTATAAATCTTTAGAATTTATCATTTCTTTGCATTTAATTGAATTCTTATATCATTATCATCATCCTCATGTTTATATTGTTATGAAAGTTATCTTTGGCCCGTAGTGCATAGATGGATTGTTGATCGGTATGATTATGACCAGGAATCATTCGGTATAATCATGACCTGTAATGTTACAAATGATATGGTAAAAGTTCTCATTGGCCCGTAGTGCATTGATGGACAGTTGTTGAGATCAACATGACCATTGGTGATAATAATGAATATCCTTGGCCCGTAGTTCATGGATAACTCGGTGATGTGAATTATTTATTACGCTGAGTCTCAGAGATAAAATTGGTTATAACTTTAAATCATAAAAGATAGTAGATATCATGGTCTACTTGACTCTTCTAATGGATTATTTGTTCCGCTGCATTTATACTTGTTGTATATTATATTATATCAGTTTAACACTGTTGAAGGCTAACGATAATTTATTTTGCATTATCTTAGTTATAATATTCTTTACTGGGCTAGTTGAGCTCACCCTTTTCTTTCATTGTTCTCTTCAAGAAATGAGAATATAGTTGGGACTAGTCGGGGAACGGAGTGACGGTCCAGATGGTTGTTTTAGTAGTCCTCACTATTCTATGAAATAGTGTGATACTAATTGTAATAAGATTGAATTTGAGTGTGGATATTATCTAGAAGACAATATTCGTATTAAAACTCTCAGCTTATGTCTCGTCGTATTACACGACAGCTGTATTAATTAAGTTATATTTGAATTTTGTACCATATATTTGGAGACTCAAAATGGGTGATGTATACCTATTTTGGGGGCGTCAAAGTTGGTATCAAAGCTTAGGGATATGATTTCTGGCTGAGATGTGAAACTAGAACTAGGAGGGGAGAGATGGGTAATTCCTTCGTTAGTATGACCTACCTAAGTTTATTTGTTACTTAATTGGTCGGTCAGAGTATAGGGATAATATGTGATATGTCAATTAACCCTTGTTTTGTGGCAGTGTTTGAAAATGGCATCTAAAAATGTTGAGATAAGCAATGAAGCACATGAGACCGTTGAGTCACCAACGATCAATACCCAGGATAATGTGCATCAAGAAGACATTAATCATCGGGTTAAAAATAACACCGATCAGATGATGAACGATGGGATGTTCAGAGACTTTATGAAATTCATGCAACATCAGGCGAGAGAGAATCCGATTCAAAATGCAGGTGAAAACACTAACAACTCTCGACTAGGACCACTAGAGTTTTTGGGAGAGCCAAAACCACTTAAGGCGGAGAGGTGGATAAATCAGATCACCAAGATATTTGATGTCTTGGGATATTCCGAGGAGCAAAAGGTTCCCTTTGCCACTATCATGTTGCGAGGAGAGGCAGATTACTGGTGGAAATCAGTAAAGCGTACTCATCCTGTTGCACTAAAGATATCTTAGGAGAAGTTCCAAGAATTGTTCAACGAAAAATACTTTCCTGAAAGTATTCGTCATATGAAGGTGGTGGAGTTCATCAAGTTGCAGCAAAACAACATGACCGTGTCGCAATACGAGGCTAAGTTTGCCGAGTTGTCTCGGTTTGCATCCCATTTAGTTAATAATGAGAAGAGAATAACGCGAATGTTTCTATAAGGTTTGAGACCCAAAATACGTTAATACCTCATTTCTCACAAACTGTATTTGAATTCAGATGTTGTAAATAGGGCTCAGTTATTGGAGCGCGTTAATGAGTCAACCCAACCAAGAGAGAGCAGCCGGCAAGTCGATAATACCAGTGGTAGCAGTCATCAAAGCGATGGATAACAAACATGGAGGGAATCAACATGCCAGAAATGGTAACCACTTCGGTGGTAATCATGGCCAAGATAATAGAAGTGGAAATTTCAAGAAGGGGAGATTTAATAACGATGGAAAGACGTCAGCACCAGCACCTGTTGTTAAGAAAGGAGAACGACCGTCAGTCGTATGTTATAAATGCGGAGGGGAGGGACACATCAGTCCAAACTGTACGTAGCAGTCCAAAGCATGTTATAATTGTGGAAGAGAAGGTCACCTAGCCTGATTTTGTCATGCACCGAAGTCAAGTCCAACTAGGATGGAGGCATCAAAGGTCGTCCCAGACAAGAAAAAACTAGTAATTCAAAGGAGAGCATTTGTCGTAACATCTCAAAAAGCGAGGAATACGAACGAGGTGATCACGAGTAAGATAATCATAAACTCTTGCGAAGTTTATACCTTATTTGATATCGGCTCTACCCATTCTTTTATTTCTTCTACTTGCGCTCAACATTTATATTTAACTCCGGAGAAATTAGACTTTGACTTATCCATTGGGAGAAACCTTCATTACATCCACTTTTTATAAGTCTTGTTTGGTTCAAATCAGTACCCTCACATTACCTGTCGATCTTATTTCCTTAAAAATACTTGCATTTGATGTGATTTTAGGGATTGATTGGTTAACTACTCATCATGCAAAAATTGATTATTTTCATAATGTTATTAGTTTTATATTCCTAACCAACCTATTATGCGAATTCAAGCGACCAAACCACTAAAGTCAATCATTGTCATATCAAGCCATAAAGCTATTCGTTTATTAAAAAATAGATGTCAAGCTTTCTTAGCCCATGTAACGGATTTAAACAAAAATACGTTAAATTTGAATGATATTTCTATTGTTAATAAATATCCTGACGTATTCCCTGAAGAACTTCCTGGCCTACCCCCAGAGTGTGAAATTGAATTTTGTATCGACCTTGAACCTGGTACAAAACCCATTTCCAATGCTCCATATCGAATGGCTCCTATTGAACTTCAGGAGTTAAAACCCAACTGCAGGAGTTGTTAGACATCAGTTTCATTTGTCTTAGTATGTCTCCTTGGGGTGCTCCTGTTCTATTCGTAAAGAAGAAAGATAGGAGTATGAGACTTTGCATTGACTATCAGGAGTTGAATCATGTCACCATAAAAAATAGGTACCCGTTACCTTATATTAATGACCTGTTTGACCAGTTGCAACGTGCCAAATTCTTTTCAAAGATTGATCTTCGCTCCGGATATCATCAGTTAAAAATTAAAACTGATGACATTCCAAAGACTACTTTCAGAACTCAGTACGGGCATTACGAATTCTTAGTCATATCTTTTGAATTGACTAATGCTCAAGCGGCCTTTATGTATATGATGAACCAAGTATTCAAGGAATATTTCGATCATTTTGTGGTTGTCTTTATTGATGACATCCTCTTCTACTCCAAAGGCCGTGAAGAACATGAGCAACACTTGTGACTGATACTTCAAAAGCTTTGTGAAAACAAACTATATGCCAATTTGAAGAAATGCGAGTTCTGGCTTGAGGAAGTAGCATTCCTTAGGCAAGTGATATCAAATCATGGATTATCTATTGACCCGATAAAGATTGAAGCAATTCAAAGCTGGGAGCAACCTAAGTCAGTAACTAAAGTACGTAGCTTTCTGGGTTTAGTTGGTTATTATCGGAGATTCGTGGAAGGATTTTCTCAAATTGCTACTCCATTAACTCAGATAACTCGAAAAGATATAAAATTCGGTTGGAGTGAGGAATGTGAAAAGAATTTTCAAGAACTCAAGATGAGACTCATTTCAGCACCTGTTCTGACAATACCATTTGGTTCGGAGGGATTTGTCATATACAACGATGCTTCACGCAAAGGTTTAGGATCTATTCTCATACATCATGGAAAAGTCATAGCCTATGCTTCACGAAAACTCAAATAATATGAGAGGAATTATCCTACTCATGATCTAGAGTTGGCAGCAGTCATTTTTGCGTTAAAGATCTGGAGGCACTACTTGTATGGGGAGAAAGTGGAGATCTATACGGATCATAAGCCTCAAATATTTCTTCACCCAAAAGGAACTCAACATGAGGAAACGACGTTGGCTTGAACTATTGAAAGATTATGATCATACCATTCAATACTATCCTAGAAAAACGAATGTGATAGCTGACGCATTGAGTAGAAAATCATATGCGGGTACGAGTGTGATATTGTCAACGCAAAGGCCCATTTGTATAACTTGCAAAGGATGGAGATAGAGATAAAGACTCCAAGGACCCACGTGATGATGACAAATATATGAGTAGAACCGACTTTAATCGATAAAGTTAAAGCTTCTCAAACTATAGACCTGGGGCTTATGCGTATGAAGAAGAAAGTGCAAAAAGGTGCTATTCTAGAAGCAAAAATCGATAAAGAAGGAATACTTCGAGTCAACTCCAGACTTTGTGTTCCTAATGACTCTGATTTGAAGTATAAGATCATGATGGAGGCACACAACACACCATTTTCAATCCATCCTGGGAGTACCAAAATGTATCATGATCTTCAACATACATTTTGGTGGAGAAATATGAAAAAAGAGATCGCGGAGTTTATCTCAAGGTGTCTAACTTGTCAAGGCGGAGCATCAAGTGCCAAAAGGTCCATTGCAACCACTTAAAATTCTAGAATGGAAGTGGGAGCACATTACCATGGATTTCTTTACTAGTCTTCCCAAGGTTTCTCAAGGAATAGATGCAATTTGGGTCATTGCTGATAGATTGACCAAGTCTGCTCATTTCTTACCTATACGAGAAACTTATTCACTTGAACGTCTTGTTCGTATGTACATAAATGAAATTTTAAGACTGCATGGTATTCCAGTATCCATAGTTTCTGATCGAGACCCAAGATTCACTTCACGATTTTGGGTTAGTTTGCAAAAAGTTATGGGCACGAATTTATGATTTAGTTCGGCATATCATCCTCAAACAGACGGGCAGTCGGAGAGGAATATTCAAACTCTAGAGGATCTATTAAGACTCTGTGTCCTTGACTTCAAAGGAAGTTGGGACAAGTTCTTGCCATTGGTGGAATTCTCCTACAATAATAGCTACCAAACAAGTATCGGCATGGGTCAATTCGAGGAATTGTATAGACGCAAGTTTCGTTCTCCAGTATGCTGGGAAGAGGTGGGTGAAGCAACGTTGTTAGGACCAGAATTGGTACACATAACTACAGAAAAGATTCAAATGATGAAGCAACGTATAAAGACCTCATAAGATAGACAAAAGAGTTATGTTAATCTTCATCGAAAGGACGTGGAATTCAATGTTGGAGAGCATGTGTTGTTACGTGTTGCTCCACGGAAAGGAGTTACAAGATTTGGAAAGAGAGGAAAGCTCAATTCTCGATTCATTGGCCCATTTGAAATCTTCGATTGAGTAGGAAATGTGGCTTATAGACTCACCTCACCGCCAAGTATGTCTCGTGTTCATAACATTTTTCACATATGTGGCGCCCCCAAAAAAGGTATACATCACCCATCTTGAGTTGCCAAATACATGGTACAAAATTCAAATACAACTTAATAATATAGCTGTCGTGTAAAATACGACAAAACGTAAACTGAAAGTTTTAATAAGAATATTGTCATCTAGACAATATCCACACTCAAAAGAGTTCTCATTACATTTATTTTCAGACTATTTAACAGAATAGTGAGGACTACTAATACTATCTTCTGGACCGTCACTTCGTTCCCCGACTAGTCCCGGCTACGTTTTCATTTTTTGAAGAGAACAATGAAAGAAAGGGTGAGCTCAACTTGTCCAGTAAGAAATATTATGACTAAGATAATGCAGAATAAATTATCATTAGTCTTTAACAATGTTAAACTGATAAAATATAGTAGACATCAAGTTTAACTATAGCGGAACAAACAATCCATTAAAAGAGTCAAGTATAGAATAAAATCTACTATCTTTTATGATTTAAAAGGTTTTTCATCACTTTTATCGCTGGGACTCAGCTTAATAAATAATCCACATCATCCCTGCACTACGACCAAGGATATTCGTTAATATCACAACCACAAATTATCCATGCACTACGGGTCAAGGATATTCGTGTATTCATCAATGGTCATGATCATGCCAACAACTGTCCATCAATGCACTACGGGCCAATGAAGACTTTTACCACATCATTTGTAATATTACGGTCTTGATTATACTGAATAATCCCTGGTTATAATCATACCAAGTCCATCTATGTACTACAGGCCACAGATGACTTTCAAAAAAATATAAACATGAGGATGATGACAATGATATAAGAATTCAATAAAAACAAGTTCAAGAATTAATTTATTCAGAAATTAATAACGTTTAAATTGTCAACATGATACTTCTTTGTAGAGTAAAATTCAAGAATGCTCAGAAGAATATTTCCAAGAAAAGATACTAGATGAAGCGCAAATATCAAGGATATTCCACTAATTTTATGGAGTATAGAAGTCAAAACTTTAACTAACGGAGTATAATAAAGAATGGAATAACAAAAGAAATCACCATGCATGCGGTACTTCGCATACACAGGTTATTCGAATAGAATACTATATAACGGAACCAGGTCAGGCGAAATTCGCACTGACAGGATGTTCCAACAGAATAATAAATATGGAACCAGGTCCGGCGTAAAACGCACAGACAGGATATTCCAATAGAATAATAAAGATGGAACCAGGTCCGGCGTAAAATACACAGACACGATATTCTAACAGAATAATAAAGACAGAACCAGGTTCGGCATAAAACGCACAGACAGGATATTCTAACAGAATAATAAAGAATGGAATAACAGAAGAATTTCACCAAGTATAGGGTAGCCCGCGTATACAGGTTATTCCAACAGAATAATAAAGAATGAAATAACAGAAGTTCTCTTCATGAATACAAAAGAAATAACACTTTTCTTCTTTCTCTCTATAGTTTCTCTCTCTAGAGTTTTAGTGAATTCGTAAGAAATAATGAAGGAATGAGCTTCTATTTATAGAAGAATGGAAAGGCACTATGTTAGGACTCAATAATTATGCAAATTCTCGGATGAAAACTTTGATAACCCAAGATGCCAATTTTCAAACCTCCAACTAATAAGAACAAGGCAAGGAATTATAATACATATATATATATATATATATATATATATATATATATATATATAATGGATCCTGTCCGGGAGTCCGGACAGGTCCTAAAATACGGACCAATTTTTTTTCTTTTTTTTGCTTTTTTTTTGAAACAACTAAAAAAAATAAATAAATTATGGAACTGAAATTTTTCCATAATACAGTGTTTTAGGTGTGTTTTTAATACCTATACCAACCAATGTATGTACAGTCTGCCCAGACTGTACAGAAATGTTTTGGTATAGGCATCCAAATCACGCCCAAAACACTGTATTATGGAAAAATTTCAGTTCCATAAATTTTTTTTTTTTAGTTGTTTCAAAAAAAAAAGCAAAAAAAAAAAAAAGGTCCGAATTTTGTTAAAATCCGGGAGTCCGGACCTGATCCGGACTATATATATATATATATATATATATATATATATATATAAACCACATATGTTTTTTTAAAAAAAACAATTAACCACCCGAACAACTTGCTAGATTCCTTTCCTCCAAATTCATTTTAAACACCCGTGGGCCCCACGTGTTTCCCTCCCACCAACATCTCATAATCACATGAGGGTCCCATTATATATACAATAAATAACTTTCTACCGATTATTTTAAAAATGGGCAAATGAGGTCCATAAAATAAGCAAAATTTCATAAAAAAACACTTTAATTTTTTTAACAATATTTATCACCTTTATTATAATTCACAATATTAATCGACCAGGTCGTTCCCAGGAAATAAGGGGCTTTCTAATAAGGATTTCTTCATATTGGCACATAATTAGGTGACCAAAACTCTCCTTGACAGAACTTCTAGACATCATTAATATTGTAAATAATAATATTAATAACTTTGTCGTCTCAATTATTGATTTAATAATATATAAAATATCGACAATAATTGAATGAAATAACGTGAGATACTATGCAACAATTACTATAGCAATAATTGAACAAAACTGAGTGACTTCTCACGTAAACATCAATAATCAATACCGTGTACTACTATGCAACCACACATATTACTATACTTTTACTACCGAGTAGTTCAACAGTTTTAACTGTAAAACTTCTGTCGTTATTTTTATAAAAATATTTTTGTCGTTTTCTCAATCCGACAATAATTCCGTTGTGGGATCCACCAATGATTGTGCCTTCGTACGAATATTTCCTGTTAAAACGAATATTCTCCGACCAATCGAATATTATATAACAACTTGCGTACTTTGCAAAATTTATAAATATTACCCATAACTATAATATTATATTAAATTCATTCCATAATATTAAAAATGATATTTAAAGAAAATTCATTTTTATGAATAAAAGTTGGGGTTTTACAACCTATCTATGTTACGTAAATATGTGGAAGACCCGAACCACATTATTTAGTTAAAACCGGACGAAATAGTGGAATATTTAACGTATAAAGAGATACCTGTTAAAATTTTGGATAAGAAGGAATATATTCTACGCTCCAAGGTTATACCTCAAGTCAAAGTTTTGTGGAGAAACCACGATGTTGAGAAAATAACCTGGGAGTTAGAATCTGAAATGAAATCAAGGTATCTTCACCTCTTTGACATACCAGGTATGTACCCTAATTTCGAGGATGAAATTTCATTAGAAGGGGAGGTTGTAAGACCCCAACTTTTATAAATAAAGATTAATTTTTTTCTCGAATTATATTTTTGAATATTAAGGTGTGGTTTTGTTATAATGTTATAGTTGTGAGTAATATTTATAAATTTTGCAAATTAAGCAAGTTGTTAGAAAATATTCTGTTGATCGAGGAATATTTATTTTATCAGGGAATATTCGTACGACGACACAATTATTGGTGGACCCCACAATTGAATTATTTTCGGACTTTGAAAATGACAGAAATATCGTTTTATAAAAATAACGGCGAAAGTTTTATCGTTAACTGTTGAAATACTTGTTGATAAAAGTACAGTAATACGCGTGGTTGCATAGTAGCAAACGGTATTGTACAGTATCTTTGATTATTGATGCTTACGTGAGAAGTTACTCGGTTTCACAATATCTCATATTATTGATTTAATTATTGTCATAGTATCATATGCACAATATTTTACATAATTAAATCAATAATTATCGCGACACAATTATTCATATTATTAGTTAGCATTATTGACAATGTCTAGAAAATTCTGTCGAGAAAAGGGGTTTGGTCATCTAATTGTGCGCCGATAAGGATAAATCCTTATCGAAAAGCCCCCTCTTTCCTGGGAATGATCTGATTGTTGATATTGTGAGCTTATAATATTAATTATTATGTGGTGGATATTGGTTAAATTTTGATTTAAATGAAGGAATTTTTAGCATGAAATAATTGTTGAAAGTTTGGCATATTTTCTGTGGAATTAAAATTATTTCTCTAATAAAAATTTCATTAAATATATTATTATAATATTTTATAATTGTTTAAATAATAATATTATAATATATATATATATATATATATATATATATATATACATGTGATAAAAGGGATGAATATGTGTATTCTTTCTTGGTGGCTTGAAAAATGTCAGCAAATGTGGTTTGCCTAACTTTTGTGGGCCCTCAAAGATGGAAAATAAGAATTTGGCATGAAGAAATGATTTGTTAGGCCATTTGGTTGGTAAAAAAATGTTTCCTGCAAGTTTGTTTCAAAGGGTGGCCCCCACCCATATTGAAATTAAGATGTTAGGCATTGAAAAGTTTGGCTGATAAGGAAAAGTTAGGCATACAGTTGATTTTTCTCCTTCCGTATTGCACTGTAAAAGGAGGGCAACCCTCATCCTAAATCACACCAAAAATCTCAAGCATTTTTACTATAGTATTGTGAGTATTTCTTTTGAATATAAGAATACCTTGAGCGTAGTTTTCTGCAAGATTTTCTTAGAATAATATCAGATATTCCAGTCAAATCCAGTTTCTACTAAGGTAAAGGATATTATTTTATTTCAATAGTCGTAAGAAATCTATTTTCTTTCATACTCCATAGTATGGAAGGGATATTATTTCATTTCATATTTCTAAATTTAAACTTATTATGGTAAGTATTGCTTCTATAATTCCTGAAATTAGTAGAATATCCTTGATATTTGCGCTTCATCCAGTATCTTTTCATGAAAATATTATTCTGAGTATTCTTAAAAAGTTTTAAACTTTTCATGTCGGAGTACTATTCTTGGGGTACTATTCTCGAAGTACTATTCACCCGGAGTACTATTCATGATAAAAATTGATTTCTTTTCGGTCCAAATCATTTTTGATACAATTTTATTCTTGAATTTTACTCCACAAAGCAGTATCATGTTGATAATTTGGACATTATTGAATTCTGGATAAATTAAATTATAAATCTTTAGAATTTATCCTTTGTTTTCATTTAATTGAATTCTTATATCATTGACATCAGCCTCATGTTTATATTGTTATGAAAGTTATCTTTGGCCCGTAGTACATAGATGGACTGTTGATTGGAATGATTATGATCAGGAATCATTCGGTATAATCATGACTTGTAATGTTACAAATGATGTGGTAAAAGTCCTCATTGGCCCGTAGTGCATTGATGGACAGTTGTTGAGATGAACATGACCATTGGTGATAATAATGAATATCTCTGGCCCGTAGTGCATGGATAATTCAGTGATATAGATTATTTATTACACTGAGTCTCAGCGATAAAATTATTGATAACTTTAAATTATAAAAGATAGTAGATATCATGCTCTACTTCACTCTTCTAATGGATTGTTTGTTTCGCTGCAGTTAAACTTGTTGTCTATTATATTCTATCAGTTTAACACTGTTGAAGGCTAACGATAATTTATTCTGCATTATCTTAGTTATAATATTCTTTATTAGGCTAGTCTAGCTCACCCTTTGCTTTCATTGTTCTCTTTAGGAAATGAGAATATAGCTGGGAGTAGTCGGAGAACGGAGTGAAGGTCCAGATGGTTGTTTTAGTAGTCCTCACTATTCTATGAAATAGTGTGATAATAATTATAATAAGATTGAATTTGAGTATGGATATTGTCTAGAAGACAATATTCGTATTAAAACTCTTAGCTTATGTTTCATCGTATTACACGACAGCTGTATTAATTAAGTTGTATTTGAATTTTGTACCATGTAATTGGCGACTCAGAATGGGTGATGTATACCTATTTTGGGGGCGTCACACTTTCACCACCAAAAATTGGGTTATTTCATCTTCAGCACCTTCTTCTTTTATAATCATTTCTCCTAGTATTTGGCACTCCCATCTAGGTCATCCGGGAGATGTAATTCTTAGTACTCTTCGTAAAAATAATTTTATTAGTTGTGATAAAGCCAATAACTTTTTTTGTTCATATTTTCCCCTTGGGAAGTTTGTTAAATTACCTTTTATGATTCTTTATCTTTCACTACTATGCCTTTTGATATTGTTCATAGCGATTTGTGGACGTCACCTATTCTTAGCTCATCTGGCCATCGTTATTATGCATTATTTCTTGATGATTACACTAATTTTTTGTGAACTTTTCCTTTGTCTCAAAAATCACAGGTTCACAACATTTTTCTTTCTTTTCGAGCATTCATAAAAACTCAATTTGAAAGAGAAATAAAATCATTTCAGTGTGATCATGATCGTGAGTACTATAATGGTCCCTTTCATAAATTTTGTGACCAAAATGGCATGTCATTCCGTTTTTCGTGTCCTCACACTTCTTCTCAAAATAGAAAAGCAGAACAAAAAATAAAATCCATAATTAATATTGTCTTTACTCTGCTTGCACATTCATCTATGCCTCCCTCCTTTTGGCTCCACACTCTACAAATAGTACTTACCTTCTAAACATCCTTCCCTCAAAGGCTTTAGGCTAAAAAACGCCTATAAAAATTCTTTATCAAAAGAATCATTCCAATTCTCATCTTCGGGTTTTCGGGTGTTTATGCTTCCCATTCTTTCCATCCACCACAATTAATAAACTCCAAGCCTGTTCAACTTCGTCTGTCTTTTTAGGTTATCCTTCCAATCATAGGGGGTACAAGTGTTATGATTTGTCGGCTCAAAAAATTATCATTTCGCGTCATGTGCATTTTGATGAAACTCAATTTCCATTTTCAAAAATCCATACTCCAAATACATATGATTTTTTAGAGGATGGTTTGTCTCCATTGCAAATTCACACCTTGCATGAAAATGTCGCAAAACATCAACAAAATTGTTGATCGATTTCAAAATCAAAACATACATGCAAGTATAAATAGTCAACAAGTAATAAAGTAAAAGTAAGTATTGTTCCCACGAGGAATTATTTAATAGAAATCACCAAGTACTAGTTCTTAAGCAAATTAATTTTATTTAAACAATCGATTTAATGTTGTGAATTAAAATATATAATTAACCTACTACTACTACCACTAGTTGAATATCAGGTTATGGAGATTTAAGATCACAACTTCACTTATATTAAAACACTTCTTATTAAATATGCTCATTATTCTGGATTGTTAATCAGAAACTTATTAGTATTTATAACCACCTTCAGATGCATCACAAACATATTAATCCAAATCCACAGTTGATAGAATTGAATCAAACACTCTAATTAACTAATTTACTATATTCCTATGTGAATTACAATTAAAAGGATTTAAAGTACAGGTTCCATATCAGATTACACGCGGCATAAAGGCATATCCCTATCCTAAACACAAATTATGATTTCCAACACCATGAAGAAAACACAACCACATGCTATTATGATTATATTTAAATCTATATTTCATCTCCAAAATTCATATAGATTATCATGGTAATTGTTAGCTAAACAATTAAATAATTAAACGCAATCATAATAGACAATTCATAGAATATATCACATTAATTAACAGAGAAACATACTAAAATAGGCTTTGCAATAAGATCCGTTGCAATCTTAAACAAGAAATTTAGTTTATTATTATTAAATTAAAATCAAGAATCCACAATTGAATAAACATTAGAAGACAAAAGTAAGATTAGAGAAGAGAATAGAATCTGTTGTCAGCAGTCTTGAGACTCCTTTTCCACTCCTGCTTTGAATCTTCAATGTTCGTCATGTTGCTTCAATCTCCAATGGTTAATTAAGAACTAGGGTTTATGAATGAATTCCTAAATATAATGGAGTGTATCTCTAATCTAATCTATCTAAATCTCTTATTCTATGCCTCTCATCATGTATTTATAGGTTACAAGTCCAATTTTTAGTTTAGGAACAAACTCAATCCAATTTAGAGTCAAAATTCACCCCAAAATGCGTCCAAGTTTGACCATGCCCTTCTCCAATGCCCCAGCGCTGTTCACGGCATTGCACCACTGCCTCCTAGCACCCCGGCGCTGGGAATATGCCTGAAATGGGCGCCCCGGCGCTGGCCTCATTTTTGGAGATTTTCTGCTCCGACGTCCTTTGGAAAAATGGCCATAACATCTTCGTTCGAACTCCGATTTCGATGATTAAAGATGTTCCGGAAAGAGGAGATGTATATCTATAACTTTCATTCTTTATGTTTTTCAAAATAAGGGCTAGATAAATGATGAAATTAGATTTGAAGTGGATGCTATGTAAATGGCAAGTCGAAAATGCGAATCTAGCCACCCCAAACGTCGATCCAAGTAACTTTTGTCCCAATTCCTACAAAACAACATAAAACATGCATGAATAGACACAAACACTTAAAATCAACATAAAACATGCATGAATAGATAAAAACACTTAAAAACTTCCAAAAGATTAAGCTCGAACGCACTCAATTCATGGGTATAAAACTCACTCATAAATACCCCCAAACTTAAACCTTTGCTTGTCCTCAAGCAAAAACACAATTTAGAAAAAGTCATCCTCTAGCAATAATCCACCCAAACAATGAATCAATATGAATTTGCACAATGGCCTCAAAGGTTACAAAAAATGATATCCCGCAGAAAATTTCAAAACAATGTCATGTCTAAAATTTCAACAACTTTCATTAGCTTCACATCTACTCATGATTCATTAAGTGTGTGTGAGCATCCATATGTTCAAACTAGTCATGATTTAGCTAAGATCAACCAACACTCATAAAATATTTTCAACAACAACTCTCAAAATTTCTTATCACATCAATCACTGCTAAACTAGACAAAGCACAAAAAAAAATCTTAAAGATCAACCGGATATTCAAACTTTTAAGCACATATGAACCCTTCCTAAGTATGTCAAACATACATATTTTTTTTCTCTATTTAGTGAGTGCGTTTTACGCTCCATCTTGTTTTCCACTTTTCATTGAATGAGTGTGTTTTATGCTCCATCTCGTGCCTGTGTTTATGGGGAGTGCGTTTTACGCTCCATCTCGACCCACCACATGCTTCAATTATTCAACTCGGGAAGGTTCCAATATTTTTTTAAAAAAAATACCCCAAGATTTCCCCCAAACTTATGTGAGTGCTTAATTTTCACTTCGAATGATGCTCAAATAAGATTTCTCAAGTTGCAAATGGATGTGTAAAAATTTTCAAAAATTTCTCAAGTAATGTGAAAACCAACTAATAAGTTAAAATATAGACTAAGCATGCTCATCAATTCTCCAAGAGTTAACAATATCAACCACCCACTTATCATTGGCCAAAATCAAATTTCATCAAAACATTGCCGAAGTAAATACTAAACATGATAAATACCCCCAAACTTAAAAAAGACATTGTCCTCAATGGTTAAGATAGGAAAAATTAAAAGAAAGGACTTCCCTGACATATAGCAATTTATCTCTTTGTCTGCGAAGTCTGAAGAATAGGTTAGGCACATTGGAATGAATTGGGCACCACACTTGAGTTGGACTTAACTAACCTGTGAACACAGAATAAGAAAGCTTATTAAATCCTAAAAAAAATCTATCAACTAATACGAAACCTAATAAAAACTAAAAACTAAAAATAAAAATTAAACTTGGGTTGCCTCCCAATAAGCGCTTGTTTTATAGTCTCAGCTTGACTTCTTCAATTCTCTATTCAATTCCCCTATGAAAATTGAGGAACCCTCCATCCATCAGCAGTAATGTCTCTTTTGGGAGGTTCCCATTTGTAATGGCCATTAAATTTAAGTCACCTAGCATGATCTTTTTAGATAGGATCCCTATTAAGTACGACAAACCACTAGGTGCTTTCCCCATTATGTTTGTGATCAAATTGCTGCATGAATGCTTGTCAAACACAACATGGTCTTCTTATATCTTCCCTTTCTCGTCCCATCATGGCTTTAAAATTTTGCTAGCTCTCATATCACAAAGAGCTTTGCCGACAACATGACTGCCAATTGGGCATGGTTTTGCAAAACTGCCCGGATTCTTGAATTTTGGTGGAGAAAGTACATGGATCACTATCAAAATCGGGTCATCTTCGTTGGTACTCAAAGTTAGATCTTTGCCGATCTCCTTTTCTTGGTCCCCAAATGTCTCATCTCTTTTAACATTTATATCATTTGGCACATCCGGGTGTAGATTTGGTTCGGGCTCACCATCAGTCTCGAAATCCATGTCATAGGGACAAGTGTATTGAGGACAAATGTTCAAGGCATTAAGAAGTTGTTCCATATGGTTCGCAAAATTTTGACTCGATATCTCTTGATTAATCCTCCTCTCCTCACTTGAAGCTATGAACTTGGACAAAATTTCCTCCAAATTTAAATGTTTTTCCTGTTGCATTGGAGGTGGACATGAGAACTCCGGTGGGTATGTTGGATTTGGAACATAAAATTGATCTTGATACGTATGGCTCCATGAAAAATTCGGGTGATACCCCCAATCATGATTATAGTTATTGGGATAGACAAAATTGTTGAGGTAATCACCACCATACGGTACCGGCGCAAAACTGGTGGTGCATTGATGACTCAGATGATTTCTAGCACAATAATCATAAGTAACTACCACACTTTGACGACGTTGTGTTGCAAAAGCATCTAACCTCCTCGAAAGTGTCTCAATCTGTGCTGACAATCCAGAAAGTGTCGCGAGTCCATCAATCTCCCCTCCCATTGGCTGAGTTATTCTTGTATACTTCCATTGACAACTAAATTCCGCCATGGTACCTGAAAAGAAAGAAAAAAATAGAAAGAAAATTAAAGAAAATAAAAAAATGTTTAAATTAAAACTAATTTGATAAAAATTAATATTGGCAAAATTATTAAACTAATTCCCCGACAACGGCGCCAAAAACTTATTGATCGATTTCACAATCAAAACATACGTGCAAGTATACATGGTCAACAAGTAATAAAGTGAAATTAAAGTATCGTTCTCACGAGAAATTATTTAATAGAAATCACCAAATACTAGTTCTTAACCAAACTAATTTTATTTAAACAATCGATTTAATGTTGTGAATTAAAATATATAATTAACCTACTACCACTACCACTAGTTGAATATCAAGTTATGGAGATTTAAGATCACAACTTCACTTATATTAAAATACTTCTTATTAATTATGCTCATTATTCTGGATTGTTTGTGACGCCCCCAAAATTAGGTATACATCACTCATCTTGAGTCGCCAGATACATGGTACAGAATTCAAATACAATTTACTAATACCACTGTCGTGTACAATACGACAAAATATAACTGTGAGTTTGAATACAATTATTGTCTACTAGAGATCATACAAACTCAAAAGGAGTCCTCAATACAATTATTGTCACACTATTTAACACAATAGTGAGGACTACTAATGCTATCCTCTGGACCATTACTTCGTTCCCCGACTCGTCCCAGCTATATTCTCATTTCCTGAAGAGAACAGTGAAAGAAAGGGTGAGCTCAACTAGCTCAGTAAGAAATATTATGACTAAGATAATGCAGAATAAATTATCATTAGCCTTCAACAGTGTTAAACTGATAAAATATAATAAACATCAAGTTTAACTGCAGCGGAACCAGCAATCCATTAAAAGAGTCAAGTAGAAAATAAAATCTACTATCTTTTATGATTTAAAAGGTTTTTCATCACTGTTATAGCTGAGATTCAGCTTAATAAATATTCCACATCATCGAATCACCCCTGCACTACGGCCAAGGATATTCTTTAGTATCACGACCACAATTATTCAGGCACTACGGCTAAGAATATTTGTGTATTCATTAATAGTCATGATCATGCCAACAACTGTCCATCAATGCACTACGGCAAATGAGACTTTTACCACATCATTTGTAACATTACGGTCATGATTACACCGAATAATTCCTGGTCATAATCATACCAAGTCCATCTATGCACTACAGGCCACATATGACTTTCAAAAATATAAATAAGAGGATGATGACAATGATATAAGAATTCAATAAAACAGGTTCAAGAATTATTTTATCTAGGAATTATTAACGTCCAAATTGTCAACACGATACTGTTTTGTGGTGTAAAATTCAAATGTGATCAAAAGAATATTTCCATGAAAGGATACTGGATGAAGCTCAAATATCAAGGATATTCCACTAATTTCATGGAGTATAGATGTCAGAATTTTAATCAATTGAGTAATACCGAATACAATAATAAAAGATATCACCATGCATGTGATAGAGACCGCACAAACAGGTTATTCCAGCAGAATAATAATAACGGAACCAGGCCAGGTGAAATTCACACCGATAGGATGTTCTAACAGAATAATAAATGCGGAATAATAAATGATGGAACCAGGTCCGGCGTATAGCACAGACATGATATTCCGACAGAATAATAAAGACGGAATAATAAAAATGGAACCAGGTCCGGTGTAAAACACACAGACAGGATGTTCCAACAGAATAATAGAAGAATGTCACCAAGTATAGGGTAAATCGCGTATACAGGTTATTCCAATAGAATAATAAGCAATGGAATAACAACATTTCTCTTCATGAATAAGAAAGAATAACACCCCTTACGGGTACAACAAATAATATTCCCTACCTTAGAAGAACTGAATATTGGAAAAGTGAAGTAGCAGAATACTTTTCTTCTTTCTCTCTAGAGTTTCAGTGAATTCGTAAGAAATAATGAAGGAATGAGCTTTCTATTTATAGAAAAACTGAGGGTGGCTCTTGGTCTTAACGAAGGGTCAAAATGACTCTTGGTAATATTGAAGAGACAACTACTATTTGCGAAGGGATAATTAACCCTTGGAGCACCGAAAAGGCAGTTAACTCTTGGTAATATTGAAGGGACAACTACTATTGACGAAGGTAATTACTATTTACGAAAGTAATTACTATTAATAAAAGTAATTATTATTTACGAAGGTAATTACTATTTACGAAGGTAATTACTATTTACGAAAGTAATTACTATTTACGAAAGAGACTCTTAGATGACGACATATGGCCCCCCATAAATAATTAAACTTATCACCAACGTCTCATAATAGACTCTTTATATACATCAAGAATTGAATAAAAATTACCAGAAATCATTTTATTTTTTAATCAACACATAATTAATCTTTCAATAATTATTAATCATTATAACTTGTCGTCTCAATTATTGTTTAAATAATATAACATATTATACAGATGATACTGTGACAATAATTGAATCAATAATATAAGAGATATGATGCAGCAATTACTGTAGCAATAATTGAGTATAGTTGAGTGACTTCTCACGTAAGCATCAATAATCAATACCGTGTGCTACTATGCAACCACGCATATTACTGTACTTTTACTACCGAGTAGTTCAACAGTTTTAACGGTAACACCTCCGTCGTTATTTTCATAAAGTATTTTTGTCGTTTTCTCAATCCGACAATAATTCAGTTGTGGGGTCCACCAATGATTGTGCCGTCGTACGAATATTCCCCGACAAAAAGAATATTCCCCGACCAAACGAATATTTTATAACAACTTGCGCACTTTGCAACATTTATAAATATTACCCACAACTATAACATTATATGAAATCCACACCATAATTTTAAAAAAAATATTTCGAGAAAATTAAATATTTATTCATAAAATCTGGGGTCTCACAATCTCCCCTCCTTAAGAAATTTCGCCCTCGAAATTTACGTACATACCTGGTATGCCGAACATGTGAGGATACCTTGACTTCACTTCAAATTCTAACTCTTGAGGTATAACCTTTGAGCGTCAAATATGATCCTTCTTATCCAAGATGTCAACACATATCTCCTCATACGTTAAATCTTCTACTATCTCATCCGATTTTAAATTAATAATGTGGTTCGGGTCGTCCACATATTTATGTAACATCGATACGAAAAAAAAATGTTCTGAACACGCAACATACTTGGCGGTAAAATGAGTCTATAAGCCACAATTCCTACTTGATCAAGGATTTCAAATGGGCCAATAAATTAAGCGTTTAGACTTCCTCTATTCGTCAATTCTTGCTTCTAGAATAACGCCCTCTTGAACCTTCTTAATTCTTCACATTCTTCAGCTACGAGTGTGTAGCTTGAGCGGCTTTAACTTTATCGATTAAAGTCGATTCTACTTGTATATTCGTTATCTTCACGTGAGTTCGTATATTCGCACTTGTAAACGCATACGATCTTCTACTCACACGTCAGCTACCATGTTCGCTTTCCCACGATAATATTGCATGGTACGATCGTAATCTTCAACAGCTCGAGCCAACATCTTTGGCACGTTATACGTTCGTTTTAGGTGAAGAAAATATTTAAGGGTTTAAGAAATGGGTTTTGTATCGGGGTTAATACAAAATTCGATTTCACGCTCCAGGGTAGGCTAAGAAGTCTTCAAGAATACGTCAGAAAATTTATTAACACTAGAAATATCATTCAAAATTGTGACCCTCATCCAAGACTTGGATAACACTTCACATTGATACCTATCAACTTGTCATCGTCATTCACGACGTCTCCTATGGAAAGTCTGTCTTCGGTGCATTCCACATAAGGAAGTCAACAATGAAAGGACTGGGGCTCTTTATTTATGGCTTGAAATGACAATGATTGACTTTAGTGGTTTGGTTGCTTGAATTCGCATAACAGGTTTGTTAGGAATATGAAAGCTAACAACCTTACAAAAAGCATGATGAGTAGTTAAACAATCGATTTCTAAAATCGCATCAAAGGCAAGTATTTTCAAAGAGATAAGATTGACAGGTAACGTGAAAGTGTCGATTTGAATCAAACAAGATTTATAAATAGTGGAGGTAACGAAAGTTTCTCGGAGTTAACTTCAAACATTAAACACAACTAGGTGAAATTAAAGAGTGAGTAGAATCGGTATCTAACATGGTATAGACTTCGCAAGAGTTTATGACTAACATACCCGTGATAATTTTATTCAGGTTCCTCGTCACGGAAAAAAAATGCTCTCTCTTAAACTGCCGGCTTTGGCTTACCTGGGACATCCTTTGGTGCCTCCATCCTAGCTGAACTTGTCTTCGGTGAACGACAAAATCGGGCTAGGTGACCTTCTCTTCCACAATTATAGCATGCTTTGGACGGCATCGCACAATTTGGACTGATGTGTCCCTCCCCTCCGCATTTGAAACATATGATAGGTGGTCGTTCTCCTTCCTTAACGACAGGTGCTGGTGCTGACGTCTTTCCATTATTGTTGAATCTTCTCTTCTTGAAATGTCCATTCTTATTGTTTTGGCCCTGATTACCACCGAAGTGGTTACCATTTTTGGCCTGTTGATTTCCTTCACGCTTGTTGTCACCGCTTTGATGACTGCTCTCGCTGGTATTATCATTTTGTCGGCTGCTCTCTTTTAGTTGCGTTGACTCGTTATCGCGTTCCACTAACTGAGCCCTATTTACAACATCTGAATATAAACAAAATTTATGAGAAATAAGATGTTGACGTATCTCCGGCTTTAAACCTCTTAAAAACATTCGCGCCATTCTCTCTTCATTATCCACCAAGTGGGACGCAAACCGGGATAACTCCGCAAATTTTGCCTCGTATTGCGACACGGTCATATTGTTTTGTTCCAACTTGATAAATTCCACCTCCTTCATGTGGCGAATACTTTCGGGAAACTATTTGTCGTTGAACAGCTCCTGGAACTTCTCCCAAGATATCTTCAGTACAGCAGGTTGAGTACGTTTTACCGATTCCCACCAGTAATCTGCCTCTCCGCGTAACATAAAAGCGGCAAAGGGAACCTTTTGCTTCTCGGAGCATTCCAAGACATCAAATATCTTGGTGATCTTCTTTATCCATGTTTCCACCATAAGTGGTTTTAGCTCTCCCTTAAACTCCGGTGGTCCCTGCTCCTTGAACTGTTTAGCGGTGACCGCCCGAGAGTTTCTCGTGTTTCCATCTACGTTTTGGACAGGAGTCGTTCTCGCCTGCTGTTGCATGAATTGCATAAAACCTCTGAAGATTTGATCATTCATCATTTGATCAGTGTTGTTGTTTGCATGAGGATTGTCGCCTTCCTGATGCACATTATCCTGATTATTGATATGTGGTGAATCAACGATCGCCTGTGTTTCATTACTATTTTCAACATTCTCAGATGTCATTTTCAGATACTGCCACAAAATAAAAGGTTACTTGACATATAACATATTATTCCTATATTCTGACCGACCAATAAATAGCACATAAACTTAGGTAGGTCATACTAGCGAAGGAATTCCCCGTATCTCCCCTCCTAGTACTATTCTCACATCTTAGCCAGGGATCATATCCCTAAGCTCTGATACCAACTGTGACGCCCCCAAAATTAGGTATACATCACCCATCTTGAGTCACCAGATATATGGTATAGAATTCAAATACAACTTACTAATACGACTGTCGTGTACAATACGACAAAATATAACTGAGTTTGAATACAATTATTGTCTACTAGAGATCATACAAACTCAAAAGGAGTCCTCAATACAATTATTGTCACACTATTTAACAGAATAGTGAGGACTACTAATGCTATCCTCTGGACCATTACTTCGTTCCCCGACTCGTCCCAGCTATATTCTCATTTCCTGATGAGAACAGTGAAAGAAAGGGTGAGCTCAACTAGCTCAGTAAGAAATATTATGACTAAGATAATGCAGAATAAATTATCATTAGCCTTCAACAGTGTTAAACTGATAAAATATAATAAACATCAAGTTTAACTGCAGCGGAACCAGCAATCCATTAAAAGAGTCAAGTAGAAAATAAAATCTACTATCTTTTATGATTTAAAAGGTTTTTCATCACTGTTATAGCTAAGACTCAGCTTAATAAATATTCCACATCATCGAATCACCCCTGCACTACGGCCAAGGATATTCTTTAGTATCACGACCACAATTATTCAGGCACTACGGCCAAGAATACTTGTGTATTCATTAATGGTCATGATCATGCCAACAACTGTCCATGTGACACCCCCAAAATAGGTTCATTCCACCCAACCCATTCTGAGTTGTCAAATACATGGTACAGAAACAACTACAACTTTTACAACCCATAAGCTGTGAGTTTGAATACAAATATTATCATCTAGACAATATCCACATGCAAATAAATCCCCATCATAATTATTGATACATAATTTACAAAAAATGGTGAGGACTACTAAACAACTCTTTCTAGAACCTTCATTCCATACCCCGACTAGTACTCGCTATATTCTCGCCTCCTGAGAAAAAAAATGGAACAACAAGGAAAAGGGTGAGCTCAACTAGCCCAGTAAAGAATATTATGACTAAGATAATATACAACAAATTATCGTTAGTCTTCAACAGGGAAAAATCTGATAGAATACAATAGACAGCAAGTTTTAGATCAACAACTGCAGCGGAAACAACAATTCATTAGAAGAGTTAAGTAGAGAATAAAATCTACTAACATCTATGAATTTAAAAGTCCATCATCAATATTTTATCCCTGTAACATCAATCAATATATATCTCAAATCAAATCAAATTTTCATCTTTGCACTACAGGCCAAAGATATTCATCAGTCGGTCATGTTCATCTAAACACCTGTTCATCTTTGCACTACAGGCCAAAGATATTCATCAATTGTTCATGTTCATCTCAACACCTGTACATCTTTGCACTACGGCCAAAGATATTCATAATAAAATCAACCATCTTTGCACTACAGGCCAAAGATATTCAGTATCAACATCATTTAGGACTGAGGATGATGAAAAATATTTTAAAGGGAACGAATCCAGTGAAACAAAATAACAAGTATTAAGGATTCGTACTTTAAACAATCTGAGTTCAAAAATACTTCATAAATAATCATACTGAAGTAAAATTCAATAATGATCAAAACATAGATCCAATCAAAACTAATATCCAGAATAGATATTTTGGACAAAAAGAGGAAATTTCATTTTTCGGTGAATAGTATCGTATTCGTGACTAGTGCCGTATACGTGAATAGTACCGTATACGTGAATAGTAACTCCGACACCAAAAGATAGAAATTTCACAAAAAAACATCTTCACGCTTCGTGAATAGTACTCGTGAATAGTAACTCGTGAATAGTAACTCATGAATAGTAACTCGTGAATAGTAACTCATGAATAGTAACTCGTGAATAGTAACTCATGAATAGTAACCCCGACATGAAAAAGTTCCAGATTTGATAAAAAGTTTCAACCAATATTTCGGCATAATGATATTGAAGAAATAATATCATTTGAGAAGAAAATAACATCCCTTACCTCGAAAGACAGCACTTCTAGCTGAAACACCGGATATAGGCTATGACTTGAACTTGCACCGTATAGCAATACTCAAAGTATACTCAAAACACTCACAAGAATACGCTCGATAATATAGAGAGAGAAAACTTCAGTTTCTGGTGTGATTTTCAATTCTAACCTAAGCACCTATTTATAGGAAATTGCTTAGAACACCAATGCAGAAAATTTAATATAATAATAATATATTATATAAATATTCCTACGCCATCCTTTTAAGAACTGATTTCAGCCATCTTTGTTGCTCCACAATAATGACAAAAACAAAAAAAACGTTTTTGTTATTAAAAATAATTAAAACTTCCAAAAATCAATTATTTCGGAGCTTCAGAACTTCAATAATTCATAATAAATAGCCCTTTTGTCAGAAAATTCGAATCTCGCGAGTTTTTATAGAAAATTCAATTCTGCACAACTTTGCAGAAGGAAGTTTTTCCAAATTCCAAACAGAAATTGACCAAAATCCACAAACGGGCGATTTTACAGGCTATAATCAAATTTTCAGTCAAGAAACAGGTCTACCGACACACAAAATCTGTTTTTAATATTCATTACAACAAAAATATTCTTTCTCCTCATATACTCATATATCCCACATTCATCGTAAAAATATCACCGTTAATATATTATTAAAATAATATATTTAAATGAATTATTTTATCAGAAAAAGATAAAATATTAATTTTCAACAATTGTCACATTAAAAATTTTCTCCATCTATATCCACATAAAATCAATATTTTCCTCATCATATAAATCAATAATTTAATTATTCACAAATAATATTACAGAATCACAGTACTAGCAACCAGGCCGTTCCCAGGAAAGAGGGGGCTTTCCAATAAGAATTTCTCCTTATTGGCGCGCAATTAGGTGACCAAACCTCTCCTTAGACAGAACTTTCTAGACATTGCCAATAATGTTATCAAATAATATTATTCAGATAATATGAATTATTGCTTCGATAATGAAAAATACTGTGTAGTGACAATTATTGAAACAACAGTAATATAAAATATCAATGCAGCAATTATTGAATCAATAACATAAAATACTGAACAGTAATTACTGTAACCATTATTGAGTAGTGCCTTCTTACGTAAGAATCAATAATTGGTGCAATACCGTGTGCTACTGTGCAACAACGCGTATTACTATGTTTTAACCACCGGGTATTCCAACAGTATTAACGGTAACAACTACGCCGTTTTTTTTTATAAACAACTTATATTTGTCGTTTTCTTCATCCAATCGCTTTCTGTTATGGGGCCCACAAAAGACTGCGCCGTCGTACGAATATTCCCCGACAGCAAGAATATTCCACGACCAAACGAATATTCCTTGTCAACAATGAATATTTTATAACCACCTGCTTATTTAAAATATTTGCGCATTTACCCATAACTAACAACATTAATCAAATCCACCCTTACTATTTCAAAATAATAAATAAAGGAAATTTCTTTTTATTTAAAAATTTTCGGGGTCTTACAACCTCCCCTCCTTATGAAATTTCGTCCTCGAAATTGATATACGTAACTGGTATTTCAAAAAAAGTAAAGATACCTCGCTTTCATTTCCGCTTCCAACTACAAGGTCATTTCCTTTATAGCATGATTCCTCAACAAAACTTTAACTTGTGGTATAACCTCGGTACATAGGACATGTTCTTTCCTATCCAAGATCTTGACAGGTACCTTCTCGTACGTTAAGTCTTCGGCTATTTCGTCCGGTTCTAACTCAATAACATGGTTCGAGTCGTCCACATCGGTACATTAAAAAAAACGTTATAAACACGCGACATACTTGGCGATAAAATGAGTCTATAGGCCACAGTTCCTATTCGATCGAGAATTTCAAATGGACTAATAAATCGAAAATTTGAGCTTTGCTCACATCGCCAATTCTCGCTTTTGAAATAACAACTTCTTGCACCTCCTTCTTCAAATTCATCAGCTCCAGTGTGTAGCTTGAACAGCTTTAACTCTATCGATTAAAGTCGATTATACTCGTATAACATCACGTGGGTACCTAGAGTTTTCATCTCCATCTCTATTATTTGTAAATTATACGAAATGAGTCTTTGACAATATCGTACTCATACTCGTTTACGATCTTCTACTCAACACGTCAGCTACCACGTTCGCTTTTCTAAGACGGTATGGTCAGAACATGTGCTGAAATGAGTCTCCTCTTAAGTTCCTCGAAGCTCTTCCCACATTCCTTGCTCCATTCGAATTTTTTATCTCTACGAGTCAGCTGCGTTAATGGAATAGCGATTCGAAAATATCCTTCAACGAATTTCCGATAATAACCAACTAAGCCTAGAAAGCTACGTATTTCGATTATCGACTTAGGTTGCTCTCAACTATGATTCACATCCCAATCTTGGATAACACGTCACAACAGCACCTATCAGTTTACTATTGCACGAATATGGTGTCCCCTACAGAGAGTCTGGCTTCTGTGCATTCCACAAAGGAAGTCATCAGATAGAGGCTCAGGTATCAACTTCTATAGTTGGGTTGTTAACTCCTGAAGTTCAAATAGGAGCCATTCGATATGAGATTTTAGAAATGGGTTTTGTACCGGATTCAAAGTCGATACAAATTTTTATATCACGCTCTGGGAGTAAACCAAGAAATTCTTCAGAAAATACGTCAGAAAATTTACTAACAACAGAAATATCATTCAAATCTGATATACTTTTGTTCAAGTCCATGACATGGGCTAAGAAAACATGACATCCATTTTTCAATAAACGAATGACTTCATGGCTTGATATAAAAATGTTTGACTTCAATGGTTTGATTGCTTGAGTTCGAATATCAGGTTGCTTAGGAATATGAAAACTAACAACCTTACAAAAGCAATTAATTTTGGCATGATGAGTAGTTGACCTTAAAATCACATCAAAAGCAAATATCTCAATAAAAATAAGGTTAACAGGTAATGTGATAGTGCCAACTTGAATCAAGCAAGATTTCTAAACAACGGATGTAATGAAAGTTTCTCCTAACGGAGTCTCCATAAATAGGTCAAAGTCTAATTTCTCCGTAGTCAAGTTCAAACGTTGAGCGCAAGCAAGAGAGATAAAAGAATGGGTAGAACCGGTACCTAGTAAGGTATAAACTTCGCAAGAATTATAATTAACTAACCCGTGCTAACTTCGTTCGGGTTCCTCGCATTTTGACCGGTCACGACAAACGCTCTTCCAGGAACCGTTGACTTTGACTTTTCTGGGACATCCTTTTGAATCACCGTCCCCGCTGGAATTGGTTTCGCTACCGTACACTCTCGAGCGATATGTCCTTCCTTTCCACAATTATAGCATACCTTGAACTGTTGTGGGCAGTTTGGGCTGATATGTCCCTCTTTCCCGCATTTGTAACATACGATCGGTGGTCTTTCTCCTCCCTTGGAACCAGTTGCTGCTGGCACTGTCGTCTTCACATGGTCGTTGTTAAATCTCCTCTTTTTAAAATCTCCTCCCGACTCGCTTCTTCTATTTTCATGGCCACGACTACCACCAGAGTGGTTACCGCCTTTGTCCATATTCTTCTTTCTCCGCTGGTTATCGTTATTCTGATGACTGCTATCTTCGGTATGATCCCGGTTATGGTCCCTCGGTTGAACGTACTCGTTATCTCGCTCTAACAACTGAGCCCTGTTGACAACATCTGAATAGATAGAAAATTTATGAGAAATGAGATACTGACGTATACCGGGTTTCAAACCTCTCAAAAACATTCGCGTCATACGTTCCTCATTCTCCACCAAATGAGGTGCAAACCTGGATAACTCCGCAAACTTCGCCTCGTACTGGGACACCGTCATGTTATTCTGCTCTAGTCTAATAAACTCCACTTCCTTCATATGGCGAATACTTTCAGGAAAGTATTTTTCGTTGAAAAGTTTCTGAAACGTCTCCCATGACATGTTCAGTGCAGCTGGATGTGTACGCTTCACAGACTCCCACCAGTAGTCTGCCTCGCCACGGAACATAAAGGTGGCGAATGGAACCTTCTGTTCCTCCGTGCATCCCAAGACATCGAATATCTTGGTAATTTGTTTGACCCACGTTTCCGCCATGATCGGATCCGGCTTTCCCCAGAATTCTGGTGGTCCCAACTCTTTGAACTGCTTGGCTGTGATAAGCCGCGCGTTGTTATCATTACCACCTGTATTTTGTACACGAGTCTCCCTCGTCTGGTTTTGCATGAACTGCAAAAAGCTCCTAAACATCCCGTCGTTCATCATCTGCTCAGTGGCGTTGTTCACAGGAGGAACATTGCCAGCCTGTTGCACGTTCTCCTCGTTGGTAAGTACAGGCATCTCCACGGTCTCATTTACTCCACTGTTAACATTCTCAGTCGACATCCTCAAATACTGTCATAAAACAAGGGTTAATTAAACAAATTAACAAATCACATAATACCCCTATATTATGACCGACCAACAAATAAGCTTAGGTAGGACACACTAGCGAAGGATTTACTCGTCTCTCCCCTCCTAGTTCTATTCCCCGATCTCCGCCAGAGATCATATCCCTAAGCTCTGATACCAACTGTGACACCCCCAAAATAGGTCCATTCCACCCAACCCAATCTGAGTTGTCAAATACATGGTACAGAAACAACTACAACTTTTACAACCCATAAGCTGTGAGTTTGAATACAAATATTATCATCTAGACAATATCCACATGCAAATAAATCCCCATGATAATTATTGATACATAATTTACAAAAAATGGTGAGGACTACTAAACAACTCTTTCTAGAACCTTCATTCCATACCCTGACTAGTACTCGCTATATTCTCGCCTCCTGAGAAAAAAAATGGAACAACAAGGAAAAGGGTGAGCTCAACTAGCCCAGTAAAGAATATTATGACTAAGATAATATACAACAAATTATCGTTAGTCTTCAACAGGGAAAAATCTGATAGAATACAATAGACAGCAAGTTTTAGATCAACAACTGCAGCGGAAACAACAATTCATTAGAAGAGTTAAGTAGAGAATAAAATCTACTAACATCTATGAATTTAAAAGTCCATCATCAATATTTTATCCCTGTAACATCAATCAATATATATCTCAAATCAAATCAAATTTTCATCTTTGCACTACAGGCCAAAGATATTCATCAGTCGGTCATGTTCATCTAAACACCTGTTCATCTTTGCACTACAGGCCAAAGATATTCATCAATTGTTCATGTTCATCTCAACACCTGTACATCTTTGCACTACGGCCAAAGATATTCATAATAAAATCAACCATCTTTGCACTACAGGCCAAAGATATTCAGTATCAACATCATTTAGGACTGAGGATGATGAAAAATATTTTAAAGGAAACGAATCCAGTGAAACAAAATAACAAGTATTAAGGATTCGTACATTAAACAATCTGAGTTCAAAAATACTTCATAAATAATCATACTGAAGTAAAATTCAATAATGATCAAAACATAGATCCAATCAAAACTAATATCCAGAATAGATATTTTGGACAAAAAGAGGAAATTTCATTTTTCGGTGAATAGTATCGTATTCGTGACTAGTGCCGTATACGTGAATAGTACCGTATACGTGAATAGTAACTCCGACACCAAAAGATAGAAATTTCACAAAAAAACATCTTCACGCTTCGTGAATAGTACTCGTGAATAGTAACTCATGAATAGTAACTCGTGAATAGTAACTCATGAATAGTAACTCGTGAATAGTAACTCATGAATAGTAACCCCGACATGAAAAAGTTCCAGATTTGATAAAAAGTTTCAACCAACATTTCGGCATAATGATATTGAAGAAATAATATCATTTGAGAAGAAAATAACATCCCTTACCTCGAAAGACAGCACTTCTAGCTGAAACACCGGATATAGGCTATGACTTGAACTTGCACCGTATAGCAATACTCAAAGTATACTCAAAACACTCACAAGAATACGCTCGATAATATAGAGAGAGAAAACTTCAGTTTCTGGTGTGATTTTCAATTCTAACCTAAGCACCTATTTATAGGAAATTGCTTAGAACACCAATGCAGAAAATTTAATATAATAATAATATATTATATAAATATTCCTACGCCATCCTTTTAAGAACTGATTTCAGCCATCTTTGTTGCTCCACAATAATGACAAAAACAAAAAAAACGTTTTTGTTATTAAAAATAATTAAAACTTCCAAAAATCAATTATTTCGGAGCTTCAGAACTTCAATAATTCATAATAAATAGCCCTTTTGTCAGAAAATTCGAATCTCGCGAGTTTTTATAGAAAATTCAATTCTGCACAACTTTGCAGAAGGAAGTTTTTCCAAATTCCAAACAGAAATTGACCAAAATCCACAAACGGGCGATTTTACAGGCTATAATCAAATTTTCAGTCAAGAAACAGGTCTACCGACACACAAAATCTGTTTTTAATATTCATTACAACAAAAATATTCTTTCTCCTCATATACTCATATATCCCACATTCATCGTAAAAATATCACCGTTAATATATTATTAAAATAATATATTTAAATGAATTATTTTATCAGAAAAAGATAAAATATTAATTTTCAACAATTGTCACATTAAAAATTTTCTCCATCTATATCCACATAAAATCAATATTTTCCTCATCATATAAATCAATAATTTAATTATTCACAAATAATATTACAGAATCACAGTACTAGCAACCAGGCCGTTCCCAGGAAAGAGGGGGCTTTCCAATAAGAATTTCTCCTTATTGGCGCGCAATTAGGTGACCAAACCTCTCCTTAGACAGAAATTTCTAGACATTGCCAATAATGTTATCAAATAATATTATTCAGATAATATGAATTATTGCTTCGATAATGAAAAATACTGTGTAGTGACAATTATTGAAACAACAGTAATATAAAATATCAATGCAGCAATTATTGAATCAATAACATAAAATACTGAACAGTAATTACTGTAACCATTATTGAGTAGTGCCTTCTTACGTAAGAATCAATAATTGGTGCAATACCGTGTGCTACTGTGCAACAACGCGTATTACTATGTTTTAACCACCGGGTATTCCAACAGTATTAACGGTAACAACTACGCCGTTTTTTTTTTATAAACAACTTATATTTGTCGTTTTCTTCATCCAATCGCTTTCCGTTATGGGGCCCACAAAAGACTGCGCCGTCGTACGAATATTCCCCGACAGCAAGAATATTCCACGACCAAACGAATATTCCTTGTCAACAATGAATATTTTATAACCACCTGCTTATTTAAAATATTTGCGCATTTTACCCATAACTAACAACATTAATCAAATCCACCCTTACTATTTCAAATAATAAATAAAGGAAATTTCTTTTTATTTAAAAATTTTCGGGGTCTTACAGTCCATCAATGCACTACGGCAAATGAGACTTTTACCACATCATTTGTAACATTACGGTCATGATTACACCGAATAATTCCTGGTCATAATCATACCAAGTCCATCTATGCACTACAGGCCACAGATGACTTTCAAAAATATAAATAAGAGGATGATGACAATGATATAAGAATTCAATAAAACAGGTTCAAGAATTATTTTATCCAGAAATTATTAACGTCCAAATTGTCAACACGATACTGTTTTGTGGTGTAAAATTCAAGAATGATCAGAAGAATATTTCCATGAAAGGATACTGGATGAAGCGCAAATATCAAGGATATTCCACTAATTTCATAGAGTATAGAAGTCATAATTTTAATCAATTGAGTAATACCGAACACAATAACAAAAGATATCACCATGCATGCGATAGAGACCGCACAAACAGGTTATTCCAGCAGAATAATAATAACGGAACCAGGTCAGGTGAAATTCACACCGACAGGATGTTCCAATAGAATAATAAATGCGGAATAATAAATGATGGAACCAGGTCCGGCGTATAGCACAGACAGGATATTCTGACAGAATAATAAAGACGGAATAATAAAAATGGAACCAGGTCCGGTGTAAAACACACAGACAGGATGTTCCAACAGAATAATAGAAGAATGTCACCAAGTATAGGATAAACCGCGTATACAGGTTATTCCAACAGAATAATAAGCAATGGAATAACAACAGTTCTCTTCATGAATAAGAAAGAATAACACCCCTTACGAGTACAACAAATAATATTCCCTACCTTAGAAGAACTGAATATTAGAAAAGTGAAGTAGCAGAATACTTTTCTTCTTTCTCTCTAGAGTTTCAGTGAATTCGAAGAAATAATGAAGGAATGAGCTTTCTATTTATAGAAAAACTGAGGGTGGCTCTTGGTCTTAACGAATGGTCAAAATGACTCTTGGTAATATTGAAGAGACAACAACTATTTGCGAAGGGGTAATTAACCCTTGGAGCACCGAAAAGGCAGTTAACTCTTGGTAATATTGAAGGGACAACTACTATTGACGAAGGTAATTACTATTTACGAAAGTAATTACTATTTACAAAAGTAATTACTATTTACGAAGGTAATTACTATTTACAAAGGTAATTACTATTTACGAAAGTAATTACTATTTACGAAAGAGACTCTTAGATGACGACATATGGCCCCCCATAAATAATTAAACTTATCACCAACGTCTCATAATAGACTCTTTATATACATCAAGGATTGAATAAAAATTACCAGAAATCATTTTATTTTTTAATCAACACATAATTAATCTTTCAACAATTATTAATCATTATAACTTGTCGTCTCAATTATTGTTTAAATAATATAACATATTATACAGATGATACTGTGACAATAATTGAATTAATAATATAAGAGATATGATGCAGCAATTACTGTAGCAATAATTGAATATAGTTGAGTGACTTCTCACGTAAGCATCAATAATCAATACCGTGTGCTACTATACAACCACGCGTATTACTGTACTTTTTCTACCGAGTAGTTCAACAGTTTTAACGGTAACACCTCCGTCGTTATTTTCATAAAGTATTTTTGTCGTTTTCTCAATCCGACAATAATTCAGTTGTGGGTTCCACCAATGATTTTGCCGTCGTACGAATATTCCCCGATAAAAAGAATATTCTCCGACCAAACGAATATTTTATAACAACTTGCGTACTTTGCAACATTTATAAATATTACCCACAACTATAACATTATATGAAATCCACACCATAATTTTAAAAAAAATATTTCGAGAAAATTAAATATTTATTCATAAAATCTGGGGTCTCACATTGTTAATCAGGAACTTATTAGTATTTATAACCACCTTTCGATGCATCATAAACATATTAATCCAAATCCACAATTGATAGAATTGAATCAAACACCCTAATTAACTAATTTACTATATTCCTATGTGAATTACAATTAAAAAAGATTTAAAGTACAGGTTCCCTATCAAATTACACACGGCGTAAAGGCATATCCCTATCCTAAACAAAAATTATGATTTTCAACACCATGCAGAAAACACAACCACATGCTATTATGATTAGATCTAAATCTATATTTCATCTTCCAAATCCATATAGATTATCATGGTAATTGTTAGCTAAATAATTAAATAATTAAACGTAATCATAAAAGACAATCCATAGAATATGTTACAGTAATTAACAGAGAAGCATACTAAAATAAGCTATGCAATAAGATCTGTTGCAATCTTAAACAACAAATTTAGTTCATTATTATTGAATTAAAATCAAGAATCTCTAATTGAATAAACATTAAAAGATAAAAGTAAGATTAAAGAAGAGAATATAATCTATGTCAGCAGTCTTGAGACTCCTCTTCCACTCCTGCTTTGAATCTTCAGTGTTCATCAAGTTGCTTCAATCTCCAATGGTTAATTAAGAACTAGGGTTTATAAATGAATTCCTAAATCTAATGGAGTGTACCTCTAATCTAATCTATCTAAATCTCTTATTTTATGCCTCCTATCATGTATTTATAGGTTACGAGTCTAATTTTTAGCTTAGGAACAAACTCAATCCAATTTGGAGTCAAAAAAGTGTCACAATTCACCCCAAAACGCGTCTAAGCTTGACCAGGCCCTTCCCCAGCGCCCCAACATTGTTCATGGCGCTGCACCATTGCCTCCTAGCGCCCCGGCGCTGGGAATAGGCTTGAAATGGGTGCCCCTGAGCTGGCCTCATCTTCAAAAATTTTCTGCTTCGACGTCCTTTGGAAAAATGGTCATAACTTCTTCGTCCAAACTCCGATATTGATGATTCAAGATGTTCTGAAAAGAGGAGATGTATATCTACAAATTTCATTTTTTTACTTTTTTCGAAATAAGGGCTGGAGTAAGGCTGAAATTGGATTTGAAATGGCTGCTATGTAAATGGCAAGCCAAAAAATGCGAATCTAGCCACCCCAAACGTTGATCCAAGTAACTTTTATTCCAATTCCTACAAAACAACATAAAACATGTATAAATAGACACAAACACTTAAAATCAACGTAAAACATGCTTGAATAGACACGAACACTTAAAAACTTCCAAAAGATTAAGCTCAAACGCACTCAATTCATGGGTATAAAACTCACTCATCAAAAATCAACTCCCTCAATCTCCTTCTCCGGTCCAGCCTCCTGTGTTCACATTGTCTCCTTTGTAGACTGCCTTTTCCCCATAAAGAATGCCCTCACATTCTTCGGCCCAGTCCACTACCACATCCCCGGCCTCACCTGCCCACCTCTCTCCGGCCTAGGCCCTAACCACCCCTCTATCGTCTACCTTACCAGGCCGCTATATACCCCCTCATCAAAGATCTGGGCCCTCTTCTCTAATCCTAGTAGTCCCCCCTCCGCAACCCACACCTCACTACCAACCATCAACCCAACGCATGACTACTCATAGTCAACATGGCATCTTCAAGTGAGTTCCCTTAATGATCTTAATTAGAAATCTGCTATGTTAGATGAATCAGATCAGATCACTTTTCATATATTGCCGTGAGACTGACATTGCATATATTTTATTGTATGTTGATGACATTATACTCACAGCTTCTTCAGATGCTCTTCGATGTTCTATTATCTCTCTTCTCAGTGCAGAATTTGCTATGAAAGATCTGGGTCAGTTGAATTATTTTCTGGGTATTTTTGTCACTCATACCAAAGATGGCCTTTTTATTTCTAAACAAAAATATGCCAAAGAGATATTAGAGAGTGCAGGAATGACTGCTTGCAAACCTTTCCCCACACATGTCAACACTAAAGGGGAAGCTCAGTGCATAATCGGGTTACCCTTATGATGATCCGACGAAATATCGTCAATTGGCTGGTGCTCTGCAATATCTTACTTTCACCAGGCTAGATATTTCTTATGCAGTCCAACAGGTCTGCCAATTTATGCATGCTCCAAAAATTAAACACATGGAGTCTTTAAAACACATTCTTCGTTATGTACAAGGTACGATTGATTATGGTGTGCACTTGTATCCATATTCGATTCACTCTATCTTGTCATATACAGATGCAGATTGGGGTGGATGTCCTGGTACTAGACGGTCCAACTCGGGTTACAGTGTGTTTCTCAGAGATATTCTCATTTCTTGGTCTTCTAAGCGACAACCTACAAGTCTAGTGCCGAAACTGAATATAGGGGTGTCGCTAACGTTGTCTCTGAGTCTTGTTGGATTATGAATCTTCTTCTTGAACTTCATTGTCCTATCCAAAAGGAAACTTTGTTCTACTGTGATAATGTTAGTGCGATATATTTATCAGGAAATCCAGTTCAACATCAGTGCACTAAACATATTGAAATGGACATCCACTTTATTCGTGAAAAGGTACAAAAAAGAGATGTGTGTTCCTTCATGTCCCGTCTCGTTCTCAGCTCGTATATATTTTTATAAAAGGGCTTCCGCGCGTATTATTTGATGATTTTTGGAACAGTCTCAGCGTCCGACAACCTCCCGCTCAGACTGCGGGGGTGTGATAGAATATAAATTTATTTAATTTAATTTCCATAATTATATTTTAGATTGATTGACCATATCTTTTGTATAAATTTATCTTTTGATTCAAACTTATCTTATTTTTACATTATGTATACATAAAAATAAATTTATCTTTTATTCAGAATTATCTTATCATTATATTTTATTTTTATATTATGTATCTTTATATTATCTTTTATTTTTATATTATGTATACATAAAAATAAACTCATCTTTACATCATGTATACTTTATCAAATGAACCATAGCCATATGGGTGAGACCCAGCCGCCATAGCCTGTAGTGGTAGGCATGTATTAAATTGTTAGGGACAGTAATGTAATAAGCTAACGGACAAAAAGGATAAGGGACTGCCGCTACAGCTTGTAGCGGTAGGGGGAATAATTGACCAATCTCAGCCTTCCATTGTCTAGATCAACGGTAATCAACTTGATTGCTGAACAGTACTCATAGCAAACGTTTGTCATGGATTAAAACCCATATATATATATATATATATATCCATGACTTTCTTTTGTTCTATCAAGTTTTTCTTACTCATATTACTTCTCAGAGCCGTCCCAATAGGCATCCTCATATCCCTCGAAACAGCCAAACCAACTTTCCACAAGTTCCAATTTCACAGCACCGGCTAGCTCAAGGAGTGCACCAAATGGGACAACCTCAACAACCGCTTCATCGTCTCTTTTTTCGAGGGCGGTATATGTATAGTCCTGGTTCACACTAAAGCCAAGTCTTCAAGGTGTTCGATAAAAGTACTGAGAGAGGAAAAAGTTGGTTTTTGAGCAAGTTGGGGGGTGTGTTTAGCCTGCATTAGCTTGTTATTATTTGAGAAATCTAAAAGACACTTGATAGCCTAGAAAGAAAAAAATTTTTGACACCGCCCTGGGTAAGAACACATCGCACACATGACAACACCAATAAAAAAGATGAGAAATTATGATTTGAAATAACACACATCCCAAACTATATATATATATATATGTGTGTGTGTGTGTGTGTGTGTGACGCCCCCAAAATTAGGTATACATCACCCATCTTGGGTCGTCAGATACATGGTACATAATTCAAATACAACTTACTAATACGACTGTCGTGTACAATACGACAAAACATAACTGTGAGTTTGAATACAAATATTGTCTACTAGAGATTATACAAACTCAAAAAGAGTCCTCATTACAATTATTAATACACTATTTCACAGAATAGTGAGGACTACTAAGGCTATCCTCTGGACCGTCACTCCGTTCCCCGGCTAGTCCCTGCTATGTTCTCATTTCCTGAAGAGAACAGTGAAAGAAAGGGTGAGCTCAACTAGCCCAGTAAGAAATATTATGACTAAGATAATGCAGAATAAATTATCATTAGCCTCCAACAATGTTAAACTGATAAAATACAATAGACATCAAGTTTAACTGCAGCGGAACAAGCAATCCATTAAAAGAGTCAAGTAAAGAATTGAATCTACTATCTTTTATGATTTAAAAAGTTTTTCATCACTTTTATCGCTGAGACTCAGCTCAATAAATAATCCACATCATTAAATCATCCCTGCATTACAGACCAAGGATATTCTTTAGTATCACGACCACGAATTATCCATGCACTACGGGCCAAAGATAATCGTGTTTTCATCAACGGTCCTGATCATGCCATAAAACAATTCATCTTTGCACTACGGCCAAAGAGAATCCATAGTCATAATCATACCAAAAACTGTCCATCAATGCACTACGGGCCAATGAGGACTTTTTCCACATCATTTATAATATTACGGTCATGATTATACCGAATAATCCCTGGTCATAATCATACCAAGTTCATCTATGCACTACAGGCCACAGATGACTTTCAACATAACATAAACATTAGGATGATGACAATGATATAAGAATTCAATAAAACAAGTTCAAGAATTAATTTGTCCAAGAACTACTAACGTCCAAATTGTCAACATGATACTACTTTGTAGAGTAAAATTCAAGAATGATCAGAAGAATATTTCCATGAAAAGATACTGGATGAAGCGCAAATATCAAGGATATTCTACTAATTTCATGGAGTATAGAAGTCAAAACTTTAACCAACTGATTATAATAAAGAATGGAATAACAAAAGAAATCACCATGCATACGGTACTTCGCATCGACAGGTTATTCCAACAGAATAATAATAACGGAACCAGGTCAGGCAAAATTTACACTGACAGGATGTTCCAACAGAATAATAAAGACGGAACACACAGACAGGATGTTCCAACGGAATAATAATAAAGACGGAACCAGGTCCGGTGTAAAACACACAGACAGGATGTTCCAACGGAATAATAATAAAGACGGAACCAGGTCCGGTGTAAAACACACAGACAGGATGTTCCAACAAAAATAATAGAAGAATGTCACCAAGTATAGGGTAGACCGCGTATACAGGTTATTCCAACAGAATAATAAGAAATGGAATAACAACAGTTCTCTTCATGAATAAAAAAGAATAACACCCCTTACCGTAACAGAAACTGGATATAGGAAAATAAAAGTTAAGTAGCAAAAAGCTTTTCTTCTATCTCTCTATAGTTTCTCTCTCTAGAGTTCAGTGAATTCGTAAGAAAATAATGAAGGAATGAGCTTCTATTTATAGGAAAATGGAATGCATAGTAACTAATCCATGAACGGCCCAGATTGATTTACTTTAATCTTACGGTCCATATTTAAAGAAAAATCTTTTAAATAAAATATAATATATTCTATTTATATAAAAAAGATTTTTACTATGCAAACACTATGCAACACTATGCAAAACACTATGCAACACTATGCATAATAAAATATAATATATTCTATTTATAGAATAACTTTAATAAAGTATTCTGTTTTATATAAAAAGATGTTTCTGTTTTATTACGTTAATAATACGAATAAAACAAAACGTCATCATCGCTATAATAATTCATATTATTAATCGACAATAATTGAATCAAACTGAGCGACTTCTCACATAAATATCAATAATCAATATTGTGTGCTACTATGCAACAACGCGTATTACTGTACTTTTACTACCCAGTAGTTCAACAGTATCAACGGTAAAACTTCCGCCGTTATTTTCAATAAAATATTTTTGTCGTTTTCTCAATCCGACAATAATTCCGTTGTGGGGTCCACCAATAATTGTACCGTCGTACGAATATTTTCCGACATAAAGAATATTCCCTGACCAATCGAATATAATATAACAACTTGCATACTTTGCAAAATTTATAAATACTACCCACAACTATAATATTATCTCAAATTCACACCATAATATTAAAAAATTATTTCGAGAAAATTAATTCTTTATTCATAAAATCTGGAGTTTCACAATCTCCCCTCCTTATGGAATTTCGCCCTCGAAATTTACGTACGTACCTGGTATGCCGAACAGGTGAGGATACCTTGACTTCACTTCAAATTCTAAGTCTTGAGATATAACCTTTGAGTGTTGAATACGATTCTTCTTAACCAAGATTGTAACACGTATCTCTTCAAACGTTAAATCATCCGCTATCTCGTCCGGTTCTAAATTAATAATGTGGTTCGGGTCATCCACATATTTACGCAACATCGATACGAAAAAAAACGTTATGAATACGCAATATATTTGGCGGTAAAACGAGTTTATAAGCCACAGTTCCTACTCAATCGAGGATTTCAAATGGGCCAATTAAATCGAGGGTTGAGTTTTCCTCTCTTCAGCAACTCTTGCTTCTAAAATAACACCCTCTTAAACCTTCTTCTTCACATTCATAAGATTCGGGTATGTAGCTTGAGCGTCTTTAACTTTATCGATTAAAGTCAATTTTACTTGTATATTCGTTATCTTTACGTGGGTCCCTAGAGTCTTTAACTCTATCTTCATCATTTGCAAGTTATACGAAATGAGTCTTTGGGTTAACAACATCGCACTTGTAAACGCATACGATCTTCTACTCAACACGTCAGCTACCACATTCGCTCTTCCACGATGATATTGAATAGTACAATCGTAATCTTCAACAGCTCGAGTCAACGTCTTTGGTGCATGTTACTTTCGTTTTAGTTGAAAAAAAAAATTATTTTGAGGGTTTAAGAAATGGGTTTGGTACTAGTGTCAATACAAAATTCAATTTCACGCTCTGGGTAGGCTAAGAAGTCTTCAGGAATACGTCAAGAGATTTATTAATGATAAAAATATCATTCAAAATTGTTACTCACATCCAAGACTTGGATAGTACGTCACATTGATACTAACTGTGACTTCTATCCCTTAACCTAGATAGCACCTCACAATGATACCTACCAACTTGTTATCGTCATTCACGACGTCGCCTACAGAAAGTCTGGCTTCGGTGCATTCCACACAAGGAAGTCATCAACAAAAGGATCGGGGTTCTTTACTTATAGCTTGATATGACAATGATTGAATTTAGTGGTTTGGTTGCTTGAATTCACATAATAGGTTGGTTAAGAATATGAAAGCTAACAACCTTACGAAAAACATGATGAGTAGTTAACCAATCGTTTCCTAAAATCGCATCAAAGGCAAGTATTTTCAAAGAGACAAGATCAACACGTAACGTGAAAGTGTCGATTTGAATCAAATAAGATTTATAAACAGTGGAGGTAACGAAGGTTTCTCCCAATGGAGTTTCAATAGATAAATCAAAGTTTAACTTCTCCGGAGTTAAGTACAAACATTGAACACACGTAGGTGAAATAAAAGAGTGAGTAGAACCGGTATCTAACACGGTATAGACTTCGTAAGAGCTTATGATTAACTTACCCGTGATAATTTTATTCAGGTTCCTCGTCACGAGAGAAAAAAAAATGCTCTCTCTTAAACTACCGGCTTTGGCTTGTCTGGGACATCCCTTATCATCACTATCCCAGTTGGACTTTACTTCACCATACGACAAAATCGAGCTAGGTGACCTTCTCTTCCGCAATTAAAACACGCTTTGGATTGTTGCGTACAGTTTGAACGGATGTGTCCCTCCTGTCCGCATTTGAAACATACGACCGATGGGCGTTCTTCTTCCTTTGAAACGGGTGCTGGTGCCGACGTCTTCACGTCATTGTTGAACCTTCTCTTCTTAAAATGTCCATTCTTATTATCTTGGTCATGATTACCACCGAAGTGGTTACCATTCTTGGCATGATAATTTCCCCCGCGATAGTTATCATTGTTCTGATGGCCATTGCCACCAGTATGATTATTATCGTGTTGCTAGTCATTACCTTTTGGTTGTGATGACTCATTATCGCGCTCCACTAACCGAGCTCTATTCACAATATCTGAATATAAACAAAGTTTGTGAGAAATGAGGTATTGGCGTATATCGGGTTTCAAACCTCGCAGAAACATTCGCGCCATTCACTCCTCATTATCGACCAAATGGGATGCAAACCGGGACAACTCCGCAAACTTAGCCTCGTACTGCAACACGGTCATATTGTTTTGCTCCATCTTGATAAACTCTACCTCCTTCATGTGACGAATACTTTCGGGAAAGTACTTGTCGTTGAACAGCTCTTGGAACTTCTCCCAAGACATCTTGAGTGTGTCAGTCTGGGTACGTTTTACAGATTCCCACCAATGATCTGCTTCTTCACGCAACATAAAGGTGGCAAAAGGAACCTTTTGCTCCTCGGAGCATCCCAAGACATCAAATATCTTGGTGATCTGCTTTAACCACGTCTCCGCCTTAAGTGGTTCTGGCTTTCCCAAAAACTCCGGTGGTCCCAGCTCCTTGAACTGCTTAGCGGTGACCAACCGTGGGTTGCCATTGTCTTTACCTGCATTATGAACAGGAGTCGCCTTCGCCTAATGTTGCATGTATTCTAAAAAGCTCCTAAACGTACCGTCGTTCGTCAATTGATCAGTGTTGTTGTTTACAGGAGGATTATCGCCATCCTGTTGCACATTGTCCTGATTATTGATCTGTGGGGACTCAACGGTTTCCTGAGCTCCATTGATAATCTCAACATTCTCGGTAGCCATTTTCAAACACTGCCACAAAATAAGGGTTAATTAACATATCACATATTATCCCTATACTTTGACCGACCAATTAAATAGCACATAAACTTAGGTAGGTCATACTAGCGAAGGAATTCCCCGTCTCTCCCCTCCTAGTACTATTCTCACATCTTATCCAGGGATCATATCTCTAAGCTCTGATACCAACTGTGACGCCCCCAAAATTAGGTATACATCACCCATCTTGGGTCGTCAGATATATGGTACATAATTCAAATACAACTTACTAATACGACTGTCGTGTACAATACGACAAAACATAACTGTGAGTTTGAATACAAATATTGTCTACTAGAGATTATACAAACTCAAAAAGAGTCCTCATTACAATTATTAATATACTATTTCACAGAATAGTGAGGACTACTAAGGCTATCCTCTGGACCGTCACTCCGTTCCCCGGCTAGTCCCTGCTATGTTCTCATTTCCTGAAGAGAACAGTGAAAGAAAGGGTGAGCTCAACTAGCCCAGTAAGAAATATTATGACTAAGATAATGCAGAATAAATTATCATTAGCCTCCAACAATGTTAAACTGATAAAATACAATAGACATCAAGTTTAACTGCAGCGGAACAAGCAATCCATTAAAAGAGTCAAGTAAAGAATTGAATCTACTATCTTTTATGATTTAAAAAGTTTTTCATCACTTTTATCGCTGAGACTCAGCTCAATAAATAATCCACATCATTAAATCATCCCTGCATTACAGGCCAAGGATATTCTTTAGTATCACGACCACGAATTATCCATGCACTACGGGCCAAAGATAATCGTGTTTTCATCAACGGTCCTGATCATGCCATAAAACAATTCATCTTTGCACTACGGCCAAAGAGAATCCATAGCCATAATCATACCAAAAACTGTCCATCAATGCACTACGGGCCAATGAGGACTTTTTCCACATCATTTGTAATATTACGGTCATGATTATACCGAATAATCCCTGGTCATAATCATACCAAGTCCATCTATGCACTACAGGCCATAGATGACTTTCAACATAACATAAACATTAGGATGATGACAATGATATAAGAATTCAATAAAACAAGTTCAAGAATTAATTTGTCCAAGAACTACTAACGTCCAAATTGTCAACATGATACTGCTTTGTAGAGTAAAATTCAAGAATGATCAGAAGAATATTTCCATGAAAAGATACTAGATGAAGCGCAAATATCAAGGATATTCTACTAATTTCATGGAGTATAGAAGTCAAAACTTTAACCAACTGAGTATAATAAAGAATGGAATAACAAAAGAAATCACCATGCATGCGGTACTTCGCATCGACAGGTTATTCCAACAGAATAATAATAACGGAACCAGGTCAGACAAAATTTGCACCGACAGGATGTTCCAACAAAATAATAAAGACGGAACCAGGTCCGGTGTACAACACACAGACAGGATGTTCCAACGGAATAATAATAAAGACGGAACCAGGTCCGGTGTAAAACACACAGACAGGATGTTCCAACGGAATAATAATAAAGACGGAACCAGGTCCGGTGTAAAACACACAGACAGGATGTTCCAACAAAATAATAGAAGAATGTCACCAAGTATAGGGTAGACCGTGTATACAGGTTATTCTAACAGAATAATAAGAAATGGAATAACAACAGTTCTCTTCATGAATAAAAAAGAATAACACCCCTTACCGTAACAGAAACTGGATATAGGAAAAGAAAAGTTAAGTAGCAAAAAGCTTTTCTTATATCTCTCTATAGTTTCTCTCTCTAGAGTTCAGTGAATTCGTAAGAAAATAATGAAGGAATGAGCTTCTATTTATAGAAAAATGGAATGCATAGTAACTAATCCATAAACGGCCCAAATTGATTTACTTTAATCTTACGGTCCATATTTAAAGAAAAATCTTTTAAATAAAATATAATATATTCTATTTATATAAAAAGATTTTTACTATGCAAACACTATGCAACACTATGCAAAACACTATGCAACACTATGCATAATAAAATATAATATATTCTATTTATAGAATAACTTTAATAAAGTATTCTGTTTTATATAAAAAGATGTTTCTGTTTTATTACGTTAATAATACGAATAAAACAAAACGTCATCATCGCTATAATAATTCATATTATTAATCGACAATAATTGAATCAAACTGAGCGACTTCTCACATAAATATCAATAATCAATACTGTGTGCTACTATGCAACAACGCGTATTACTGTACTTTTACTACCCAGTAGTTCAACAGTATCAACGGTAAAACTTCCGCCGTTATTTTCAATAAAATATTTTTGTCGTTTTCTCAATCCGACAATAATTCCGTTGTGGGGTCCACCAATAATTGTACTGTCGTACGAATATTTTCCGACACAAAGAATATTCCCTGACCAATCGAATATAATATAACAACTTGCATACTTTGCAAAATTTATAAATACTACCCACAACTATAATATTATCTCAAATTCACACCATAATATTAAAAAATTATTTCGAGAAAATTAATTCTTTATTCATAAAATCTGGGGTTTCACAATCTCCCCTCCTTATGGAATTTTGCCCTCGAAATTTACGTACGTACCTGGTATGCCGAACAGGTGAGGATACCTTGACTTCACTTCAAATTCTAACTCTTGAGATATAACCTTTGAGTGTTGAATACGATTCTTCTTATCCAAGATTGTAACACGTATCTCTTCAAACGTTAAATCATCCTCTATCTCGTCCGGTTCTAAATTAATAATGTGGTTCGGGTCGTCCACATATTTACGCAACATCGATACGAAAAAAAACGTTATGAATACGCAATATATTTGACGGTAAAACGAGTTTATAAGCCACAGTTCCTACTCAATCGAGGATTTCAAATGGGCCAAGTAAATCGAGGGTTGAGTTTTCCTCTCTTCAGCAACTCTTGCTTCTAAAATAACACCCTCTTAAACCTTCTTCTTCACATTCATATTCATAATAAACCCTCTTAAACCTTTTATCAGTTGAATTTGAGATTGATGGACAACGTTAGCTAGTTGCAGCAACTCGTTCGCCGTCTCTCTCTCTCTCTGCCCAGCCGTCTCGCATCTCTATAGCAGCAAACTGCAAACGCAAACAGTATAGATCTGGGGACGCCTGGCCGCTACTCCCACTAGCGGCTGGGCCAAATTCTCTTAATGCCCAAAAAATTTTTTCCTCTCTGCTGGCCGCTAGAGGGAGTAGCGGCCAGTCAAAACGTTGTCGTTTTGACTGGCCGCTACTCCCTCTAGCGGCCAGCAGAGAGGAAAAAAAAATTATTGCTGACCGCTACTCCCTCTAGCGGCTAATATTTAATCTCAGCCATTAACTCCCATTTTGGACGGCTGGATATGCGTTAACTGATAAAGGCTGACTAGCGAACGTAGTCCACGGATCATTTCCCTATATATATATATATATATATATATATATATATACGGAAAGGATCAAGAGCATAATTCTTAAATAGCATAACGCCTTAAATAGCATAATTTTATCAAAACGACGTAGTTTTGGAGGGACGCGGTGGCATTTTTGTAAATACCATGTCACCGCGTATTTACAAAAATGTCACCGCGTCTTATCAAAACTACGTCGTTTTGATAAAATTATGTTATTTAAGGCGTTATGCTATTTAAGGATTATGCTATTGATCCTTCCCATATTCCAAGCATGTGTATGGGTTATATGCACAATAATGTTTTAATTCCCAGCATGCTCCACTAAAAGTTGGTTTTTTATTCTGCTTTTGGATTGAAGAATGGAGATTGAAATGATTCATTTTATGGAATGAGTTATTTTATATTCTCCATTCCCAACACCCTTGTGGCTCAATAATAAAAAAACTATTCATAAGGCTTTGGGCATAAAATCTTGGACAAGAATATTAAATTTCAGTCGAATATTCAAAAATTTAAATAATGGTTTAATCCATTCCAATCGCAATCAAACATAATTTTTTTAAATCCATAGGAATGAGTCATTCCATTCCCACCTTTATTATTTCAATTCAAACTTAGCATTAATTTAATTCCGAACATGTTGTTTCCTACATACATATAATACATAATGTACATATTACATCCTATATTTCCACCACAAACATATTAAGTTATTTTATGTATTAAAACTACATGTAATCCAACCATTAACCAAAATTTAATATTATACATTTATAATCGTGTATAAAAATCATCCCACTAATTATGAAATTACTCCATAATTATTTTAGCATTTTTGGTGTAACGAACTTTACATCAAATAATAACTTATATAATTTATAAATTAACTTAAATTGCTTCTTCCTTCCATAAATTGTTTCAAACAATTTATTTAACTTATACATTTCACCTCAAATTAAATATTAATTTAATTTACTAACTTAACACCAATATTCATATATATTGGTCCCTCGCCTCATATTCTTAATTAATTCACATCCATCTAGTATAATATTACATATTATACCATTATAAGTTACATTATAGTAACAGAAATTTCATTGTCAACCAAATATCTTTCTTTATTCAATTAACTAAAACAATATTTTAATCCACTTTGTAAATTAATTATTTCATTTCATATTTAATTTATATTCATTTGACATAATATAATATATTAAACCACTGCATAAATATATTACACTTATTTGTAATATATTAAAATAATAAGTTTAATTAACTTATTCTAATTCACACAAAGTACATATATTAATTCACTTATTTTATTAAGTGAATTAATCATCTCGCTTATAAAATTTAATTCATAATAAATTCATTAACATTCAAATTCAAAGCTTAATAATCAAATTATATTACACATAATATAATTTTAACTTAATCTCAATTAATTAATTAATTTCCTTTGCCTCTATATTTCTTTTTTGAAATTATCTCAAGTTAACTAATTCAATAGTTTAACTAACTATTAACTTTCTCATTCCAAATATATGTATATATATCATGCTTATATATACACATTAAATTCACCATATAAACCCCCCCCCCCACCCCCCACCCCCCACACCCACACCCACACCCACATATATATTCAAACACTACATCTCACAATAAGAATTTTATTTATTAAATTCTTTGCAAACAGAGATTATAGAGAAGAATTTAGTGTTGTATAGAATATCTACTCCAGAAACTGACACTAGCTTATTTCAAATATTCCACTGAGGAACTGCCATGTGCAGCCATTATTTCTCCAGAAACAAACTAACTACAATTGCAGTCACAAAGATATTACAGAGCCCATGAAATTTCAGGATCTATAAGCGAATTTTTTTGCGCATGGATTCTTATGGCAAGTCAAATGATGAAATGAGCATTGTCAATAATAGAGGAACACAGTATGGAAGCATGTGTATTATGCCGATCGAATTCTTGAACCGACTTTAACTGCTGTTTCTAAAGTTCACTTGTGCCACTGGCATGGATTACATGTTTATAAGCATATCAATTGCATAAAAAAGGATGCAAAAGGCTAGCAGCCAGAATATGCCTTTTCAACTCTGTGTGGACTTGTAGAGTACAACTGTGACATACTTGGCCAAAAACCTGTGCGTAGAACCGAGTGCCACCACCGATGGGCTACTCCTCCCTTTCTGCATGTAAAGATGGTTAAGCACTACATGCTGAGGTCTTGAAGGAGGTGGAATCTCCATGTGGTATGACGGCACATTGAGCAAAGTCATTTGTAGATGAGGAGGAACCATTGGTGGCTCCTTTGCAAAGTCCTCGGTACCAAGTTGCAAGTTGTTATAGCTCGAATCTGGGGAATGAGGAGGTTCAAAACCAGATATGCTTTCAATATCCTCTGGAACATATTCCTACACATAAGCATCATTGCACTAATAAGACATCCCGACCATCAAGTAGTCATTTACTGAGATCATGCATCTCCACACACAGACGCGTGCATCCCTGTGGGTAACACAAGCATTCAACCACACACACAACCCCACACAAAAAGACGTATGATGGCATGGCAACACAAAGCAGGTCAATATTTAATTAAAACGCTAACCAACAGGAACAAAAGAGCAACAAGGTCAGAGAAACCAATCACAAATTTCCCAGGCCTTTTACTTGTAACGTTAACATTATTATATAAACTTTTTGTCGTCTTCTTTGGATGGTATGTAAGAGCCTATTCTCCAGCCTTTTAAGGGAACTAAAGAGAAGTTGATACAACAACCTTTACCCAGGCAAGTAGTGGCTGAACCCTCTTTTGCAGGAAGCCACTAATGCATCAACAACTTATTCTCCGTCCTTGTAAAGTAGACAATAGTTTATGTAATACAATGTTATTACAGAACTAAATTTTGGCCAAATGCTGGTTGACCAAAGGCATGTATTCTATTCTAGTATGGAAGTTAGGACTAGCAGAGGCTGATCTTCAAGGAGCCATGACCATCATCAGGACAAGCCTAAAAGAGATTACCCTAACCCCTCACGTTTACAATTACAGTCGCCTTCAATTCCCTTCAGTCATTGTGACTTGTAAAATCGACCAGATGAAAGGACAAAGTGAGTCGGGTATCTGTTTTCAAACTCTAATTTAGTTTTGTCATTTCACCCAGACTTGCATGAGATGGTACCAAAGTCAGAGATTTGCAATATGAACTCAGCCTACTTATTTATATTCTTACTACAGATAATTAATACATTCAGCAACTCAGTAGCAGTTTGGCATGTCGACACGTTACCAAATTCTGAGGAGAGATTTCAGTGGTGAAAAATTCTTTAAAGGGTCTTCGCGAGACTTAAAAAACTAAAAGTGCATAAGAGACAGAAATTATGATTCCCCTAATTGCAGATCATGTTTCAATAGAACACCACAACTCTGGTCACTAAATAAGGAGACTATTTCATGCCAGAGATGGATGTATTAGTACATAACTATAAAGCCAGATGCAGCAATTCAGCAGGTATAAACTCTTAAAGACAACTTTTGCTATCATTGGTTTCTAAGATAAGTAACAAAAGATGAAAAGGGGACATGTAACATCAGAAACCTAAAGGAATAATGCCCAGCAATCATCATCAATACTCCACTTGGATGGTGTATATACTAGCTGATCTTTTGTAGTCGCAAAGACTAAAGACATGAGGTAAGCGGGGGTGCCTTCGACACAAGATTCCAATAACTTAATCTACTGAAATGATATTAAATATACTGCCAACGCAGGAAGAGAAAGTTTGAGAACAAATTGAAGTTAAAAGTCGATAGAATATTTGGGAGTTTAATTATTAGAAGAAAAAAAGTTCAATGACAGTTGTAGATGATTATAAAACCTTTTAAAACTAGCATTATTTAATATTTAATGTGATGCAGAAATAGGTAAAAGGCAATGAGCAAGGTGATTCACAAAAGTGGAGAAACCAAAACTACCAAATGGCCTAACATTATGAATCACAGTAGAGTAGATCAGCTCGAAAGTTAGTCTATAGAACTATAAGAGTTAGCTTTGATGACATATAAGTTCCTCCAATAATCTAAATTTACATGAGGAACAAGCCATTTATCACTACTGGATGAAAAGTATCGACATAATTAGCCTTACTCAAGTAGTCTTTGAAAAAGATTTCAATGTAGTAATATCTTTGCTCCCAGCAGATGGTGCAGCCTACTCAGGCAAGACCTTTGATTCTGTAAGCTAGACCTTGCTTACATAGATTTCCCATTTTAATTTAAAGTTTAAAGTACTGCCTAGGAGTTGTTTAAAAATCAGCACAACCTCCGCCATGTGCATTGCTTGTAACTGAAACAATCATGTTCCTATTTTGTAAAATGTGTCTTGTGTGATAAGGAACCAAGAAATGTAGCTGATGTACGTCTGGCTCCTCTTGATTTTGGGGGACTTTTTATATAGAAAGACAACATCAAATGAGGTTTCCACACCAACTTTTTAATGTGCATAATTTAAAACGAGAGTTGGGAATTACTTGCAAGTCTAAAATATTGTAGGCATTGCCAGTATCATCCTGGGTCCATGGCATGTCAGGTGAATGCCTCCATTGACCATCGACAATAAACCTATACTGGTAAACACCTGAAGGGAGAACTTTCATAATGGTGAAGTCTTTCCCAGATCTCTGCAATGGCTTCCTGAAAAACAGGGTAAAAAAGTGCTCTCAGGTTGGAAGTCATAACATACAAGTTACAAGATTGTAGGTAGAATACATTAGTTTTAACCTTGTTTTCCAATCATCCCACGAGCCCTCCACAGCAACCTCCTTGCCATCGTAGCTCCATGTTATCATCGTGGGAATTCCTTGTTCGTTGGACATGTCTTCATACCCTGAGGTAGTTTGCATCCATGAAGGGCTCGGAATGTGCAGCTCATCTGGTCTTTGTAAAGGAACCACAGGGGCCTGAAAAAAACTTAACAAAAGCAACAGCTGATAGATCACAATCGTAATGTATAGTATCTCATAAGAATTAATATCACAGGTAAGCCAAAATAAATGGAGTAACTTCACCAAAACATATTTCGAGCATAAACAAACATATTGCAAATAAGTAGTTCAATACAAATGGACTTGATGATGAGGCTGCATTATGCACTGAATCAGCTCAAGTACATCAAACAGGTAAACTCAAGATTCCAGGAACTATTTTCCACAGGCAGACGAGTATCAAATTTGTGTACCCAGAATCACAGTCTTCACATCAAGGGTTATATTTCTGCTTAATTTGAACCTATTTAAACCTTTTATAGTTTATACTCTACTTTCTTTCAATCAAAAGTACAACCCATCAGATATTGCCTTTTTCCAGTCTCAGATTTATTCAGTCAATTTATTAATAGACTTCAAAATAAAATAAAAGTACAAAGCATCCCCAAAACCAATAAAAAAAATAGAACACAATAGAAAAAAAATGCAACATAGCCAAAACAAGATCCCACTCTCACCATCCAGTCCAATGATCAAAATTGCAACTTTCCCAGATCTACTCATTAATTGATAGTTACATTTACTAACTGATAAATTAACAAATTACCCATATCAAAAAAGGTATAAAACATACTAAATTACTCAAAAAAATCTAAATAGGAACCTAAAAGCCGAAATCTTTACATAAATAAACTGGAAAATCTAAAATCAAAATTAAGGGAGCTAATTTATACGAAGAAACAGACCTGTGGAGTGAACATCAATGGTGAACGTGCAGCCCTAGGGCTAGGAGGAGGAGAAGGGCCCATAAATTCACCATCACCAAGTTCACCGCCGTCCTCCGCCGCCATGTCACCACCACCAGATTGATTATCAACGTCATTACCACCGCCACCATCTTCTCTACCATTCACATTTCCCATTATTATTACAAAATCTCCAAAAAAGAAGAAGCCGTTTAGAATCTCTATATGAGATTCCCAACAAATCAATAAATTATTATACTCATACCACAACTAAATATCATTATTAATCTTGAGAATAATATATTTATATATATATATATATATATATATATTATATAGTTGAAGAATCAATCAAGAAAAGTGGATTTTGATTGAATATATGCAAGTGAGGAGAGTGATGAGGGAGGCTGAGAAACAGAAAGGGCAAAAGAAAAAGGAATAAAAATAGAAAAAGGTGAAATGTTATGATGCTTTGACAGTCCAATGAGTTTGGAACTATGTTATTCTACGGGTGGCCCACTGATGTGTGGGTTTAACGGAGAAGATGAAGGAAACCTCATCATTTAAAAAAAAGTCACCATTTTTAATTGTTTTTTTTGATATTTTCATTTATTAAAATAATGTCGATTACTATTTTCACGTATTAAAATAATATTTTTTATATATTAAAATAATATTTTTACTGATTTTTTTTTGAAAATTAATATTTTTGTATAGAAGTGACCTATGATTTATGTGAAAAAATTAAATAAAAAAATTAATTTTTTATATAAAAATATCCGTTTTTTTTCTATTTATAGAATAGTCTCATTTTTATAACATGTCACAATTTTTTAAAGAGCTGAATTCTTATTAGGAGATAGACTCAAACATGTCACAATAAATGTCGAATTACCTATCACTTTTCATCTCAAAACATGCTTCATCAGTTACCAAATTAAACAGGCTGTAAATCACGAGTCACAGCAGCATAAAAATAATTTATACCAAAAATTTGTCACAAAAACATAACATGTACTACTATACTGTATACACAATAAGGTTAAAGAAAAAGTGTTTGTGTAACATTTTAATTAGTTGAAGTATTATACATAAACAGAACGGATCAGGTAAGGGATCCTGCATTTTCTTAAAATGTGGGATTTTTTATAAAAAAAAATTTGCCCTTTTTTTTTAAAACAATTATTTTTTTTAATATTTTATGGAACTAATTTTTTTTCATAATACAGACATGTATTGTTATATGTATCCAAATCACACCCAAATAACAATACATGTTAGTACAGACATGTATTGTTATATATATCCAAATCACACCCAAAACACTGTATTATAGAAAAATTTCAGTTCCATAAATTATTAAACTTTTTTTAGTTGTTTTAAAAAAAAAATCCGCATTTTAATACCATGAGGAAGTCCTTAGCTGATTCGAACTCTATACATAAATAGCCTTAAGAAAATCTATAAAATGTCCTTTTGCATCTTAATATCCAACAACAAGTATGGGGCTAAGAACCTAAAGAATATTACAAATAGATAAAAAAGGAAGAAAAATATATAATACCTATATATTTCATAAGATTATGACATTTTTATTACATATTATTCTCTTTATTTCTAAAAGGATGAGCAAAATATATTTTATAAACATATTAAGGCAAAATAAAAATAGAGTAAAAAGGGTAAAAAAATTTCAAATTTATCCTTAATATCCCCGCAAGATTATATATTACTTTGTTATTTATTTTTTAGTATTTAAATTAATTATTAATTTTAGTTAATTCATCTGTTTAAATAAGATTGACTTAATATAAATTTGGTACTTGGAAAAATAGTAGAATTAATTTCTTGTGAGAACGATACTCTTCTAGTCTCTATATTACTAAGTCGATCACGTATATTTGTGACGCCTTTAAAATAGGTCCATACAACCCATTATGAGTCATCAAATATATGGTACAGAAACCAAATACAAACTTCATTAATACAATTGTCGTGCAAAATACGACAAAACATAAGCTGAGAGTTTTAATACAAATATTTTCTTGTAGACAATATCCAAACTCAAATAAAGTCCTTATTACAATTATTGTTACACTATTTTATAAAATAGTGAAGACTGCTATAATAACCATCTTGGACCATTACTCCACTCCCCGACTAGTCCCAGCTATATTCTCATTTCTTGAAGAGAACAATGAAAGAAAAAGGTGAGCTTAACTAGCCCGGTAAAAAATATTATTACTAAGATAATATAGAACAAATTATCCTTAGTACTCAAAAGGGAAAAATCTGATAGAATACAATAGATAACAAGTTTTAGATCAACAACTGTAGCGGAATAGGTAATCCATTAGAAGAGTCAAGTAGAGCGTCAAGTCTACTATCTTTTATCAAGTCTACTATCTTTTATTATTTAAAAGTCCATCATCAATATTTTATCCATGTAACAACAATTAATAAATATTTTACATCAAAAAATTATCCATACACTACAGGCCAATGATATTCGTTAGTATCACCGGTGGTCATGATCACTGCCAAACACTTGTCCATCTATGCACTGCGGGCCAAAGAGAAATTTCACCACAAACCTTATCTGTAACATTAAATGTTATGATTATACCAATACACAGTTCCTGGTCATAATCATATCAATCAACAGTCCATCTTTGCACTACGGGCCAAAGATGACTTCCAGTACAATTTAAGCATGATGATGATGACAACGATGTAAAGATTCAATCAAGTGAGATAAAGGATAAATATTAGAGATTTTCTAATTCAATTTATCCATAGTTCAAAAATATCCAAATTTTTAACATGAAGATCATAACATGGATTCAATTTCAAGAATAAGATTCATAAAGGATAAGTTGGACAGAGAAAAAGGAAATTCAATTCTGTTGTGAACAATACTCATGAATAGTACCATATGAACAGTACCGTATGAATAGTACCCATGAATAATACCATATGAATAGTATCTAGACATGAAAAGATTAAAATTTAATAAGAAAGTTCATACTAATATTCTAGTGAAATGATATTAGATGAAGCGCAAATCTTAAGGAATTTCTAATCATTTCAGGAATTATAGAAGCAATACTTACCATAGTAAGTTTAAATTTAGGAATATGAGATGAAATAATATCGCTTACGTAATATGGAGTTTGAAAGAAAATGATATCCCTTACGAGTATGGAAGGAAATAATATCATTTACGAGTATTGAAAAAAAATAAATCCTTTACAAAAAAACAATATTTTTTAAAGTAGTTCTGACCGGAATAACGGAGATTATGTTGAGGAAATCTTGCACTGCTATCAACACTCAAAATATCCTTGTACTCACAAGAAATACGCTCAATATTATAGAGAGAGAATTTTCTGATTCTGGTGTGAGTTTCATTGTTTAACTAAGCAACCTATTTATAGGAAAATGCTAACATACCACTTCTGACAAATCTTACATACGGATGTCTTTGCAGCATACACCTTTTGAAAACAAGCTTTCCAAAACCAACTTGTTTACTTCCAGCATTTATCACATGTTTTTAAAAAAATTTAAACGAATTCAAATTCAATTTGAAAACTAATTCAAATTCAATTTGATCATCTTCACTCCATTTAATTCATATGCCAAAAATATAATAATATTACCATTTAAATTACTATTATATTATCATATTATACTATGATAATGTAATATTATAATAATATATTTAAATAAATATATTATCGGAGAAGATAATTATGGTTTCATAGAAAAATATAACAAACTTTCGACAAATGTCTCATTCTAAAATTTCTCCATTTATATAAAAATTGCAAAAATATTGTCGACGTTAGGATTTTATTGTCCCTTTTCTGTTCTTGTCTTTTTGTGTTCTCATGTTAGGTGAGATTTTTTTGAAAAAATAAGTTGTGAAAATGTCCGACATGTTTATATTGACGATTGGACTGTAAGAGTCGCCAATTGATTTTTTAAATGGTTGTACCAACACAACCGAGAAAAGGTTTGCACATTGACCAAGTGATGTAACACTGTTAAACTGGTCTGTGAAATCGAGATTCGTTAGGGTTCGGGTGTGACGCCCCCAAAATAGGTATACATCACCCATCTTGAGTCGTCAAATACATGGTACAGAATAAAAATACAAACTTAATTATACAACAGTCGTGTAATATACGACAAAACATAGCTGAGAGTTTAAACAAGAATGTTGCCTTCTAGACAATATCCACTCTCAGAGCTCAACTAGCACAGTAAGAAATATTATGACTAAGATAATGCAGAATAAATTATCATTAGTCTTCAACAATGTTAAACTGATAAAATACAATAGACATCAAGTTTAACTACAGCGGAATAAGCAATCCATTATAAGAGTCAAGTAGAGCATGATATCTACTATCTTCTATGATTTAAAATGTTTTCATCAATTCTTTTCGCTGAGACTCAGCTTAATAAATAAATCACATCATCGAGTCATCCCTGCACTACGAGCCAAGGATATTCATTAAATCATCAATGGTCATGACTATACCGAATAATCCATATAATCATACCAAAAACTGTCCATCAATGCACTACAGGCCACTGAGGACTTTTAACACATCATTTATAACATTACAGGTCATGATTATACCGAATGATCCCTGGTAATCATACCAAGTCCATCTATGCACGTAAGCCAAAGATGACTTTCATCACAATATAAGCATGATGATTATGACAATGACATAATAATTCAATAAAACAAGTTCAAGAATAAATTTTAAAGATTTATAAGTTAATTTATCCTGAAATCAATTACGTCCAAATTGTCAACATGATACTGCTTTGTGGAGTAAAATTCAAGAATGCTCAGAAGAATATTTCCATAAAAAGATACTAGATGAAGCACAAATATCCAGGATATTTTACTAATATCATGGAGTATAGAAGCCAAAGCTTTAACCAACTGAGTATAATAGAATATATGAAACTGCAAATGGATTTTTGCCCGCCATGCGGTAATCCACGTAGACAGATCATTTCCACAATTTAATAAGGAATGAATACGAAGGATCATTCACCATGCATGCGGTAATCCACATAGACAGGTTATTCCAACAGAATAATAAAGAATGGAATAACAGAAGAATTCACCAGGCATGCGATAGACCGCACAGACAGGTTATTCCCAACAGAATAATAAAGAATGGAACCAGATCATGCGTAATCCGCACAGACAGGATATTCCAACAGAATAATAAAGAATGAAACCAGGTCATGCGTAATCCGTACAGACAGGATATTCCAACAGAATAATAAAGAATTGAACCAGGTCATTCGTAATCCGCACAGACAGGATGTTCCAATAGAATAATAAAGAATGGAACCAGGTCATGTGTAATCCGCACAGACAGGATGTTCCAACAAAATAATAAAGAATGGAATAATAACAGAATTCACCAGAAATGCGATAGATCACACAGACAGGTTATTCCAACAGAATAATAAAAAATGGAATAACAGAAGAATTTCACCATGTATGCGATACTTCGCATAGACAGGTTATTCCAACATAATAATAAAGAATGGAATAACAGCTCTTACGAGTATTGAAAGAAAATAATTCTCTTCATGAATACGAAAGAATAATAACCCTTACCTTATAAGAAACTGAATATTGGAATAGTGAGGTAGCAGACTTCTCTTCTTCTTTCTCTCTATAATAATTGCTTTAAAGATTTAGTGAATTGGTGAGAAATGAAGAAAGAATGAGCTTCTATTTATAGGAAAATATAGTTTCGATAATTGCATGTTTTGGGGATCGAAATATTACTGTACAATACCTTCAACTTTTCTTTCATTTTTAATTTAGTCCTGCAAGTATTATCAAACTTGCACCACCTCCCCTAATAGTAAATAATGTGAATCAATAGTTCAATCATGTGAATCAATAGCTATAATCATGTGAAAATATGAATTACAATATAGTACCTCCATCTATACCTCCATTTTTAACTTAGTCATACAAGTATTATCAATCTTGTACCAACTCCCCTAATAGTACAAGAATGTGATTCAATAGTACACACATGTGAATAAATAGTTATATAAGCATATGAATTAATAGCAATTAATTGCTCATTTATCCGATTAATTACCCGATTTTTTCAATATAACCCTCATACATCAATTATCATTGGAATAGATGTCGATTTCCACTAACACTAATAATTCTAACACAATGGAACTATCAATTTCTTCTTTAATCAACACGAACTTATTCATCATTAAAATTATAACTCACAATATTTAACAACCAGGTCGTTCCCAGGAAAGAGGGGGCTTTCCGATAAGGATTTCTCCTTATTGGCGCGCAATTAGATGACCAAACCTCTCCTTGACAGAACTTCTAGACATTGTAAATATTGCAATTTAATAATATGAATAACTTTGTCTTCTCAATTATTGATTTAATAATATATCATATTATGCAGATGATACTGTGACAATAATCGAATCAATAATATGAGAGATATGATGCATCAATTACTGTAGCAATAATTGAGTATAACTGAGTGACTTCTTACGTAAGCATCAATAATCAATACCGTGTGTTACTATGCAACCACGCGTATGACTGTACTTTTACTACCGGGTAGTTCAAAAGTTTTAACGGTAACACTTTCGCCGTTATTTTTATAAAAAAGATAATTCTGTCATTTTTTAACTACGACAATACTTCCGTTGTGGGATCCACCAATGATTGTGTCGTCGTACGGATATTCCCCGACAAAAAGAATATTCTCCGACCAATCGAATATTATATAACCACTTGTTTACTTTGCAAAATTTATAAATATTACCCATAACTATAACATTATATCAAATCCACACCATAATATTCAAAAAAAATATTTCGAGAAATTTAAATCTTTATTCATAAAATTTGGGGTCTCACACCGGGGACTTGATTATGCGGAGGAAATATGTTAGGAACCCCCCAACATCCGTGTTACCACGGTGATAGCCACTTCTCAAGAAACTGTTATATGAATATGTGTGTGTGTATGTGTGGGTCAATGTGCAATTATCTGGAAGTAGTGTTGTGCCTCATTCGCACCTTTATACAAAGGATTTGAATTTATATAAAAATTCAATTTTAAACAAGATATAGCAGTAATGTTTTGTAAAAGATGTTTTTTCAAACCCTTATGCTTAATAGTAATTGAGGTATTTAAAACTTCTATTTTATTATGTGTTCGGCTTAATTGCTTTTATTTACGAGATGCGAAACAACTTCGAGAAAATAATTTACAAAGTAGTGTCGAATTCCTTATGGGAATGAGAGCCATCCAAGGAAATTCAAACACCATGCATAATTTACAAGCTGGTTACAGCTGAAAATGTCCATCACAGGAACCGAATCTAGATTCAGTAGACTGAATCTGTGATCACATGATTCTTAGGCTCACATGATGCTGTAGTTTATATGAAAGCTGTAAGCAGTTATATATATATAAAAGCAGTAAATATATATATACAGACATGATCAACCACCATGAAGCACCTTCATGGGGGATCAAAAATATAAATATATAAAGTGGTAAATATATATATAGAGACATGATCAACCACCACGAAGCACCTCTTTGGGGTCGAAAATGTAAATATATAAAAGCGGTAATATATATAGAGAGACATGATCAACCACCATGAAGCACCTTCATGGGGGATCAAAAATGTAAATAAAGCAGTAAATACGATCAACCGCCACGAACTAAACTCTAGGGGGGACTGAAATGTAAAGAAATCAATAAGACGATCAACCGCCACGAAGTAAACTCTAGGCCCGACAGAATATATATATATATATATATATATATATAAATATATATATATATATATATATATATGGAAAAATGGGTCTGCACAGCTGTGCAATTTTTTTTACAAAGTCAACCAAAACGACGTCATTTTGGCCGACTTGTTTTAAAAATATTTTTGCACGATTTCTCTCCCAAATCGCTCTTTCATCCTCCCAAATCAAAAATTGCACGAGGGATTCTTTTCTCCCAAATCCTCTTCTGTCACTTCTACTCCTTCAGCTTCATGGTGAGAGTATCATCGAATTACTGGCCTTTAACCAGGTGTCGTTGCTGCCATCCCCACTATGAAGTTCACCCAGGAGGCTTTCAGCTCTCTAATTTGAAAGATTTTTGTTTCAGGTATGATTTTTGCTAGCTTATAATCTCAAACTACCGTTTAGATTTTTGTTTTTTGTATGAATCTAATGTTTATACAATGTTTACAGTTTTTATTTTGCTTGAAGGGTTTTACATTTTCTTTTATTGAAATTTAGGCGATTAAGGCTCAGTTTATAACTTGTCATTTATACTTGAATCTAAGAATTTGGTAGCTTTTTACTTTCTCTGATAATTTTTTTTTATAACATTTGGAATTATTTCATTTTAGCTATATTATTCATGGGTTTAAAATTTAAGGCTGTATTTTCTTTATTTATAACGGACCATGTAATTTAATTTACTTGTTCTGTCTCAAAAATCATATCCCACGAGCTTTTCAAGGCTATATTTTTATCGAATGATGTTTCAATTAGTTTTAGAGTTTGGGATTTTATATATAAATTTGGAATGTAGAGCAAGTTTTTGTGTTGAAAAAGATTTATTTGGAACTGAATCATTGAGGCTATGATGTAATTAACTATTAATTGAAACAGATTGATTATTGATCGGTACAGTTTTTGATTTTTCTATGAATAATTTGGAATCCAGCATTGAAGCCATTCGTGTTATTAGAGATACTGGTACAGGTATGAGCAATGGTATTGCCTATGTTTTATTTAAAACAAAGGTTACTTCATAGGTTTTCCTTATGGTATTTGATTTCAATATAATACTTAAACCCCCTGGGAATATGTGATTTATAAGGGTTATTGGGTATAATTTGGTATTATAAATACTTATAGCTATGGTATGTGATTTCAATATATGGTTGGGTATTGGGTGATCGACCGATAGCAGAAGTTGGGTTTCTGTTTGGGGTCTTCTTCCATTTTTTTAAGATTAAGATATGACTGACTTACATTAAATCTATGAAAATTATATTAGTCATTATAATTTGCTATATGCTTTGATACGAAATGCAAGGTGTTGCTTTCTGTGAACAACAATGTCTTCATTTTGTATATTAGGGGTGTGATCTATTCTTGCAATATAAACGATAAAAAGTTTGAAGCGACCAGTAGAAGAAGAGTGTATACCCAAGGCTAAGAGGTAAGTACATCCCATATGTGAACAGCCTTGTATCTTTGCCAAGCAGCAGTTATCGCTAGAAAGGCAAATACATTGAAGGGTAGTGTTGGCGGTAGTTTGAAACAAGCTGGAAAAAAGTGTAAAATGGAGGGCCAGATACCAAATAGCTCCCACCGAAACAAGAAAGCTAGGAAATTCTGGTAGGGCTTATGCTAAAGTAAAAGCCATCGAAGACTGTCTCATCTCAACTTTAAGAGCATGTCCAAGCTAGCTTCAAAAGATCTAGTTGCAGGCTTACCTAAGTTCAGCTTCATTAAAGAAAGGCCGTGCAATGCCTGTCAGCTTGGAAAGCAGACCAGAAGCTCATTCAAAAGCAAAACTGCCAACTCAATTGACAAGCCCCTACAGTTACTCCACATGGATCTATTTGGGCCAATTCCAACAACGAGCCTCGGAGGAAAGAGATAATCACTGGTCATAGTCGACGATTACACGAGATTCACATGGGTATTCTATCTAACCTCAAAGGATGAAACAAGCTCCCAACTGATCAAGATGTTCAGACTAGTGATGAATGAGAAAGGGGAGAAAATCAAGGCCATAAGGATTGATCATGGCAGAGAATTCGACTTCTCAGAAATGGACCAATTCTGCACAGACAATGGCATCAGTCATAATTTCTCAGCTCCACGAACTCCTCAAAAAAATGGAGTAGCTGAAAGAAAGAACAGGATGTTAATAGAGGCTGGAAGAACTCTACTAGCAGCAGCCCATCTGCCGTAATACATCTGGGCAGAAGCTGTCAACACTGCATGCTACACTCAGAATAGATCACTCATACACTCTACGATTAAGAAGACCCCCTATGAACTGTGAAAAGGAAGAAAGCCAAGTGTCAGCTACTTTAATGTATTCGGCTGTGCATGCTACATTCTTAACAATGGAAAGTAGTATTTGACAAAGTTTTAGCCTAAGTCAGACGAAGGAATCTTTCTTTCCTTCTTGGATATGCCACAGACAGTAAAACCTACAGAGTGTTCAACAAGAAAACACTAAGTGTTGAAGTCTCGATTCACATCATCTTTGATGAGACAGAATTAGACAAAATAGTGCTACAAGACACTACGACCGACAGTTCAGACACTAAGAACGAGGTCGTCAAGCTTAACACTACAGTCATAGTTCCAGATAGTGAAATCGTTGAGCAAGGAAATGAGATCGTAGAGAGGCCTATGCAAGATGACGAACCTCCACACCAAGAAGCAGATATAGATCTTGAAGACCTCAGACAAGAAGGCATCATGACAGGTGTCCCAACAGGAAGTAGATGGGCAAGAGATCACACTCAAGACTTAATCATTGGGGATCCAAGTGCAAGAGTCAAAACAAGAGCTGCCACCCAAAATGAATGTTTCTATCTAAGTTTTCTATCACAAATGGAGCCTAAGAAGATAGAGGATGCTATGGAAGATTCCAGCTGGATAGAAGCCATGCAGGACTTAATCAGTTCGAAAGAAGCAAAGTGTGGAGATTAATACCAAGACCAAAGAATCATCCTGTCATAGGAACCAAGTGGGTCTTCAGAAACAATATGGATGAAGATGGATTAATAACCAGGAATAAGACAAGACTTGTGGCCAAGGGCTACTCTCAAGTAGAAGGCATTGACTATGATGAGACATTTTCACCTGTTGCCAGACTAGAAACCATCAGAATATTTCTTGCTTTTGCTGCTCACATGAAATTCAAGCTCTTTCATATGGATGTCAAAAGTATATTTTTGAATGGTGAACTTCAAGAAAAAGTCTATGTAGAGCAACCTCTAGGTTTCAACAATCCATCTCTTTTAAATTATGTTTATAGATTAGACAAAGCCTTATATGGTCTTAAACAAGCACCTAGAGCATGATATGAGACACTAACTAACTTTCTTATTGAAAATGGGTTTACTAGAGGTAGAGTAGATACCACACTATTTCTTAGAAAGCATAAAGACAAAGTCTTATTAGTTCAAATGTAAAACCCCAAAATTTACGAATAAAGATTTATTTTTTCTCAAAATATTTTTTTAATATTATGGTGTGGATTTGAGATAATGTTATAGTTGTGGGTAGTATTTATAAATTTTGCAAAGTATGTAAGTTGTTGTATTATATTCGATTGGTTGGGGAATATTATTTTTTTTTGTCGGGGAATATCCGTACAATCATTGGTGGACCCCACAACAGAATTATTGTCGGAATGAGAAAATGACAGAAATATCTTTTTATGAAAATAACGGCGGAAATTTTACTATTAAAATTGTTGAGCTACCCAGTAGTAAAAATACAGTAATACGCATGGTTGCATAGTAGCACACGATATTGATTATTGATGCTTACGTGAGAAGTCACTCCGTTTTGTTCAATTATTGCTACAGTAATTGCTGTATAGTATCTCACATTATTTGATTCAATTATTATCGATATTTTATATATTATTAAATCAATAATTGAGATGACAAGTTATTCATATTATTAGTAGCAATATTGACAATGTCTAGAAGTTCTGTCAAGGAGAGGTTTGGTCACCTAATTGCGCGCCAATAAGGAGAAATCCTTATGAGAAAGCCCCCTCTTTTCTGGGAACGACCTGATTGTTAAATATTACGAATTATAATAATGATGATAAATGTTGTTAAAAATATTGAGGGAATTTTTATAAATTATTTGCTGGACTCCCATTTACCCATTTTTCAAAATAATCAGTATTTTTTGTATAATAAAGGTGGGGTCCACATGTGGGGCACACGTGTGACTTTGGAATTTGATCATTTGGGGGGGGGGGGGGGAGTCACGGGAAAGTTTTTATATATATATATAAATTTGTTTTATTATTATTATAAATGTAATAAAACAGAAAACTTTTTATATAAAACAAAATACTTTTTATAAAGTAAGTTTTATTTTATTTGATTATAAATAGAATATATTATATTTTATTATGCATAGTGTTTGCATAGTGCCTGCATAGTGTTTGCATAGTAAATTTTTTTTATATAAAACAGAATACTTTTATAAAGTTATTTGTTTTATTAGATTTTAAATAATATATATATATATATATATATTATAAAGTTTGTTTTATTATATAATTATAAATAGAATATATTATATTTTATTTCATAGTATCCTTTTCATTCTCCTATAAATAAGATGCTTAGTTAGAATTGAAAAACACACCAGAAATTCAGAGAATTTTTCTTCTATAATCTTGAGCGTATTTCTTTAGAGTTTAAGAAAGCTTTGAGCGTAGAAAATAGTGCAAGTTTTCTTCAAGTATATCCCTGCCCTACCCGTCGGCATACTTTTCTTTTTAAGGTAAGGGGCATTATTCTTTCGTATTCATGAAGAGAGTTATTTTCTTTCAATACTTGTAAGGGTTGTTATTCTATTTTTTATTATTATGTTGGAATAACCTTTCTATGCAAAGTACCGCATACATGGTGAAATTTTTCTGTTATTCCATTCTTTATTATTCTGTTGGAATAATCTGTTTGTTCGGTCTATTGCATGCCTGGTGAATTTTGCTGTTATTCCATTCTTTATTATTCTGTTGGAACATCCTGTCTGTGCGGATTACGCATGACCTGATTCCATTCTTTATTATTCTGTTGGAACATCCTGTCTGTGTGAATTACGCATGACTTGGTTCCATTCTGTATTATTCTGTTGGAATATTCTGTCTGTGCGGATTACGCATGACCTGGTTCCATTTTTTATTACTATGTTGGAATAACCTGTCTATGTGGATTACCGCATGCATGGTGAATAATCCTTTGTATTCATTCCTTATTAACTTGTGGAAATGATCTGTCTACATGGATTACCGCATGGCGGGCGAAAATCTATTTGCAGTTTTATATATTCTATTATACTCAGCTGGTTAAAGTTTTGGCTTCTATACTCCATGAAATTAGTAGAATATCCAGGATATTTGCGTTTCATCCAATATCTTTTCATGAAAATATTCTTCTGAGCATTCTTGAATTTTTACTCCACAAAGCAGTATCATGTTGACAATTTGGACGTTATTAGTTCCTTGATAAATTAATTTATAAATCTTTAAAATTTATCCTTGAACTTGTTTTATTGAATTATTATGTCATTGTCATCATCTTCATGTTGATATTATGTTGAAAGTCATCTGTGACCTGTAGTGCATAGATGGACTTGGTATGATTATTACCAGGGATTATTCGGTATAATCATGACCGTAATGTTATAAATGATGTGGGAAAAGTCCTCATTGGCCCGTAGTGCATTGATGGACAGTTTTTTGGCATGATTATGGCTATGAATTCTCTTCGGCCAAGGGTGCAAAGATGAATTGCTTTATGGCATGATCAGGAGCATTGATGAAAACACGAATATCCTTGGCCCGTAGTGCATGGATAATTTGTGGTTGTGATACTAATGAATATCCTTGGCCGTAGTGCAGGGATGATGTGGATTATTTATTGAGCTGAGTCTCAGCAATAAAAGTGATTAAAAACCTTTTAAATCACAGAAGATAGTAGATTTTATTTTCTACTTGACTCTTCTAATGGATTGCTTGTTCCACTGCAGTTAAACTTGATGTTTGTTATATTGTATCAGTTTAACACTGTTGAAGACTAACGATAATTTATTCTGCATTATCTTAGTCATAATATTTCTTACTGGGCTAGTTGAGCTCACCCTTTTGCTTTCATTGTTCTCTTCAGGAAATGAGAACGTTGCAGGGACTAGTTGGGGAACGGAGTGACGGTCTAGATGATAGAATTAGTAGTCCTCACTATTCTATGAAATAGTGTGATAATAAATATATTGAGAACTTATTTTGAGTTTGAATACTGTCTAGAAGACAATATTTGTATTAAAACTCACAGCTCATGTTGTATATTTAAGATTGTATTTGTATTCTGTACCATGTATTTGGCGACTCAGAATAGGTGATGTATACCTATTTTGGGGGCGTCACATCAAATATACGTTGATGACATTATTTTTTGATCTACTGATGAAAAGTTATGCAAGAGATTCTCTTAGCTTATGCAGAGTAAGTTTGAAATGAGCATGATGGGTGAGCTGAATTTCTTCTTTGGACTGCAAGTAAAATAAACTGATGAAGGAATCTTTATTAACCAAGCCAAGTACATTAAAGATTTATTTAAGAAGTATGGCATGAAATCAACCTCTCCTATGAAAACCCCAATTGCTCCTGCAACCAAGCTTGACAAAGATGAAAAAGGTAAAAGTATTGATATAACTCAATACCGAGGTATGATATGCTCTCTTTTATATCTAACTGCCAGTAGACCAGACATAATATTTGCAACATGCATATGTGCTAGATTTCAGGCTAATCCTAAAGAATCACATTTAACTGCTATAAAGAGGATTTTCAGGTATCTCAAAGGTACACCTCACTTGGGCCCTTGGTACCCCAAGGAGTCCTTATTTGAATTAACAGGCTACACAGATGCTGATTTTGCAGGCTGCAAAATAGATAGAAAGAGTACCAGTGGCACCTGTCAGTTACTAGGAAACAGACTTGTGTCCTGGTTCAGCAAGAAACAAGACTCAATATCTACCTTAACTGCAGAAGCTGAATACATTGCTGCTGGCAGCTGCTGTGCTCAGATCCTATGGATGAAAAATTAGCTAGCAGACTATGGGTTTGAATTCAAATCCATACCTATTCACTGTGATAACACAAGTGCCATAACAATAACTCATAATCCTGTCATGCATTCTAGGACTAAGCATATAGAAATAAGGTATCATTTCATTAGGGATCATGTGTAAAATGGAACCATATCCTTACAATATATCCCTACTGAAAATTAACTTGCTGATGTCTTTACGAAACCTTTAGATGAATCCAGGTTCAACAAATTAATAAGTGAGCTAGGCATGCTTAATTTACAACCATGAAATCTATGCTCTAGTTTGTGCTAACCATGCAGATATAAAAGGCTATGTCCAAAATCGTAGACATGATAAAAGGAAGTCCATGATCGTAGAGCTGCAGTAACATGAAAGACAACGATTGCAGTGCAGACTCAACGATCGCAACACAGACTCAACAGTGGAATAACAGAGGAGTCTCCTGTGATGACAAAAGTCCAAAAAAATAAAGCAATCTCTCCGATAAGCGCCTTAGGGACAAACCTAACCCTTGATCTATTTCATGAGGTTAGCCCTTCTTGAGCTACCTTAAACCGAGGAGAATGCCAGGTTAAAAGTACATCGCAAGGACCCAGACAGACTCGACGATAGAAGTTCAGACTCGACGATTGCTGAATAAACTCAATGATTACTGAGCAGACTCGACGATTACAAGGACTACCTCAAAGACCGTAATCCTCCCAAAGGGCACGTCAGATGTTAAGGGCAAATCAGTACAATCCTCCTTATTCAGATCTGTAGAGCCAAGTAGAATTCGACACCTGCCCCACTAAGCAAAATGGAGAGAGGGAAGTTACAAGTACAAATTGAAAAATGCCTTTTTAAAATCAGAAGTTCAAAAAGCCCATCTCTCTCTACAAGCAGAAACCCTAAATCATAAGAAATTTTAGACAACCATACTCCTTGCAAAGAAATCAATGGCAGCGTCCAACGTCATCTCCGGCTACAGACTCTATTTCGACGAGTTCAAAATAGCTGAACACAAATTTCACAAAACTCTGTCATTAATAAAGAAGGCTGGTCTCGAAGAGGCTCTGGGTATGGCCACACTGATCTACCCAAAGCTAGTAAAATAATTCTACAGAAATGGTGTGTTCAAAAATGACATCATCACTACGAAAGTCAGGGACGTGGAAATCAAGCTGAAGGCTGAGGATATCAACCTAACCCTAGGTTTCAAATCTGAAGGGTTTTCGTTCATAGATGATAAGTAGGTTTTATACCTATTTATCCGGTATCTGTTACTTGAATTAGTTGTTTATACTCATATTTCTTAGTTACTTTTTATGCATTTTGTGTTCATTTTGTAGATCTTATGCTTGGGAATGATGTGAGCGACTATTGGTATGAAAACGCAAGGAAAAGCAATCCAAACATCGTTTTGGATATCATATTCATTTTATGTTCTTGGCTTGGAACTTTCATTATGTTGTAGATCTTCTTCTTATCTTTGCATAACATCTTGAATCATTCCAATCGGAGTTCGGATTCAAGAGTTATGACATTTGTACCAACAAACGTTGAACGTCACTGTTTTGGATGGCCATTTGCATAGCTGTCACTTCCAACCCTATTTCAGCCTTCATACGTGCATTATTTCTCAATTCTCAAAGAATGACAGTTGTAGAGATCGTCGAGAGCTTCGATTTGATAGGTGGCAGGTCCTGTAACTCTTCCCGAATCAAAAGTTATGGTCGTTTTACCAGAGGATACTGCAGCAGAAAATCCTTGGCGTGGGGCGCGCGGATTTCTAGTGTATTTTAGGCACGGCCGCGCCAATCCCTGGAGCAAAAAAACGTGATTTGATACTTGAGCGTGGGCGCGCCTAACTTCAGGCCAATTCTAGCGTAGCAGAGCCACTTCGGAAGTTGAATAGAGATGACTTTTTCACTAGATAGTGCGATTGAAGCGTAACTTAGAGGAGGGGGGGTTCAATGAGGGCTTATAAAAGAGACGTATTTTCATGATGTAAAGGGGATTCCACCCTCGGGGGATCAATCTACATTACATATGCCCTTTTTCTTTTCTTTAATTTCCTTATTAGATTAGAATAGATTAGAACCCTAGAATAACTCAGATTTGGGGATTGAAGCAATTGAAGGTCCTTGAAAGTTCAGAAGTGAAACAAGAGAAGAAACTCAGATTTTCTATTCTTAATCCCTAAATCTCTTTACTTCTATTTGTATCTTTCAATGTATATTCAATTGTGGATCATGGATTCTAATTCAACTATGAGTTAAACTCTATTTTGGGATTACAATGAAATCTATTGCCTAGTTTATTTTGACATACTTCATTGTTAGCCTTATTGATTGTTATGAGATTTTCTATTAAGATTCATGCTTATTTGCTTAGTTGATTGGACATCAATTATTGTGATAATCTATATGAACTTGAAAAATGAAGTATGGGTTTAGATCTGATCTTGATAGCTTGTGTTTGTATGTTCTACATGATGGAATGTATGATTCATGCTTAGGATAGACATATACTGAAGCACCACTCATAGTCAATTGAGAGCTTGGGCTTAAATCCTATTTATTTGTAAATTGCATAGACATATAATGGTTTAGATAATATGGGTGTTCATGTGTATTTTATCAATTGTGGATTACATGTGATATGGGTATGGCACATCGAGAGATGACTATATTTCACTTTTGTGTGCTCGACTAAAGATCCACTATAATTAATTTGGCTTAACAGGAAGTGTGTCGATTTAAATGATTCAATAGGGGAAATTGTAATCTCGAGTCTTCATTATCTAGTTTCATTCTAGGGTTAGTTAGAATTATTTAATTTTATAGTTTTCATCACTATATTAAATCATTCATTTAAATAAGACTGAAATGGTTATGGGTTAGTGCTTGGTAAACTTTATTAGTTAATTCTTTGTGGGAACAATATTTTTCTTACTCTTTATTACTTGTTGACCGTGTATACTTGCACGCATATATTGATCAGTAAAACGACCAACAATAGATGACATAGATTTCCATGAGGGACTTAAAAGGATCCGTCACAAAAAATTCCCCACTGTCAAAGGATAAAAGAAAAAGGAGTTTCCTCAGAGGTATGAATTTTTGGCTGACATTGTTGGAAAATACATATGCTGCAAGAGCTCATACCACGATTCTGTAAACGAAGTACAACTCAAGCTCATGACAACCATCAGTTGTGGGATACAACTTAACTATGGAGCCCTGTTGCTTGAATGGATTGGGAAGTGGATTCTCAGTTCGAAGAAGTCAAAGAGCTCTGGGAAGATGCTCTACGGGCGATTCATCAGTATCATCCTACAGTCTGCTTTGGGCAATAAGATAGAGGATGATGAAGGAGAATCAATTAATCCAAACAGACGAATGACCCAGCAACTGTTCGAGAACTGGAAAAGAAATCCAGCTAAAAATGTACGAATGATGTCTGAGTCCAGTGGAAGGACAGTTGATGCAAAGGAGTCAGGGATTCCAGGGAATATGTCTGTTGTTAGGGAGACTGAAGAAGATGAAGAAGAAACTAATAAGGAAGAACCTTCTACTCTGGTCAGAAAAAGCAAGGGCAAGAGGAAGATAAAAACTCGAATGGCAGAAGAACCCCAAGGATCTACCACTGATAAACCTGTCGAGTCCTCTAACATTGAGGCTCTGAGAATCCTAAGAAGAAAAGAATAGCAGGCTGAAGCAGATGAAGACAGAGCCACCATCTCACAGCTGCTGAAGAAGAACAAAAATAGTCACAAATCCAAGAAACCATCTGTCTCCTCGATCGTAGAGTCTCTAACGATCGAAGAAACCAGATTGGATGCTTCTCCTAGGGAAGTTACTGCACCAGAGACTCTGGCTGACCAACAGGACAGAGCTTAAGCTCAAGGAAGTCCTGAGGCTGTGGCTCAGCCTAGAAACCAAGACAAAAATTGGTGAAGAAGTACATCCTTATCAATGAAAGGGTACTCAAAGAGGAAGACAAAAAGATGGCTGTTGAAAAGGAACTATCCAGAGAAAGCCAAAAGGACAAAGCTCAAGCTGAGGGGGAGATACCTGAAGTTATCATCCTAGAAAATATTCCAGCTGAGGGGGAGCTACTAGTCCTGCAAAAGGATGATCATGTTGAGGGGGAGCCTCATGATAACCCCATGACAGAAGAAGTTGTTCCAGTTGAAAATAAGGGAGAACCAGAGCAAGAACAAAATGAAGCCATTGAAATAGTGGAATCCTTGAATGAAGACAGGGAAGAGGACGAAGATGATGAGGTCTAGATCATAGCTGTGGGCATTAATGGGTATCAAAAAGCTAACTATGAGTAGCTGTTCTCCTATTTACCCATGATGCCTTTTCATTAAGCTCAAATTCTAAACTCCTAGAATCACATGTTTTGTAGCTTCAAAGAATATACAGCCATCTCTGTACTAGCTCATGGATTTCCAGGCAACTTCAACTTTGCCAAACAGCTGATCACAAATGGTCCCTCTTCAAGAATGGTACATGAGGTATTATCTATCCCAATCTTGTTTAGAGTTAATTACTATCCATTATCCTTCTTCAGCCAATTTTATGAATTTCCAAGCTGGCTGGAGGTAGTTCTTAATCCACTAACTCAATTCCCAGTTATAGAATCTTAAAATTCTATAACTAATGAACCAAATATGCCCCACTTTGTACTGATCCTAACTCCTCTCATCTCTACGATTATTGACTCTAGCCCCATCGTAGAGCCACCTACTTCAGACACCCAAGCACAGGCCCCTCCATCTGATATTCCCTCCTCATCCACAAATTAATACTTCAACCTTGATATTTCCCTCTACTCATTACAAGATCAATACAAAAGAACACCTCTTCCTTCACAAATTCCCCAGCTCAATGAACTTCTTTCAGAACTGCCCACCAAAATCGATTTGTCAGAAATGTCCAAGTAAGTGATCAAGGAAATCGATGATAGTCTTGAAGAACACACTGAACTCATTCAAATGAGATTAACAACACTAATCAGTTCTGTAAATAGTCTCCCAAGCACCTTAAGCTCTGAGCTCACTAAAAAGCTTAAGGAGATCACCAAGGAAATGATTAAGAGCATAAAGGACATGGATGACATCCACTTTCTTGCAGCCAAAAGACACAGGGATGCTGTTCTTATCTTACAGTCCACTCAAGAAACTCAGAATAAACTTATGATGGAGAGCTTCCTCAATCTGCAAACTGCTGTAAAAGAATTCCAACAATTTTACGTCAGCCAAGGACAACAGACTAACAATATTCTAGCCGTCCTTCAACAAAGGGAAGCTCGACCTGAGGCTCTGATCAAAGAAAATCGAGAGGACATTGCTTAAACTAAAAGTCAACTCAACGAGCTTGTCCAAGGAATGACTCGCCTCTTAGAAGACATTCGAACCCTTGATGATGACATAAAGGGGGAGAATAAAGGGAAAGGAGATCAAGGCAGAGGTAGAGGCACCTTTTCTGCTCAATCTTCCAGGAATCCTCCTCCAAGGCAGTACCAACAGACTCCACGATCTGGCCATAGTACTCAACGATCCGATCATGAGCCAATCATCATGGCTCAACCATTAAGGAGTCGAGGGCCAACTCCCAGTTCACAAGAAGTGACTACCACAGGCCTAAGAATGCCAATTAGAGATCCTGAATTCATGAATAAGCATGATCACAATCCAAGACTAAGTCCAAGTGACCTAGAAGATCTATCCGGAGAGACGAAACAAGCAGGAAAAGGAGAGCTGAGGAGTATGCAAATCCTCCACGAGGAAAAAGGCCGAAGAAATAGAGATAAGTTGAATTTTAATTCTTATTGATGTAGTCAAACTTAAATGTAATATCTATCTTCAAACATCAATAAATTCATGCTTATTCTCTAGAAATTTTAGATGCTCACTGAAATATTAAGTCATATTTACTGCAACTGCATATAGAATTTGATAATAATGACAACAAATCTCCTTGGTTATGTCAACATCAAATAGGGGGAGATTGTTGGAAGAGTGAATATTATGATTTGATGTTTAAAATAAATGGTCATTGTAGACGTCGGGATTTTTAGTTATCCCTTTTCATTACCTGTTCTTTGGTGTTCTCATGTTAATGTGAGATTTGTTTGAAAAAACAAGTGAAAAAGGTCCGATATTGTAATGTCGACAATTTGACTTTAAGAGTCGTCAGTTAGTATTTTTAACTGGTTGCACCAACGCAACCAGAAAAGGTTTGCACATTGACCCAGTGATATGACACTACTAAACGGGTCTGTGAAACCGAGATTCATTTGGGTTCGGGGGCTTGATTATGCAGAGGGAAGGTGTTAGGCACCCCCTGACATCCGTGTTGCCACGGTGACCGCCACTTTTCAAGAAACTGTTATATGAATATGTGTGTGTGGATCAAGGTGCAATTATTTAAAAGTAGTGTGAGGCCTCGTTCGCACCTATATACAAAGGGTTTAAATTTATAGAAAAATTCAATTTTAAGCAAGATATAACAATGAAGTTTTGTAAAAAGAGGTTTTTCAAACCCCGTGCTCAATAGGAATTGAGACCTTTTCATACTTCCATTTTATTATTAAAATGTTCGGCTTGTTTGCTTTTATTTTCGAGATGCGAGGCATCTTCGAGAAAATAATATACAGCAATGCCGAACTCCTTATGGGCATGACATCCATCCAAGGAAATTCAGACATCGTAAATAATGTACAAGCTGCTTACAGCTGAAAATGTCCATCACGGGAACCGAATCTAGATTCAGTAGACTGAATCTGTGATCACATGATTACTAGGCTCACATGATACCGCAGTTTGTATGGAAAACAATAAGCAGTTATATATATAAAAGCTGTAAATATATATATATATATATATATATATATATATATATATATATATATATATTTATATACAAACATGATCAACCACCACGAAGCAAGTCCATGGGGGATCAAAAATGTAAATATATAAAAGTGGTAAATATATATATATATATATATATATATATATATATATATATATATATAGACATGATCAACCACCACGAAGTGACTCCATGGGGGATCAGAAAAGTAAATAAAGCAGTAAATGCGATCAACCGCCACGAAGTAAACTCCAGGCGGGACTAAATGTAAATAAAGCAGTAAAGACGATTAACCGCCACGAAGTAAACTCCAAGCGGGACTAAATGTAAATAAAGCAGTAAAAGGCCTCGAAGTAAACTTCAAGCCTGACATAAATATATATATATATATATATATATATATATATATATATATATATATATATATATATATATATATATATATATATATCTAATAAAATACAAATGATTTTGAATTTCCCGCTCACTTAATAAATCATTTGGGCCGTCCAAAGTTTGGGATAAATCCCACCGTTCATACATCTATCTAATAAAATACATCTATCTATCTAATAATCTAATAATAATTTAATAAAATACAAATGACTTTAAATTTCCCGCTCACTCAATAATTTATTTTGATCGTTCAAAATTTGAGATAAATCATATTGTCCATACAGTGCCGGAGGCACGGGACCCAGCTAGTATATATATATAAGTCTAGGCTCAATCGAGGCATAACTCGATAATCTTAGTCAATATATAAATATATACATATATAAATAAATATATATATATATATATATATATATATATATATATATATATATATATATATATATACAGACTGAAATGAAAATCACGGACCAAAGTCCGGGCATACGCACACAACATGACTCTCAATGTGTAGAATAGTGTGTGCAAAGATGAAGATAAAGGCTTTATAGAGTGTGAGAAGGCTTATAGTGGGCTGCCAATGCAGACTTCTATGACTCTATATGAATAAACACTCAGCTCCCGCCAGTAAATGTATAGTTATATGTGAGCTAACAGGTGTTTAAAAAGAGCAAGCACTCAATATGGGTGTGTACAGAGCAAATTTGACAGGGCTTCCTCGCCTTTTTCCTTTTTTTTAAAATGGCCACCCCAAGCCTTTTATTTATAGAGGGGGGAGCCGCAGGTGTACCTATGTCAGCCGCAGATAAAACCTTGCAGAACTTCGGACTGCTTGTGTCAAGATTTACGCAATTACATGGATTAGAGGTTGTACGAAGTCAGGAAGAGGGGGCCATGCCCATGGTCTTCAAGCTTTAAATTCTATCCGGTGTGCTGCCACGCGTAATAGTCACTCGGGATTGGAACTCCTTGGTTCTTGTAGAACATTGTTGTATGTATGTTTGTATGAAGTGTTGAGACGATGTGCATGTGTTGAGGTATTAAGATGATGTTTGACTCCTCACCAGGGTTATCTCCGATTTGAGTTGAAAGCAGACTTTGCTCAGGGTTACATCTGAGATTGGACTGCTATAAGTTTTTGAATGCCGCAAGGTCATCTGTAAGAGTGCCTGTCTGCCCGGTGTTAGCTCCGGGTTTGAGGTATGAGTGCCTCGGTAGGAGGTCTGATTGAAGCTGATCACATGCATTTGAAACAAGCAATTCTGGAGATATCCCCGGAACTGCAATGACATTCCTTGGTGTTATCGCTGAGGACGAAACTCGGGGTTATCTCTGAGGTTGGAAATGATCCTTTCGGTGTGTGTTTTGAGGTTGGAAATGATGTTCCCGGTGTGCATTCTGGGGTTGGAACTGAACTTTCGGTAGTATCCGGAATGGATGTAAGTTGCCTTCCAGGGTTATCTCCGAAAGACGAATCTGCCCTCCTCCAATGTTAGTAACAGGTATGCAAAAAATTTTGAGTGTCTACAGATGCCCCTCTTTATCATATTTGTGCAATGCAAGGCATGAATAGGATAAAGAATCTTAGACACTTAAAATGCAACAAAATAAACGTGATATTATATGCAGCAATATGATGCAAATGTATGATGCATGATTGTAGGTTAATCCTATTGTGATGATAATCACTGATGTCTTGGACATGCGATCCAAGTCTTCAAGGATGCTTGACGTTGGGGATATCACCAAAGTCCTGAATCCTAGACACAGAGTTTTACTCTATAGAGTTACCTCTTGTGTACAAGAGATATGTGGGGAGAAAGCTTCGTCTATTTAAGGATGTGTATAACATATTCCATCATCGGTTCTCTCCGATGAGGATGGTCTTCTCTGGCTTGTATCACCAATATGTACCACAATTTTGTTGGAGTTATTGCCAACAATATGTATCGTCAGGGTTGCCAAACCTTCGCCGATGTGAGTATCACCGGATAGATCCCTGTTGGGTGCATTGTCAAGGCTGCTTGACCTTCATTGATGTGTGTATCAATGGTTGCATCGCGTTGTGACCCTTGCTGGGGAAGGTTGTTTCGATGGGTTTACTTACCATCGGCTGAGATAACTTTAAGGTTGCTTAACCTTCATTGATTTGTGTATCAATGGTTGAGAATGCACTGTAACCCCTACTGGGGTACGTGGATGTTTGAAAGTCCTGCGTTATGACCCCCGCCGGGGATAATTCTTTGATTTATAACTTCGGCGTTGTAACCCCCGCCGGGGATACTTTTTTATTTCATAACTTCGGCGTTGTAACCCTCGTCGGGGATACTTCTAGGGTTGTGACCCTACACTGACGGCATCTGACCTTTGTGAGGTATTGCCGATCATGATTTATAAAAGCTGAGGCCATTGGTATAGTATACCTTGTATGTAGGCAAATACCAATGAGTGAGATGTGGAGCCAAATTTTGGTCCATGAAAACCAGGATTCCAGGCTATTCCGCTCAATCGCGTAGCGTTTTTATTCCTGATTTGGCCTTTTCGATTTGTGATACCTCCTTTTCAACTCTAATTGGAGTGAGCCAGAGGTGTGGGACCCATGTAGGGTTGCCGAAGGTACACCTGCAGTAGCCGCAAGTGAACCTGCGGCCAACTGTGGGTATGTATTCCCTGCGGGTTACTTTCATAAGTCATTTTCAAGCTGCGCGACAAAGGAAATCTGAGAGCTCTTCTCCAGACTTGCTGGGTTCGGGCAACTTTCTGTATATTCTGCCACCATAAAAGCGTTCTTCACTGTCCTGGTAACATATGTATGTATTCTTTTCCAGTTTCTATCTGTTGGAAAATGACTTATCACATGAAATGCATATAGACACATAGTAGTGAATATGCATGCTGATATGACTTTGCAAAAAATATTCAACACAGTAAATGTTAGTATTAAACCATGCTGAACATAATGATGTAAAAAAATTTGACTTTTGAAACAGTCAAATTGGCACCTTTTACTGTCATTTCTTATCCTATTTGAGGACAAATGAGTAAAGGTAGAAAAGTAAAATAACCTTGGTAATTAAAGTACACTTACGGATTTTTTTACTGTGATGTATTAAATGCATGCATGATGTATATGACTATTGGTAGGTGTGCTACTGAATGGCCACCTAGTCATGCCTATGTGCATGTGGATAGTCCCATTTACAAAGGGGGCTATGGCAAAATTTTCCCAAAATTTAGGCATTGTATAGTCATGCATTTTTAACTCTACTGTAGATGTATGTTAAAATGATGCAAGCACGCATGGAATCATAAAATGCATTTTAAAAAGCTTCAGGTAAGAATTTTCCACACTCTTTCTGAGGTGATTTGGAGACTTGTTGTCCAAATATTATGGATCCGGATCAGCCAAGTAGTTCCCGCAGGACCACTTCTGGTGTACGGAGGAGGGCTTCTGAAGTAACTCGACCCCGTTCTGTTAGACAGCCTCGTCGTTTGGTGGAGGCGGTGATACGTCCTATCCGGGTTGAAGTGCCGGATGTCGAGGACGAGGAGGAAGATGTACCAATTGAGGTTCCTGTTCCTGCTGCACGTGTTCCCCGTAGGGATTTGCCAGGTATTCAAGTGGCGAACCCAGATCTTCTGGGTGACTTGAGTCAGCATCCTTCAGTTTACCTGCACGCAAACAAGGTATGAAGTTAGATCTTAATCTTCCTTGTTTCCTATTAATGAGGAGCAAAGGATTCTGATGTTGATCTGCATTTGATGTAGGTTCCCAGCTTTACACAGCCTCGAGGGAACTGGTTTAGCATCCACTCTATGTATCAGGCTCTATATGATGACTATAAAGAGATTGTACATGGCTGGGGATTCAGGATGTTCTTTTCCATTCTTCCCCATCGCTGTCCCTGGGGTTACCTCAGGGCATTGTCTGAGCGGTGGTTTCACCAGACTCAGTCACTCCATTTGCTGGACTGTGAGGTGATGATGACGGCGATGGATTGGTGATTTATCATAGGTATAGAGATTGGAGGGGATCTAGTGCCTTGTACGACAGATATTACCCCTACTACCATCAGATCCTTGTTGGGAGTTTCGACGGAGGCGCTCAAGGGCAGGACTAATCGTATAGGTCCTTTGAGCGTAGATGCTATGAGCAGGCTGTTGAGTGAGCCTATACCTGATGATGTGAGATTCAGGGATCGCATTCTTCGGTGATTGTTCCTGATGATCATTAGGGGCTGCTTTATAGTAGATAACTCTTCTACGGCGTCCTTCGCTTTGATCAGCGCCACTCAACACGTGGACCATATAAGAGACTATGATTAGGGTTCCTACACCTTTGCCTACTTCCTTAGGGGAATACACATGCGATCGCAGGGCTTGGTTAGGATTCTACCCATTTCTGCTGGTGAGTATTTCTCTTATCTTTTCCCATGTACAGGTTAAGAGCGTTGATTGACACCAAATGTTTGCCTTTGTGTTGGTAATTTTGGGCTTATGAGAGGCTTCCATGTTTGCCTCCTGTAAGCGTGCTAGGTTTAGACACCTATCCACGAGGACGGAGATGGCATCATTCCATACTGGCAGAGGTCCCTGTAGTTGAGGGTTTCACTCACTGCCGCCTACAGCTGGAGTTGTTGACAGCGGATGTCATCATATGGGTTACCTATTCTGGGGAGCACTTGAGTGTTGGATTTAAGGATAGGTACCCGACTGGAGCTGACTACGTTATTTCCACCCGTAGGATTTCTATCTTCACAGATGGAGGATGGGAGCTCTATTTAGGAGAGCGTGCTATTAGGAGCACTACAGGAGAGATTCGCATGCCGATCTTGCCTCCTGCCAAGCGTTACTGGCCTGTTTTGCAGTCACCCGTCATTGATATCCCATTGTTGGGGATTGACGGTTTCACATTGTCAGAGGGTCCATGCACTTAAGAGATGTTCCAGCATTGGTGGTTCCCTCGTACAATTGGAGCTCAGACCCGCGCCACACAGTTTGTGGGAGATATGGTTCCAGGATCCATGATGATGACGGATTGGCTAGCCTGTGTCAAAGATCTGACTCATGTGACACAGATTGACAGTTTAACTCGGCAGTTGGACCGGGCACATTTCTTCATCTGGCACTTGGGTAGAGATCCTTCAAAGGAAGATACTTTTGATCCTTCCAGCTTTGGCGCTGGCCCATCAGGTGAGCCATATGGTTTTCTTGGTACAGATCCTCCCTTGTATAGGCCTGACATCCCTGTAGATAGAGATCCAGTGACTCAGGAGGAGTTACATCAGGTGGACATGATTGACGATGTAGACATCGATACCATTGACTTCTTCTGATGTATTCTCGTTATCTCTTTTGATAGGCCTCTGTTAGCTGCTGGGTAGCTTCGCCCCATTCTCGCTATATCTTTTGATAGGCCTTTGTTGAGATATTGGGTAGCTTCTCCCCATTTCCCTGTATTTTAGTTGTATAGAGATGTATTAGATGATGATATACTTAGGAATGTATGTACAGTTTTCCATTCCCTATATCATATTGCCATCTATTGTATCATGCATGTTATTATGTTATGCATATGTATGTATGTCCAGAGATATTCAGCATGGATGGAGACAGAGATTGCATCGACTATAGTAGTATCCATAGTGCAGGATATAGATTTCGATGATGAGGAGCCTATGGAGGAGGCTGACATTCCCATCGATGGAGACTTGACTGCTGGGCTGCCAGCATTTGTGATGGATTCTCCCACCCCGAGTGCCACTATTACTCAGTATTCAGCACAACATTTGGAGTAGAGCCTACATCTGATGACCTATGAGAGAGATTAGGCTAGGGTCTCGATGTTGATAGCTCTTGATGGGAGAGACGCTGCTCTATTAGAGAGGGATGAGGCTAGATCAGCCAGGGATGCATTGATTATTGAGAGGGATGCCGCCCTATCTGGTAGGGATGTGGCCATTGCAGACAGTACTTCAGTTAGATCCCATACGACTGACATCCTTGCTGATATGAGTGCATACATTGATGAGCATCATGTCACCATGCAGTTAGCCTCTGATCTGCTAGCTCGTGTAGATACCATTGGGCAGGAGCTTGCAGCTTTACCTCCATCTTCAGAGAAGGATGATATGTTAGATCTGATAGTCTGTATACACACAGATCCCTAGATAGCTTTGAATTTTCTGCACAGACTAGCTTAGCCATTTTGTCATGTATAACACAGATGTATATGTCAAACAGTATTATATATGGCAGAGAAATGTATTTTAATTTACTTCACTTTTAGTTATGCCTTGATATTTGCTTGATATTTGCCTATTTCATCAGGGCCTTGTGATCTTGATGCATTCTGAAATTATCCTTGATATGTGGACATTGAGCCATCACAGGATCTCTCAGAACTGATCATTGATATATATGTATCCCTACCATCTTTGGTGTCTTGGGACTAGTTTCTGTATAGAAATATGGAGAGGAGTGTGACTTTTCTTCTCTAAGATTGACCGCACCACAGATGGTCGCCAGTACTTCTATTTGTGAGAAGCCTAGTTAATTCCATCTCTTATGGATTGGTATTGCTCTTCGAGGCACAACCACAACTTAGATGGTCACCGAATCCCTTATTTATGAGTAGAGGTTGGGTAATTCCATCCCCTTGGTCTGAAGCCGATGAAATGTGGTGGATTGAAGGTTAATCCCAGTACCGTGTAACAAATATTTTTGTTCTGGTAGGGGTTAGACTAAACCATAAATGGCTGCCTACGTACTCCTATTGAAGAAGAGATCAAGTCTGCGTAGTTTGAACTTGGTGTAAGAGGTTCAACGTTTAATGTGAAATGTAAATGGGTGTAGAAGCTTTATTGATGAAGAAGGGTGTAGAAGTATTTTTGTTTTTGTTTTTGTAGAGGAAGGGCATAAATGTTTTTATTATTTTTTTTGTTTATTGCGACCGGGTCATATAGAATATGGTTGCCTACTTACTCCCGTGTATCAAGGAGATCAGGCCGACGTAGTTCGCCCCTCAGGACGAAGCACAGCCAAAGAGAAGTGTGAATCCCATGTGCAGGCTATACTGCGGGGAAAAGAAAGTTTGATCCCATGATGAGGACAAACTGCAGGTGTAGAAAAAGTTTAATCCCGTCTTCAGGACAAACTGCAAGAGTAGAAAAATTTAATCCCGTCTTCAGGATAAACTACAGATGTGAAAGGTTCAATCTCGTCTTCAGGATAACCAAAATTATATGAAATGTTTGAAATGAGGTGAAACCAAGCTGCTGGTTTGAAGTGTATGTCTCCCTGAGGGGCAAAAGAGTTTGTAAAGGATAGGGTTCAAAACCGAAATGACTGATGATTGGATAATCAATACCAGGATGTTTGCTTTATGGTAACTTTAGATATAGTATCGTTTCACGGTGTCCGAATTGATAAACTGTGGAAATTCATCGCCATCCATTTCCTGTAGTCTGAGAGCACCTCTTGTCAATACCTCCTTGACAATAAACGGGCCTTCCCAGTTAGGAGCAAATTTTCCCTTAGATTGATCTTGGTTGTCAATGATCTTTTTCAAAACCAAGTCATGTTGTTAGAACTACCGTAGCCGGACTTTTCTATTATAGGATCGTGCGATCCTTTGCTGATATAACTGACCATGGAAGATATCCGTGGTTCGCCTTTCAACTATTAGAGACAATTGGTGATACCTGTCTTGTACCCATTGATCTTCATCTAACTGAGCATCCATCAATACTCTAAGGGATTCCATTTCCACCTCTATGTGGAGCACTGTTTCCGTCCCATAAATGAGTAGGGGGTTGCCCCAATGGAAGTACGCATTGAAGTTCTGTAGGCTAATAAAGTCAGAGGTAAGCGGTCAGGCCATCCTTTGTGATTGGTGGACATTTTCTGCATGATCTTTTTGATGTTTTTATTAGCCTCTTCAACAACACCATTCATCTTTGGATGGTAGATGATGGAGTTTAGGTGTTTGATGTGGAATTTACTGCATAACTCCTCCACCATTTTGTTGTTGAGGTTCTTAGTATTGTCTGACACAATGACCTCTAGTTGTCCATATCGACAGACTACATTATTTTTGATGAAAGCAATGATGACTTCTTTGGTAACCCTGGGAAAGGAGGCTGCTTCTACCCATTTGGTGAAGTAGTCGATCATGGTGAATATGAATCGATGTCCATTACTAGCTTTGGGCTCGATGGGCCCGATCACGTCCATTCCCCACATTGAGAAGGGCCATGGAGAACTCATATTGTGGAGTTCCCTTGGAGGGGCGTGGATAACATTCCCATGAATTTGGCATTGATAACATCTCTTGACGTGATCATCACAGTCAGCTTTGAGTGTAAGCCAATAGTGCCCTATTATGAGAATCTTCTTGACAAGTAAGGGTCCGCTCATGTGTGGGCCACATACTCCACCATGGATCTCATCCATGAGCCTCTGAGCTTGGTCTTTGTCCAGACATCTGAGGAGACCTAATCTTGCATCTCTCTTATAGAATGCATCTCCACTCAGGTAGAATTTCATAGCAAGTCGATGGATCCGCCTCTTCTCAGTTAGGCTCGCCTCAGCGGGTGTAGATCCTGTTAGAGTTTATGCCCTAGAGGCCAATTATTTGATATAATTGCTTAACATTTTGATATTATATTTGATTGAATAAATATATGATTTTATTATGGTTTTATTTACTGCGTAATATAATTGTTAACATAATAAAATTCCTTAGAATAGTGATACAAATTATATAGTTTCAAGTATGTGACTTGAACATGAGATTATATATTACCATTAGTATCAGTGTTCTTAAATGTCCCTAGTCGAGTATCATTGTTGATGGGACAACAATGATGCATTGAGACTAGTATGTGGATTGACTGATGACCAAATCTCATTGGTCATAAATATATGAGATATTAAGTCAATGCATAGGTACATGTTAGAGAATGATGTACTGGACAGACCCACCATGAGAATTCTATATGGAGCATTATGCGAAGTGTCATTAGCAATTCTCATAGTGACAATGATGTAATGGTCCTCCGACTTGAAATCACTATATTACTACACGAGAATTTATGTACTTTGATATCATCAAATGTCACCTTTAATAGGGTGGACTATAAAGGTGATTATTGGTTTCATCATTAATCATGTGAGAAATATGAGTGATCTAGATGGAATTTAACCATCCTATATATTATGGGTGATATCCATAGGCCTCTTGATTGAGTAAGACTATGAAATGCATGGCCATGCTCAAATAGTGATTTGTTTCATATAGTCTACTCATTGATCAAGAAAACTCAGATTAAATTATGAAGAGTATGACACATTCTATGACTCGAGTTTAATCTAGGATATTAAGGTTAAAAGGATTAAATTGCATTGAAACATTGGTCACAAAAGTTTGCATCGAATCATCGATCTTATTATTACTTGGGTAGCAGTGATGCATTACTAGATGCCGCTCACTGTTTATAATTTTATAATATGATTTTAAAATTATTGCCAACGTAATAATAACCTATAGGGTCACACACATAGAACGTTATTTAAAAGGGAATTAATTTAAATTTTAAGGATTTAAATATATTAATATGATTAATAGTATTTAAATCACGAATTTAAATTAAAAGGAGAATTTGTATATATGTATATTAATTAAGTAAGACTTAATTAAGATATATATATATATATATATATATATAGATTCGGATTTTATAAAATTAGGTTTTGATTTTGATTAATTCCTTTTAACTACTATATATATGATATATAGCAGCTACTTAGGGTAAGATATCATAATTGAAAAACCCTAGCCGCTCTTAGAGAGAGACTAGAGAGAAAACAGTTTCAAAAATCCATTCCTTTTGGTGGCTAGTACCGCAAGTCCTTCTTATTGCAGAATCGTTCGACGGTTCGTGCGGCGTTCGTGTGGATACCGTAGAGGCGCAATCGGTTTGTATTGCGTTGGAGATTCGAGGCGCAGTCGGTTTCAGATTCTCGTTTTTTTATATCTGGTATAATCTCTAAACCTCTGAATTAATTGATTTTCGCATGGATCCTGTTTTAGGGTTTCGGAAATTGCTTTAAAATTTTAATTTCCGCTGTGCGTTTCTGTGCCGAAGCCCAACAGATCCATCTCGTAAATACTCTTTGATATGCTGATACCAAGGGTTGTGGATGGGAGGTAGCTCATCCGATACTTCTCCAACATAATTCCCATAAGCTAGGGCCTTTTGTAGGGCAAATGTGATGCTTGGCATGTTTTCCTTGTCAGGTATGTGAATCAAGGAGGCCAACATTGCTAATGCATCCTCAAACTCATTCATATTACGAGGAATGTGTAGAAAGGAGATTTCTTCGAACTCCAAAGCCATCTATAAAAGTTGCTGATGGTAAGGCAGCAAATGTAATTCTTTGGTTTGATAAATTCCTGTGGATTGCTTGATTATCAATTCTGAATCCCCAAAGAAAGTTAACCACCTGATGCCCATTGAACGGGCAAGTTTTAGCCCCATGATATAGCCTTCATACTCAGCTGTGTTGTTGGTGCTGACAAACTGCAATTTGACTGTGACGGGATACTGCTCCCCCGTACCATATGTTAGAACTGCTCCAGCTCCAGATCCTTCTATGTTAACAGCTCCATCAAAATACATTTTCCATGTATGGCATGCATCATACTGATGGTGTTATTGAATTGTCATTACCCCTTCATCAGGGAAGTATGTTTCTAAGGATTTGTAATCCCCTGCAGGTGCGGCGGCCAGTTGATCTGCAATTCCTTGACCTTTGACAGAATTTTGCGTCACATAAACGATGTCAAATTGTTGTAGGATCAACTGCCTTCTGGACAGTCGACAATTCAGTATGAGCTTACTGAACACATACTTGAGAGGATCCACGCGGGATATGAGATGGGTTGTGTGACCATGGAGGTAATGTTGTAACCTCATGGAAGCCCATGCTAAAGCACAACAATTTTTCTCAATCAGAGTGTACTTATGTTCACTGATGCTGCATCTGTTGTTGAGGTAATAGATAGCTCATTCTTGGCCTCTATCGTCCTTTTGCCCCAGCATGCAGCCCATGGCATTGTCATTGATGGACAAGTACATGAACAGGGGAACATCAACCCTGGGTGGCACCAAAACAGGAGCGTTAACCAGCTGCTCTTTAATGGTAAGGAAGGCTTTTTGACACTGATCGTTCCATTTCATGGAGGAGTTCTTCCTTAATAACTTGAAGATGGGCTCACAGGTTGCTGTGAGTTGAGAGATAAATCTGCTAATGAAGTAGATTCTTCCAAAAAATCCCCGTATTTCTTTCTCTGTCTGAGGAATGGGCATTTCCTTGATGGCCTGGATTTTGGTAGGATCCAGTTCAATCCCTTTGTGGCTGACTAGGAAATCTAGCAACTTGCCTGATCTGACACCAAAGGCGCACTTGGATGGATTCAACTTCAAGTTGTACTTACTCAACCTGTTGAATTGTGACGCCCCCAAAACAGGTATACATCACCCATCTTGAGTCGCCAGATACATTGTACATAAATTCAAATACAACTTAATTATACAACAGTCGTGTAAAAATATGACAAAACATAGCTGAGAGTTTAAACAAGAATATTGTCATCTAGACAATATCCACACTCAATGGTGTCCTCATTACAATTATTATCACATTATTCCGTTGAATAGTGAGGACTACAAAAGCCATTTATCTTGGACCATCACTCCATTCTCCGACTCGTCCCAGCTATATTCTCATTTCCTGAAGAGAACAATGAAAGAAAGGGTGAACTCAACTAGCCCAGTAAGAAATATTATGACTAAGATAATGCAGAATAAATTATCCTTAGCCTTCAACAGTATAATAACTGATAGAATACAAAAGACAACAAGTTTTAGATCAACAACTGCAGCGGAAATAAGCAATCCATTAGAAGAGTCAAGTAGAGCATAAAATCTACTATCTTCTATGATTTAAAAAGTTTTTCATCAACTTTATCACTGAGACTCAGATTAATAAATAAAATCGAATCATCCCTGCACCACGGCCAAAGATATTCATGTAATCATCAATGGTTATGATTATACCGAATAATCCCTGGTCATAATCATACCAACGACTGTCCATCAATGAACTACAGGCCAATGAGGACTTTTACCACATCATTCGTCATATTAAGGTCATGATTATACCGAATAATCCCTGGTCATAATCATACCAAGTCCATATATGCACGTAAGACAAAGATGACTTTAATCACAATATAAGCATGAAAATGATGACAATGACATAATAATTCAATAAAACAAGTTCAAGGATAAATTTTAAAGATTTATAATTTAATTTATTCAGAAATCATTAACGTCCAAATTGTCAACATGATACTGCTTTGTAGAGTAAAATTCAAGAATAATATTCATGTACAAAAAAATAATTTGGATAGAAAAGAAATATATTTTTCGGGTGAATAGTAACTCATGAATAGTACTTCAGGAATAGTACCCCGTAAATAGTACCCCGAAACAAAAAGTGTCCTGAATACCCGAGTGAATGATACTAGAGTGAATAGTAACCCGTGAATAGTAACTCATGAATAGTACTCTGGCACGAAAAGTACCCCGAATATCCGAGTGAATAATACCAGAGTGAATAGTAATCGGGTGAATAGTAATATATGAATAGTAACTCGTAAAAAAATACTAAAGAAAATGATATTCCATGACGAGTACAAAAAAAATGATATCTCAGACGAGTATAATAGAATATACGAAACTGAAAATGGATTTTCACCTGCCATGCGATAATCCACGTAGACAGATCATTTTCACAATTTAATAAAGAATGAATACGAAGGATCATTCACCATGCATGCGGTACTCCACATAGACAGGTTATTCCAATAGAATAATAAAGAATGGAATAATAGAAGAATTCACCATGCATGTGATAGACCGCACAGATAGGTTATTCCCAACAGAATAATAAAGAATGGAACCAGGTCATGCGTAATCCGCACAGACAGGATATTCCAACAGAATAATAAAGAATGGAACCAGGTCATGCGTAATCCGCACATATAGGATATTCCAACAGAATAATAAAGAACGGAACCAGGTCATGCTTAATCCGCACAGACAAAATATTCGACCAGAATAATAAAGAATGGAATAACAACAGAATTCACCAGGCATGCGATAGACCACATAGACAGGTTATTCCAACATAATAATAAAGAATGAAATAATAGAAGAATTTCACCATGTTTACGGTACTTCGCATAGACAGGTTATTTCAACATAATAATAAAGAATGGAATAACAACCCTTACGAGTATTGAAAGAAAATAACCCTCTTCATGAATACGAAAGAATAATACCCCTTACCTTAGAAGAAACTGGATCCTGGAATAGTGAGGTAGCAGACTTCTCTTCTTCTTTCTCTCTATAATTTCTCTCTATAATAATTGCTCTATAACTTTAGTGAATTGGTGAGAAATGAAGGAAGAATGAGCTTCTATTTATAGAAAAATATAGTTTCGATAATTGCACGTTTTGGGTCTCGAAATATTACAGTATAAAACCTTCATCTTTTCCTTCATTTTTAATTTAGTCATCCAAGTATTATCAAACTTGCACCACCTCCCCTAATAGTAAATCATGTGACTCAATAGTTCTAAACATGTGAAAAAATTAATTAAAGTATAATACCTTCATCTATACCTCCATTTTTAATTTAGTCATGCAAGTATTATCAATCTTGCACCAACTCTCCTAATAGTAAATCATGTGAATCAATAGTACACACATGTGAACAAATAGTTATAAGCATGTGAATTAATTGCAATTACTTGCTCATTTATCCGGTTAATTACCCGATTGGTTAATATAACCTCCAGACATCAATTATTATCGAAATAAATGTCTATTTCCACTAACACTAATAATTCTCACACAATGAAATTATCAATTTCATCTTTAATCAACATGAACTTATTCATCATTAATATTATAATTCATAATATTTAACAACCAGGTCGTTCCCAGGAAAGATGGGGCTTTTCGATAAGGATTTCTCCTTATTGGGGCAATTAGGTGACCAAACCTCTCCTTGACAGAACTTCTAGACATTGTCAATATTGCAAATAATAATATGAATAACTTTGACGTCTCAATTATTGATTTAATAATATAACATATTATGCAGATGGTACTGTGACAATAATTGAATTAATAATATGAGAGATAAGATGCAACAATTACTGTAGCAATAATTGAGTATAACTGAGTGACTTCTTACGTAAGCATCAATAATCAATACCGTGTGCTACAATGCAACCACACATATTACTGTAATTTTACTACTGGGTAGTTCAACAGTTTAACGGTAAAACTTTCGCCGTTATTTTTATAAAAAGATAATTTTGTCGTTTTCTAAATACGACAATACTTCTGTTGTGGGGTCCACCAATGATTGTGCCATCGTACGGATATTCTCCGACAAAAAGAATATTCCCCGACCAACTTGCATACTTTGCAAAATTATAAATATTATCCACAACTATAACATTATATCAAATCCACACCATAATATTCAAAAAAAAATATTTCAAGAAATTTAAATCTTTATTCATAAAATTTGGGGTCTCACATGAATAGCTTTCTGAGATGGTCTAAGTGGTCTTCCTCCTTTCAGGACTTGACAATGATGTCATCCACATAGATCTCTATCTCTTTATGCATTAAATCGTGGAAAAGAGCCATCATAGCTCGCTGGTAGGTTGCCCCAGCATTGATGAGGCCGAATGACAACCGTCTGTAACAAAAGGTTCCCCAAGGCGTGATGAAAGTAGTTTTCTCACGGTCTTCCTCAGCGACCATAATCTGATGATACCCTGCGAAGTAATCCACAATGGAGTACATGCCATATTGAGCAGTATTGTCAATGAGAATGTGGATAAAGGGCACAAAAAAACTATCTTTAAGGCAGGCTTTATTCAAATCCTGGTAATCCACGCAAACTCGCACCTTTCCTCCTGGTTTAGACACGGGAACAATGTTGGATATCCACTCCGGATATGTAGACACCACGATAATGCCAGCTTGAAATTGTTTCACAATTTCTTCTTTTACTTTTAAACTCCACTCAGATTTCAATCGCCTGAGCTTCTGCCCAACTGGTTTGAATCCTTCTTTAATGGGAAGGTGATGAAGAATAATGTCAGTGGATAAACCCACCATGTCTTTATGAGACCATGCAAACACATCCTGGAATTGGGTTAATAGTGAACCATATCATTCCGTTGGTTTGGAGTGAGGTCTGAACCAATTTGGATTAACTTAGGGTTTTCTAAGGTTCTAAGATTGAAAGAAGTGGTTTGGTTAAGATTGGGTTTAGGTTTGTCTGTGACCCATTCCTTAATCTCCTGAGGTGTCTCAATGTCCTCTTGTATTTCTATCAAGTCTGAGTCCAACTTTGCATCAAAGTTACAGCCCTTGTGCAGAGAAGGCACCTCTTCAGCAAGTACATGCACATCTAAATTCAGAGTCCTGAAATCAATAGATGATTTCACTTAATATATGAAACTGTTTAATCATACAAAAGTGTTAGCATGTACTGATAAAATAACTGCTAATACTGTATAGAAAAGCAAGCAATTAAATTATCTACAAGGCAGAGGGATTTTCTGCCCGTTTTACCCTCGTCGACCAATGCATGGAGTGCTGCTCCAATTGTCAAGGGCAAAGTCCTGATGGACTGTAGCGATGGAGGGGTTGTCATTGTCCTCCTTCTCCCTAATGATAACCATGACATCTGGGCAATCATCGTTTGGGGTATATCTGTTTGTATGTTCATCATGAACAATGATGCGTATGCCTGACATCATCAAGGCGATATCATGTTTACGTTTTCGATCCCTTTCTTCCTCTTCGGGATCAGAAATCGGCACCTCTTTTGCTTTGAATGGTACTGGTTTGGGAAACAGCATAGGCATAACATGGGCTGACACCTTTACAGGAGACTGTATCAGTTCATGCGGTGCAGATGGAAAAAATCACCGTGTGGCAGAATCTTGAGGAACCTGCTTATGCTTATAAGGATTCCTATGACTGGAACTGGCAGCATAGCCTAGTCCGGCTGTCCCAATTTGACTGAAAACTTGAATAGGGTGCTTAATACTCTGCTGATTTTTACCAAGCCCTTGTCCAAGCTGATGACCCAATGACATCATTTCTTGAGTGATCGACATAACCTCGGCTGAAATCTTGGGTATGGGAAGTGGTGCTCCAATAGGTTGGTATTGTATGTTACTCACTTCCGAGGTATGAAAACTGATCGGCTCAACTTCTGAATTGAAGCTGATGATTGGTAGATCTCCCTGTTCAGGACATTCTGGCTCAGCATTGACAGTGACTAGACTGTTATTGATAATGTATTTGAGTTGCTGATGATTGTTAGATCTCCCATCCAAGTGAATCCATGGCCTCCCCAATAACAGGTTGTATCCTGAGTCTATTCTGAGGACGTGGAAGGATACATTGAATGTATTTGAACAAATCTCAATTGGCAGCTCAATCTTTCCAACAAAATTTCGTCAGGATCCATCAAAAGCTTTGATAACCGTATGGCTGCTTTGGATCCATTTGAGATTGACATTCATCTTCACCAAAGTGGCATAAGGACAGATATTTAGAGATGAACCTCCATCTAATAAAACTCCAGCTAACATATACCCAGAGGATAAAACTATAATATGCAATGGCTCGCAATGACCGGTCCCTTCGGGCGGTATGTCTTCGTCAGTGAAGGATATCACATTGTTGTTAAAAATGTGATCAGCCATATGTTGAAATTTTTCCACATCCACTGATTTCGGTAAGTAGGCTTCTTCCAAAACCTTCAATAAGATCTTTTAGTGATCTTCAGAAGAGAAAACCAAGTCCAGTATTGATATCTGATGTGGAGCTTCTCTTAAGCTTAAAACCACCTTGGCTTCATTATGGCCTATAGTGTTGAGGAATTTTTCAATTTTCTCCATGGGAATCTTCCCCTTTTCTCTGATGGCGGGCTTCATCACCCTCTAAGGAAGATACAGTGGATTTTCCTTCGACACTGTAGCAGTAGTATGAGACGTGGATCCTTCAGCTTCTCTATAATTCCATGGAACTTTGTGTAAGCTGACAACATAATATTGTGGTCTGAAAGGTAAAGAAATTGGCTCTGGTGTAGCCACTTTCAAAGGATTGTCAGCTCCTTTGAGTTGAATTATTTGTATAGGAAATGCATTGATAGTCTCATCATCCTTAGTGGATATAACTGCTACTGATCCCTTCCATTTGGTAGGATAGGTATTCCCACTCTCAAGTTGCATAGTGTCGTCGTCTGCCATCTACAGGACACCACTATCAATGAGATTTTGAATGAGATGACGGAGTGCCCAACATTCTTCTGTGCTGTGACCGCGAGAATGTGAATGATATTGACATACTCCATCGGAGTTGAACCGTCTTGAACGGGGATTGATTGGAGGCAGAAGGGAGGTAATTCTTCCTTCATTGATCAACATTTGAAATATCTCCTCCATAGATTGGCCCAGATAGGTAAATTTCCTCTGATTGGAAAAATCTCGGCGGGCTTTAGCATTTGCTCTCTTTGCAACCTTATCCTCCATAGCTTCACTTTCTGAAGGTGATGGGGGAGCATTCATAACAAAAGGAAGGAGATAGGCATGCTCCTGGCTGATTAATTGGCGTGTGACTTGATGCTGATGGGTCATCAGTTCTGCCAATTGCTAAATTTTCTTGCAAAGAGTTTTCATCTTTCGTTCCATAGCAAATTGGAACTTTGCATAATCCCATCTGTCAACATTGTCTTTGATGGTTTAGGATGATTCACCATTAAAACTGGAACTCTGTCCAGTGCTTCAACTAATTGTGTTAACCTCTTCTTCTTTGTGTTGAGGAAGAGGGTTGTCTTGCACATGAGGTTGATCTGGTTTGGTGACCACGATCTCACCATTATCTATTAAATCTTGGATCTTGTGTTTCAAGGCCCAACAATTTTGAGTATCATGTTCAGGTGCTCTGGCATGATAAGCACACTTCCGAGTAGCATTAAAACCCCTGCCATTAGGGTTGGCTGGTGGAAGAAGACGTGTGATCTTCTTCTGAGTAGTCAAAAGAGCAAGAATATTCTCGAGTGAGTCCCCTTAGGGTGTGAACGTTCGAGGGTACTTTACTTCTCCACTTTTAGGCAATGGAGGGTTTGAAGACTATGCTTGGAAAGGGGAGTAGTTTCTCCTCTGTATAGGCATGTTCTCATTGCCTTTTTGACCTTGTAGTATCAAGGAAACATCCTCCTCTTCCTTTTTATGGAACCTCCGGGGTTGTTTCCATAAGATCTAGACTGGATGTGCTCAGCAACTGCTTTAAGAGCGGTTAGGTCTTGAATTTTTCCTGAATTCAATCCCATCTCAGCCATCTCTATGTGTTTGATCATTTCAGAGAATGGGTTGCCAATACCAGCTAAGACTCTTTTATAGAAAGGAGATTCCTGTATGTCTATGAAAGTTATGACCATTTCTGATTCTGTCATGGAAGGAATAACTTGAGCAGCAAGGCGCCTCCACCTTTGAGCATACTCTCTGAAAGACTCATTAGACTGTTTCTTGACCTTGGTAATCTAGTACCGATCAGGAGCCATCTGAGATTGAAAACTGTATTGAGTGAGGAAGGCGTGAGCTAGCTCTTCCCAGCTATGAATCTTGGAGTTGTCTAATCTGTTATACCATGAACGGGCTTCTCCAGTCAGACTCTTCTGGAACAGCTGCATTCTGAGCTTCTCATTTTTAGCATAAGATCTAAGTTCTCCAATGAACACCTTCAAATGTGTATAAGGATCCCTAATCCGTCGTACTTTTCAAAATTAGGGGTTTTGAATTTCTCTAGATAATGAACACCAGGGAATATGCAAAGGTCATTATATGAGACACTTCCATGTGTTTCAATCCCTTTGAGAACACGAATAGTTTCCTCCATTTGGAGGACCTTCTTCCTGATATCACCGGTGTCTGGATCTCCTCTGAGATGGGCTTTTTCAGGGTCTTTGTTGGTCATATCCAACTGAGGTTCTGGAATTATTTTTCCAAACCTTGAGCTCTTCCTTGTGAAGAGGATTCTGTATGTGTAGGCATCTTTGTACCATGAGTAGACTGATGCAATTCTTTAAGAAGAACAACCAGGTCTGTGATTTATTTACTCAATCCGTCAAATTCTTCTTGAGAAACAGGATTAGACTGGTCAGAAGAAGACATGATTGGCTGTAGGCTCATGGCCTTTTTGGATTTTGAGCGGGTAACATGCCCAATTGCTTCCCTATAAAAGACTTATATAGTTTAGTCTTAGGGATAATGTAAATGCTATCATAATATGTCCATTTTAGGAATATTGTCCTGCAAAAACGGGTGTTAATTGATAACGTGTCATGTATGCACAGATATTCTTTATATTTTTCATTACATAAAGATAAGCATGGAATGAAATTACAAGTAAATGCTTTTATAAGTAATTGAAAATGGAAAGCATGAAGAGACTTTCCTCCGCGTTTGGTTTATCAGAGGTTGACCTATCTTAGGGTTACTCTCGCGGCTTTTTGGCATGAAGGTTCCCAGATCATCGCAATCTACCTAACGGGAAGTTAATCCGGTCTTTCAACTGGAGCGAATCTGGGTGGTGCATTTCCCGAGCCTCGTTAAAATTAGTCTTCCTACGAGTCCAGTAATCAAACACCGACAGGATAGCCTCCTGGTGGAGGAACCACACAACATACATTCACATACAACGTGTCTCACAGTTTATAAAAATGATGACATGTGCGAAGCACTAATATCATAGATAGATATTTTGCAGTGCAGTAAATAAAATGCATTCGTACACATTCATCATAAATGTAATGTCCCGAGAGTTTGAGAATAAAGTATATGATAATGATCCTTAGAGAAAGATAATGAACGGGTCAAAGAATATGTAATACTCAAACATAATTGAGTCTAAGTAAAGGTTATGAAATAAAACTTACAAAAATTTGTTATAAAGAATGGTGGTAATGGTAATAAATAAAACCTATATTAAGGTGATGTGTTGAGGATATTCAGCGATAAATTTTGAAAAAGAGATTTGGTGAAAATCGAGTAAGGGAGGTTTCGGTGATTCCGAGGATGGAATCCTTATAAGGAGGGAAGGATGTGACAACCCGAATTTTTTATAAGTTATTAAAATAGGAATTTAATAATTAAAATTCTTATTATGAGATGTTTTGAGTTTGAGTATTTATATATACGTGCTATATATTTTGAAACATGTGATCTGGGGTGAAGAGAAAATATATATTCATATATTGGGAAGTGAGGTTTAATAGTTGAGTTAACTATTGAAGAAATTAAATGAATTTTGTAATTAATTTTAAATATTTATTGAATTAAATAAATATTTTAATTAATTTATTTATTGAGATAAATAAATAATTGATGAATTGTGGTGAATTAATTTAGTAACTAAATTGATTAGTGTTAATTAAATTGAGTGATGATAATTAAATTAAATGAATTGTTTAATTTAAAAGAAATAAATAAATTAAATAAAGTGATGTGTCTATGTTATTAATTAAATTAGATATATAATTATTTATTATACATAAATATAATTATAATAGAAACTATTTTAATTACCATTACAAGTTATTTAAGTTAATTGAGCTAAAGTTATTTAATTAACTAAAGGTGTGACATGAAACTATATAATATAAGATTATTTAAATAATTTAGTTTGGGGAAATTTTTGGTTAGCCAAACAAGGCCTTGTGGCCTTTGGTTTATTGTAACTGAAGTAGACATATTATTTTGCTACCGGAAGGATACGTGAGTGAAAGCCATATCAGTTATTCTTCACGTCTTATTTTCTAAGGCTAAATAATAGAGAATTAAGAGAGAACTCGAGGAAAAGCTTGAGAGAATTGAGAGGAAGTTTGAGTTTTCAATGCAAATTCAGTGGTGTTAGCAAGGATTATCTTAGCAAATTGAAGATAATTTTCCAAAATCTCCATATTATACCTATATATATATATATCTATATATCTATATATATATATATATATATATATATATATGTATAGATGAATTTACGGCATGAAGCTTCAAACTCTGTGAATTCTATTGTAACAATCCAGAATTTTATTTATAATTTTAAATATTTATTAAATTAAATAAATATTTCTAATTGATGTGTTTGTTGTTTAGTAGATATTTGTTGGATTATTTATTAGTAAGTAAATAATTCATGAGTTATAGAAATTAACTTAATTAAGATAAAAAATGATGAATTAAATTTATGAGATAATACTCTAATTTAACTCAATAACTAAATTAGAGAGTTATTAAGGATTATATGATTTGTTATAATGTTATTTAATTTAATTTTTGTAATTAAAGTAATGTGTTAATTTATTAAATAAAATTATAATTATAATATAAATTATAATTTTATGGTATTGGTTTATGTGGTAAATGGATTTAATAAATTGTTATTATATTTAATTTAATTTGAATATAGGAATTTATTTAATTAAAGTGTGACCATAAACTATATTATAAATGAGTTATTAAAATAAGTTAAGGGAGGTTAATTCAGTTTTTGCCAAACAGGGCTTAATGAATGTTAAATCTTTAATTTAAATCTGTTTTACCAAACAAGGTGTAAGATTTAATGAGTTAATTTTTTAGTTAGCTAGCCAAACAAGCCTTATGGCTTTTGAGTTTCAAAAAAAAAATAATGTCAGTTAATAGATATAATTATATTATATAATGAATACTTAAATTATTATATACGTCATATGTTAGTACGTAAGTTAGAATAGAGAAGAAAAAAAACACAAAAGAAGAGAAGAAGAAAAGTTGTGAGAGAATTGGGAGAATTCTAGAGAGAACTTTGAGAAGAAGCTTGGAGGAATCAAGGAAGAAGATTAATCAAGCTTCTCTAATCATCTAGCTAATTAAAGGTAAGTAATCTATTTTAAAGTTTGGAGTTCTTAGTTTTGGTTTTATAAGTTCTATGTAATTGAAGTTCTAGGGTTAATTGTTGAGGAATTAATTTTTATGTGTATTGGGATTACATAATCTGTTATATGTTGTCTATAGATGATTTTTGAAGTATCGAATTCATGGAAACATGTTTGAAGGTGAAGAACTTGAGTTTTGGTTTTATATATATTACATAGTATGTTTTGGGGTAAAAATTGGTTTTGAATTCATACTCTAAACTATAAATTGATATTGGATTATGTTAGTATGTGAAGAAACGAAAACAACGAAACTTGAACGAACCAATTTTGCTGAGAAACGAATTCGTGGTGAATGAATTCGCTAAACTTTTCAAAAATATAAAAATATAGCATGAATATTTAATTGGAACCCTTAAATTGATTTGTTAAAATTTTTGAAATGTTAAAATTACTCTGTAGATGAGTAGTTCAGTGTTTCACGAGTTCATAGAATCGAAAACCAACTAATTCCGACTTAAAATGAAGAAGTTATGAAGATTTGAAGTTTGTACATTTAGAAAACTGTTTCTGTGCGAAGACGGGTGCGGGCGCGTAGCTGGGCACTGCAAGTCGTGCACGCATGACAAAGGGGCGCGGCCGCACCCCATGTCTGCTGACTGTAACTACTTTGACCTAGTTTGGTAAAACGGTCATAACATTTTCATACGAACTCCGATTAAGGCGATTCATGATGATTTGGAACGAGAACGAATAGACTTACAACTTTTGTTCTTTAAGGTTTTCAATTTGAGGTCGTTAGGAAGCGTAAAAACAGCCATCTTTGTGACTATTACGTAATCAGAGGCAATCGGAGGGCATCGGGCATACACGTATGCAAGTGTAGTGCTCTTGACAATAAAAGATGTTGTTCTAAGTTATAGAACATGAATATTATGAAGTATAATGATGCTTAACATTAATGAATGATATATTAGATAAGTTTTATACACATACTAAGCACACACAAGAGAGATAAATTGGGCGTGTAACGAATAAACGTCGAAACGCCATGATAAGTGATAATGAATGTAAAAAGTGTTTTAAATCAAATGAAATGAATATAATAAGATATTGAATAGTGTTAATATAAAACCAATAAGTAGTCCTAGCAAGACTTAAACACTTGAATGAACATTAAATATGAAATATGGTGAGATATAAGTTGAAAGTTAACACAATCAAATTGAACATTGTGTATTTATGATAGGAAGGGTTATGAGACGTAAATTAAAGTTTACATTACAACTACTATGTATTGCTATGTGACTAATAGTTGATTTGCATGATTATATAATTGTGTAGGTCACGTGAAGTGCAGATAACTGTATGCTGTCAAACTGTTATTGGTAAACAACGATCAAGGCAAGTCTTTCAGTTCCTAATTGCTATGTGAATTTAACTGTTTTAAATCTTTATTGAAAAAGCATGATGTCTTATATATATGTTGAATGTATGAAATGTTAAAGTCAACTTATGACTACGTTGATTTAGTAAAGCATGCTGATTGAGTAAGGAACTCAATCTTTATACTTGTTATATGAACTGTAATATGTATGTTATGTTAGTCTAATGTTTATGAGATATATGTTGAGCATGTTATTATGTGCTACGTGATGCATGAAAACTGTTAGATTTTGTTGGGCTGTCGAGCTCAACCTTGCAAATAACCATTTTTGCAGGTTAAGGATTGAAGGTAACACTATGTGCTACTTGAATGACGTGGATCAGAAATAATACACGAAGACTAATATTTTAGATAAAGTTGTTATTTCTTAATACCATGATTAAGATTCATAAGTTGTACTAAATGTTTTATGATATATAGTTTTATGTTGAGTTGTAAAGCTAAAGTTAGAGTTATCTAATATGTAAAGGTTATCAGATTGAAATGTAAAATTTTATTTAATAACAGTGATAATGTGAATCATAAAATAAGATTGATTCAAAGAAATGTAGATGATAAAAGTTTTGATTCAGGGAATTAAAGTAAAAAGACATAAAAGTTTTAATTATTCCGCATTTTATAAAGTTTAACATCGAATAAGGATGTAAAAATTAGAAGGTAAATATGTTATTAACGACCGAAGTTGAGAATTATATTGTATGAATTTTGGGGTCGTTACTGTTGGTATCAAAGCTGTAGGTTATAAACCATAGGTAGGAGTACCATAGGCTATAACCTTAGAGAAGAGAGGTGAAGATAATAAAAGAATACGCTCAAATAGAGTTTGAACAATAAGAAATAATTTGAGAAATGTATAATGGAGGGATTAAAACATGCGTGAAAGGATTTAAAGAAGAATCTCGCAGAGTTATAAGGAAAAGGAATGCGGGTTTACCCAACTCCAATAATAAGAATGTAAGGTGATAATAAATAGACAATGTCTATAATAAGAGGGTGATAAAGAAGTTAAGAATAAAAAAGTTATATTTAAGTATGGTACAATTGTACTCTTTAATGGTTGATGTATGGTATCTGGGCTAAACAATTCCTTCATAGAGCGGAGGTATATACAAACTAGCAACTCGGAAACTAGTTTATTGGTTGTTTGTGGAAAACCACTCAGCGAACCATATTGAAACTTCCAGAGACTCGATGTGTACCAAGTATAGAAAATGCATATGTATGATGAAAATATGGAACTCGAATGAAATGTTGAGTAATGTAAATGAAGTTAGAAATTCTTAAAGGAAGAATTGTTATATAAACAAGAAAAATTCAAAGAAGAATCTTGAAGATAAGAAATAGGAGTTGCCTAACTCCAATAGCCAAGATAACGAATAATGATGAATAGACAAAGTCTGTAAGATTAAAAATATAAATGAAATCGTAAATGATGAAAAAAGAAAAAAAAAAGAGGATCGTAAAACCAAACGATCAAAAGTTAAGAAAAGACTTTTAAGGGAGATGATTATAGAATAAGATCACGACGTGATCTGTTTAAGTTATAAAAGAAAGATGGTCTGTAATGTTTGAATAATTATAGCTTGATGCTATGAAGTTAATGTACTATAAAATAGTATGAGATAACTCACGAGGAGTTATTGATGGAGTGATACGAGGAATTCGTATCGAGCAAAGAGCAAGTTAAGAGTAAGATAGAGTTAGGTGGGATTTCAATTGAGGACTCATGTGATTGTTGATTTGTACAAATCTTTGTATGGGCGAGGGTTTTGGGCTTGCACTCAGTTTATCACATTGATAATCATTGGAATGTTGGTGTCGTGTTATCAATGTATATGTGGAAAATATTAAGATTAACCAGATATTATTAGGATTAGGTGCGGTTCTTAAAACTAATACATATGGTAAGTTCGTGACTCATAATAATATGGTATGTTTTGAACCCCTCAGCGAATGGACGCCTATGGTCTGACTAGGAAAAGTTCTTAAACTCATATTATTATGGCAAGTTCATGGATTTACAATGTGTAGTAAGTTTTATGAACTATTTTGGGTAGAAAATAGTTATAGTATAGAGAGCATTGATGAAGTTGAAGATTGATAGAATGGTTAAGTAATGAAGTAGTGATTGAAGTTGATGGATGCCTGGATATTCTAAATCTACTAGCTATGCTAGACTTTCAAAATTTATTGACTTTGTGCCGATGGTTATACTTTTGATTATTGGAAAAAAAATGTAGGGTCACACTAGTGAACCAAAGAATTTTAAAAAACAGTGCTATTATTCGTATGTCTATGCTAATTGCTTCGGCTAGACAAAATGATTTGAAATATATCAAAATGTATTTTTATACCATCAATGTATCATGGAACCTGGTGCAGAGATGATAAAAATGATGGAGTCATCAATGCAGTATTACTTAGTGTTGGATGTGATCTAAGGATCGTTAACCCACTATGGTATGATGTAGTATGATAAAATCACCAAATAACAGAATCCTCAACGGACTGTAAATACAGTGCGGTATGATGACGTCATAAAAATATTTTTGAGATTTCTTTAAGATATGAGAATATATATATGTATATGTATATTTTGATTGATGTCTGAATTGTTGTAGAATTCTATGCTATTTGATTCAGCTAGACGAATATTGAAAGATGTTTATGAAATTCAAGCATTTCTTGAAAAGTTATGCCAAACTAAATTTTTTGGTGCAGATTCGGATGTTGAAAAGCTGAGATGAACAACCCTTTTATAGGGAATTACGCGGAGGCATTTATATGTTTGTGCACAATACATTGTATGAAGGGCTGATCACCCTAAGTACGAGGGGTCCCTATAGTCTTATGACTGTTAAAGTTTAAGTTGAAAGATTACTTATAACTATGGACATACGCATAACGTTTAAATGTTTGTGCACGATACATCGTACGAAGGGCTTAACACCCTAAGTACGGGAGTCCTTATAGTCTAATGACTGTTAAGGTTTAAGTTAAAAGTGTACTTATAACCATGGACGTAGTTCAAGGTCTTATGACCCTCAGCATCATTTGGAATCTTTTAAATTCATGTTGTTCATATCGCTTCCCAATTATTGAGCAATTGTGGAAGATTCTTGTTATTCTGAAAGGTGAAAGTGGAAAGGATGAAAAAATTAAGCAAAACATAATAATTTCAAGAAGGAATTGAAACTCCAGAAAGAGGAGAAATGTGAAACTCTTAGAAGAGGAAGATGTGAGGAATATAATGATCTTAGAAAGATCCTTAGAGAAAGAATTTGGTTGCAGAACCTAATGAATAAATAGATATCAACATAAAATCTATTTTGATAAATGGAATGAATGAATAAAGTAATAACGTAAAATTTATTTTGATAGATTGAATGAATGAAGGGTTAATAAATTAAATTTTGAGGATGAAATTCTTTGAGGAATGGGTGAATGTAATATCCCGATTGTTCATGATAACGATCCTTAGAGAAGGAAATGAACGAGTTAAAGAATATTTAATACTCAAAATATAATTGAGTTCAAGTGAAAGTTATGAAATAAAATTTACAAGAATTTTTTTTATGAAGAATGGTGGGAGTATGAAATATTAAACCTATATTACGGTAAAGTGTTAAAGTTATTCAACAAAGAGATTTGATGAAAACCTGAGTAAGGTGGGGTTTCGGTGATTCTGAGGACGGAATCCTTATAAGGTGGGAAGAATGTAACAATACAGAATTTTATTTTAAATTTTAAATATTTATTGAATTAAATAAATATTTCTAATTGATATGTTTGTTGTTTAGTAGATATTTGTGGGATTATTTATTAGTAAGTAAATAATTCATGAGTTATAGAAATTAACTTAATTAAGATAAAAAAATGATGAATTAAATTTATGAGATAATACTCTAATTTAACTCTGCGATCCAGCATATATGATGGTAGATCCTCAAACTAGATTGGATATTTCCTAACTCGATCTTGGACCGTATCCATTGTATTTTGTAGTGTAGAGTACATCTCCTCGAGTTTAGCCTTATTCGCACGGCGATCATCTTCTGTAAGATCAGCCCGACGTGACTCTCGTACCCAGCTCTCCTCTCCTATGGCAAGCCTCTCTGAGCTCTCTTTCAGATCCTTCTTCAATTTTTCTATTTCTGCAGACTTATCCTCAGTTTGACCCTTCTCGTGAACCAGATCCCACTCCACGTTTCCTACACATGTGTGAAGAGTCACAATTTCCCTATCCCTCTACTCAATAGTAATTTACTGACTAACTTCCCGCTCAGTCAGATCTCGGACAGTATCCTACAACTCTATGTTACGATCATAAAGTGTATCATACATCTCAACATCAATGGAGTTCGATTGGAACTCCTCTTCTTCCTCAGGATCCTCTTCTGGATCAGCCTCAGTCTCAGGCTTATGCTCCTGACCAACAACAGTGATCAATGGAGATGTCTCTCTCTGTACCAACTGTTTCCTGACGACATGAATGTCTCGGGGCTCCTCCTCTATAGGTACTCGGGGTTCCTCCTCCCTAGCTCGACTAGTTCCTCCAACATCCGACATCCTGACAACAAAATTTTTAAGTTTTAGTTACTAATCATTACTACTCGACTCTCACGAGCACATAAGTTGTAAACACATAAGCACATAAGTGCTTTTTTACTTTCTCCTTGAAACTCGATAAGAGTTCATCTGTATCTTTTCGAAGGTTACTTCCTAAGGTTTTTCCCCCATCTAAGGTTCATAACCTAAGGCTTTGATACCAACTTGTGACACCCCCAAATCCATGTACTTCATTCTCACAGGATTTGGTGTTCACTTAATCAAACATTCATATCTAACTACCCAATCACAATAAAACTGGATAAATAAAACCTTTCCCATTAAAGGGTTACATAATAAAGATCTCTTAGGTTGTCTAACCTTTAAATACAATCATTCAAATACGGAAAAAATAACATAACTTCTTTTAAAAATAAAGTCTAATCTCATCATAACAATCTAACATATTAATCAAAGTAAAAAAAAAAATTACAAGTCTTCATCACTTGTACACTTTTCCTTTTCCTTTGCTAGTCGAAGGTTCACCTACCTTCTGTTCTTTAGCTGCAATGAGTTTATAAATATGCAAGAGTGAGCAAAACAATTGCTCACTGTGTACAATATGGAATCAACAGGAGTATAGCAATAATAACTGCCAAAAATAGGCTCACCAACAATGAGTAGTACTCTATCAACAATAATCAGAAACTGAAATTCCAAGATATGGAAAATATACATCACTGAGGGTCGTAAGACCGTGAACTACGTCCACAGTTGAAAGTAATCTTTCAACTCCAACTTTAACAGTCATAAGACTATAAGGACCTCGTACTTAGGGGGATCAGCCCTTCGTACAATGTATTGTGCACAAACATTTTAACGCTAGGCGTAAGTTAACCCCTAATCATAACAATAGGGTTGTTCATCTCAGTATTTAAAGTACAAGTCCGCACCACCTTGCTTGAACAATACTAAGCCAAGGTTAATTAGAATAGAATAATAAGCATGCATAGCAATTTGATTGATAAAAAACAAGAATAATTTCCTATAAAATAAGCATGCATAGCAATTTTAGGGATTGATTGGTTAACTACTCATCATGCCAAAATTGATTATTTTCGTAAGGTTGTTAGTTTTTATATTCCTAACCAACCTGTTGTACGAATTCAAACAACTAAATCATTACAATCAATCACTGTCATATCAAGTCATAAAGCCATTCGTTTATTGAAAAACGAATGTTATGGATTTGAATAAAGACACGTCAGATTTGAATAAAATTTCGGTTGTTAGTGAATTTCCTGATGTATTTCCTAAAGAACTTCCTGGTCTTCCCCCAGAACGTGAAATTGAATTCTTTATTGATCTTGAACCTGGTACAAAGCCCATTTCTAAAACCCCATATCGAATAGCTCCTATTGAACTTCAGGAGTTAAAGGTCCAACTACAGGAGTTGTTGGACATCGGTTTCATTCGTCCTAGTACATCTCCTTGGGGTGCTCCTGTTTTATTTGTAAAGAAGAAAGACAAAAGTATGCGACTTTGTATTTACTATCGGGAAATGAACCATGTCACCATCAAGAATAGGTATCCGCTACCTCACATTGATGACCTATTTGACCAGTTGCAAAGAGCACAATTCTTTTCAAAGATTGATCTTCGTTCTGGATATCATCAGCCGAAGATTAGAACTGAGGATATCCCAAAGAATGCCTTCAGAACTCGGTATGGGCATTATGAATTCTTTGTCATGTCTTTTGGATTGACTAATGCTCTCCTGGCTTTCATGGATATGATGAACTGAGTATTCAAGGAATATTTGGATCAATTCGTTGTGGTCTTTATTGATGACATCCTCATATATTCCAAAAGTCGTGAAGATCATGAGCACCATTTGAAGCTGGTACTCCAAAGGCTTCATAAAAATAAGTTGTATGCCAAGTTGAAGAAATGTGAGTTCTGGCTTGAGGAAATAGCATTCCTTAGGCACGTAGTGTCAAAACATGGAGTATCTGTTGACCCGACGAAGATTGAAGCAATAAAAAGTTGGGAGCAATCGAAGACGGTGACCGAAGTACGTAGCTTTATGGGCTTAGCTGGTTATTATCGGAGATTCATGGAAGGGTTTTCTCGAATAACTAAACTATTAACTCCGTTGACTCGGAAAGATACAAAATTCGTATGGAGTGAGGAATGTGAGAAGAGTTTTCAAGAGCTCAAGAGGAGACTCATTTCGGCACCTGTTCTGACAATATCGTCTGGTTCGGATGGATTTGTTATCTATAGTGATGCTTCAGGCAAAGGGTTAGGATGTGTTCTCATGAAACATGGGAAAGGCATAGCCTATGCCTTGCGACAACTTAAAGAGTATGAGAGGAATTATCATACTCGTGATCTAGAGTTGGCAGCAGTCGTTTTTACGCTAAAGATCTGGAGGCACTATCTATATGGGGAGAAAGTGGAGATATATTCAGACCATAAAAGCCTCAAATATTTCTTCACCCAAAAGGAACTCAACATGCGGCAACGACGTTGGCTCGAGCTGTTAAAAGATTATGACCACACCATTCAATACCATCTTGGAAAAGCAAACGTGGTAGCTGGCACGTTGAGTAGAAGATCATATGCAGGAACGAATGCGATGATGTCAAGTATACGCATAGAACCAACTTTAATCAATAAAGTTAAAGTTGCTCAAGTCACAGACCCGGAGCTGATGCGTATGAAGAATAAAGTACAAGAAGGTGTTATCCCAGAGGCAAGAATCGATGAAGAAGGAATACTTCGAGTTCACTCCAGACTTTGTGTTCCTAACGATTCTGATTTGAAGAACATGATCATGATGGAGGCACACAATACACCATTTGCAATCCATCCTGGAAGTACCAAAATGTATCGTGATCTTCGACATACATTTTGGTAGAACAATATGAAGAGAGATTGCAAAGTTTATCTCGAGGTGTTTAACTTGTCAACATGTAAAGGCGGAGCATCAAGTGCCAAAGGGTCCATTGCAACCACTTGAGATTCCGAAATGAAAGTGGGAACACATTACCATGATTTTCATTACGGATCTTCCCACGGTTTCTCAAGGCATAGATGCGATTTGGGTTATTGTTGATAGATTAACTAATTTTGCTCATTTCTTGCCAATACGAGAGACTTATTCCCTTGAACATCTTGCTTGTATGTATGTGAATGAGATTGTGAGATTGCATGGCATGTCAGTATCCATAGTTTTGGATCGTGACCCAAGATTCACTTCACAATTTTGGGTTAGCTTGCAAAAAGCTATGGGCACAGATTTATGATTCAGTTTGGCATACCATCCTCAAACGGACGGACAATCAGAGAGGATTATTTAAACTCTTGAAGATCTATTAAGACTCTGTGTCCTAGACTTCAAAGGGAGTTGGGATAAGTATTTACCATTGGAGGAATTCTCCTACAACAACAACTATCAGGCAAGTATAAGTGTGGCCCCATTTAAAGCATTGTATGGACGAAAGTGTTGCTCTCCAGTATGTTGGGACGAGGTGGGTGAAGCAATATTGTTGGGACCAGAGTTGGTACGTATGACTACAGAAAAGATCCAAATGATTCGACAACGTATACAAACGGCACAAGATCGACAAAGAGTTATGCAGATCTTCATCAAAAGGACGTGGAATTTAGTATTGGGGATCATGTATTGTTGCGTGTTGCTCCATGGAAGGGAGTTACAAGATTTGGGAGAAGAGGAAAGCTCAATCCACGATTTATTGGTCCATTTCAGATTCTTGACCGAGTAGGAAATGTGGCCTATAGGCTCGCGTTACCTCCAAGTATGTCTCGTGTTCATAAAGTTTTTCAAATATCTGTGCTTCGTAAATATGTGAAAGATCCGAACCACGTTATTGAGTTAGAACTAGACGAGATAGCCTAGACTTAACGTACGAAGAGGTACCTATCAAAATCTTGGATAGGAAGGAGCATGTCCTACGCACAAAGGTCATACCACAAGTCAAAGTTTTGTGGAGGAACCATGCTATAGAGGAAATGACATGGGAGTTAGAAACGGAAATAAAAGCGAGGTATCCTCACCTTTTCGAAATACCAGGTACGTACGTCAATTTCGAGGACAAAATTTTATAAGGAGTTGAGGTTGTAAGACCCCAACTTATTATAAATGAAATTAAATTTCCTCTATCTATTATTTTGAAATAGTAAGGGTTGATTTGATTAATATGGTTAGTTATGGGTAAAATGCAGAAATATTTCAAATAAGTAAGTGGTTATAAAATATTCATTGTTGTCGGGGAATATTTGTTTGGTCGTGGAATATTCTTATTGTCGGAGAATATTCGTACGACGACGCAACCTTGTGTGGGCCCCATAACGGAAATCGATTGGATGAAGAAAACGACAAGTATAAGTTGTTTATAAATAATGGCGTAGTTGTTACAATTAATACTGTTGAAATACTCGGTGGTTAAAATACAGCAGCACACAGTATTACACCATTTATTGATTCTTACGTAAGAAGGCACTACTCAATAATTGTTACAATAATTACTATTCAATATTTAATTTTATTGATTCAATAATTGTTACGTTGATATTTTTATATTATTGTTGTTTCAATAATTAGCACTACACAGTATTTTTAATTATCAGATCAATAATTCATATTATTTGAATAATATTATTAGATAGCAATATTGAAAATGTCCAGAAAGTTCTGTCTAAGGAGAGGTTTGGTCACCTAATTGCGCGCCAGTAAGGAGAAATCCTTATTGGAAAGCCCCCTCTTTCCTGGGAACGACCTGGTTGTCAGTATTGTGATTCTGTAATATTATTTATGAATAATTAATTATTGATTATTATGATAAGGAAAATATTCATTTTATGTGTATATAGATGGAGAAAATTTTTAATGTGACAATTATTAAAAATTGATATTTTATCTTTTTTGATAAAATAATTCATTATATTATAATAATATAATAATTGTGATATTTTTACAATGAATGTGGGATATATGAATAAATAAGGAGAAAAAGTATTTTTTTTATATAAAAAATTGTTTAAAACATATTAAATATGTTCGTGGGCCAATTTCTTAACTGAAATTTGATTATAGCTTGTAAAATCGCCCGTTTGTGAATTTCGGTCAACTTCTGATTGGAATTTGGAAAAACTTTCTTCTGTAAAGTTGTAGAGAATTGAATTTCCTATGGAATGGACATAAGATTCAAATTTTTCTGATAAAAGGACTATTTATTATGAATCATTGAAGTTCCAAAGTTCTGGAATAATTGATTTTTGGAAGTTTTAATTATTTTTATTAAGAAAAACATTTTTATTGATTTTGGTGAGGGGGGACCACTTTTGTGGCTGATATTTTGTCGTATTTTGCACGACAATTGTATTAATAAAGTTGTAGTTATTTCTGTACCATGTATCTGGTGACTCAGAATGGGTGTTGTATACCTATTTTTGGGGCGTCACAGTTTCTCCTTGCCACAAAGGCTTAATATGAAAAACTTTGTCGTCTCAATTATTTATTTAATAATATAAATTAATATGCAGATGATACTGTGATAATAATTAAATCAATAATATGAGATACTATGCAGCAATTACTGTGGTAATAATTGATTAAAACTGAGTGACTTCTCACGTAAGCATCAATAATTAAAGATATTGTATAATACCGTGTATTACTGTAATCACACGTATTACTGTACTTTTATCACCGGGTATTTCAACAATCTAATGGTAAAACTTTTGTCATTATTTTTATAAAAATGTTATTTCTGTCGCTTTTTAAATTCGACAGTTATTCTATTGTGGGGTCCACGGATGATTGTGCCGTCGTACAGATATTTTCCGACAAAAAGAATATTCTCCGACCAAACGAATATTTTATTACAACTTATTTACTTTGTAAAAATTTCTCATATCACCCTTAAGTTTAACCTTTTATCAATCTAACCGTTTACTAAATAGAATAATAATTATAAGAAAATTGAATACTTTTATTTCATAAAATTCGTGGTCTTACATGTGCATTACATAGTCGGGTTATGGTGACGGATTTTTTGGGCTATATCGACGGTTCAGTCGTCGCCATAGCCCAAAATAGCTATGACCCGTCTGCATAACCCAAAAAATCGTCGCCACATCCGACTGTGTACTACACATTTGTGTACATACATTTTTCCCAATACATACATACATATACATATATATATATATATACACACACACATGCAAAAAATCTTTTTACCTCCATTTTGAAAGAAAATAGGATCTCATTGCCTTTTAAAAATGTTATTATATGAACTAATTTATTTAACATTTGATATTTAAATTATCAAGGTCACTAAAAATTAATTCAATAAAATTTAGAAAAAAAAAATTTTTGTCATAGTAAATAAGATAATTAAAATAATTATAATATAAATCCTATGGAGAGGAGTCTACCCTTTTAATTAATCTATTAACTAATTATTGTTATCATCAAAAGAATCCTAAAAGTTAGAGATCCAACAAATGGGTTTAGCCGAGAATTGATTCCGAGAGTGGTTGTGACGCCCCCAAAATAGGTTCACACGACCCATTCTGAGTCGCCAGATATCACTCTATAAAAATCAAATATAAACTTCATTTATACAACTGTTGAACTGTCGTACAGAGTACGACAACAGATAAGCTGTGAGTTTTAATATAATTTTATCTCCTAGACAGTATCCAAACTCACATTGTTACAATGCCATATAAAATACAACAGCAAATATTTTAAGACCCCAAAGATGAACGAGAAGATTACTATCATATTCATTCTAATGAGGTGCACTTTTGACGCTTTCAAAGTCGGGTTCTCATCACCCTATTGTTGTTCGCCAAAATTAATTATTAAGTGACGTATAAAATACGACACACACATCTTAGGTCCTCAATACAATTATCTGTTGCATGTCATGCCCGTTTATAATGTATTGAGAAACTTCGACAGTCTCGGAACATCACACTATTTTCATGTTATCACCACTCGACCCAGCTACACTCTTATTACATGAAAGGAATTATGAAGCAAAGAGTGAGCACAAATAGCCCAGTAAAGAATATCATGACTAAAGATAATTAAATTATCAATAGCCTTCATCAATAATAAATCAGAGATTTTGAACATATGGTAGATGATCAAACTTTTCAACCATAGTTGCAGCGGAATGAGCATTCCATTAGAAGAGTCAAATAGACCATCAGGTCTATTATCTTCTCCATGTTAAAAGTCCACCAATAATGTTTTGTCCTTGTAACATCAATCAATAATTCTTGTCGACAATCATATGAATAACTCATAATCATAATTGTGATTCTAAATTCCTCTTCGTACCCAGGACGAAGATAATTTTCATCACCTATCTTCACCTGAAACATCAAAAATCATGGTTATACCAAATCACAATTCCTGCTCATAATCATACTAATAAATTCATCTTTGCACTACGGCCAAAGATATTCATTAACAATTTATTCTTTGCACTACTGGCCAAAGACATACAACTATATTTTAGAAGAGTCAAGAAGAGCATGATATCTACTATCTTTTACGAATTAAAAGTGTATAATCAATATTTTATCGCTGAGACTCAGCTTAATAAATAATCCACATCATCGAATCATCCATGCACTACGGCCAAGGATATTCATGTAATCATCAATGGTCATGATTATACCGAATAATCCCTAGTTATAATCATCTCAATAACTGTCCATCAATGCACTACGGGCCAATGAGGACTTTTACCACATTATCTATAACATTATGAATCATGATTATACCAAATGATCCCTGGTCATAATCATACCAATAAATAGTTCATCTATGCACATAAGCCAAAGATACTCATCAATCAATAGTTCATCTTTGCACGTAAGCCAAAGATATACAACTGTAAAACCAATAATCAACAGTCCATTTTTGCATTTAAGCCAAAGATATACAACTGTAAAATTAATAATCAACAGTCCATCTTTGCACGTAAGCCAAAGATATACAACTGTAAAACCAATAATTAACAGTCCATCTTTGCACGTAAGCCAAAGATATACAACTGTAAAACTAATAATTAACAGTCCATCTTTGCACGTAAGCCAAAGATGACTTTCATCATAATATAAACATGAGGATGATGAAAATGATATAAGTATTAATCAAATAAAAACAAGGATAAATATTAAAGACTTTAAATTTATCCAAATATTATCAATCACTTAATAAATTCATAATCTAATATTATTAATATTATAACAATATTTTAATCACTTCTTAAACTTATAAACAATTTATTTCAATTGTTTATAATTTACCAAATAATACATTTAATCATTCAAAAATGTCATACTCATAAGATTTCATCACCAATGATCAAATCCCTCATCAAAAATCTGTATATACCCTATATAGGATTCCCAAGCCATAAAATCTTATTTTCCAATTTTGTTACTTCACATAACATATTTAATTCATTTACTCATAACTAGTTTATTTTCATGAAAAATACCAAATCAGTCTCAAAAATATTTCTTTTCTGGGATTTAGCAGAATGTAGTCCCATATTGAACATATATTTTTCTCGGAATTTTTAAAATTCATTTACTGTTTTTCCATATGGCCAAAACTGCCAAATATTTAGATATTTATCATAAATTATACTTTTATCCAAAAATTCCAAAATTTACAGGGTATACTCTTGTTATATATATGTACTCCCAATAAAATTTTAGAAATTTTAAAGTTAACCACAAGGAGTTATAAGGGTTTACTTTTAAAATAGTCTTTTCCCATAAAATCCATAACTCTTAATCTATATATCCAAAAATCACCATCTTTGGACACAATATAGAAAACTCATCAAATTATCATTTCAAAATTTTCCAGAATTTTTGAGGGTCAGAAAAATTACGAAACTACAAATGGATTTTCACCCGCCATGCGGTAATCCACGTAGACAAATCATTTCCACAATTTAATAAGGAATGAATACGAAGGATCAGTCACCATGCATGCGGTAGTCCACATAGACAGGTTATTCCAACAGAATAATAAATAATGAAATAACAGAAGAATTCACCATGCATGCGGTAGACCACACAGACAGGTTATTCCCAACAGAATAATAAAGAATGGAACCAGGTCATGCGTAATCCGCACAGACAGGATATTCTAACAGAATAATAAAGAATGGAACCAGTTCATGCGTAATCCGCACAGACAGGATATTAAAACAGAATAATAAAGAATGGAATAACAATAGAATTCACCAGGCATGCGATAGACCGCACAGACAGGTTATTCCAACAGAATAATAAAGAATGAAACCAGGTCATGCGCAATCCGCACAGACAGGATATTCCAAAATAGTAATAAAGAATGGAATAACAGAAGAATTTCACCATGTATACGGTAATCCGCGTATACATGTTATTCCAACATAATAATAAAGAATGGAATAACAATATCTCTCTTCATGAATACAAAAGAAATAATACCCATTACCTCAAAAAAAGACTGGATACTGGAATAGTAAGGTAACAAACTTTTCTTCTTCGTTCTCTCTATAATTTCTCCCTATAATAATTACTCTATAACTTTAGTGAATTTGTGAGAAATGAAGGAAGAATGAGCTTCTATATATAGGAAAATATAGCTTTGATAATTGCACGTTTTGGGGCTCGAAATATTACAGTACAATACCTTTAACTTTTCTTTCATTTTAAATTTAGTCCTGCAAGTATTATCAAACTTGCACCACCTCCCCTAATAGTAAATAATGTGAATCAATGGTTCAATCATGTGAATCAATAGTTATAATCATGTAAAAATATGAATTACAGTATAGTACCTCCATCTATACCTCCATTTTTAACTTAGTCATGCAAGTATTATCAATCTTGTACCAACTCCCCTAATAGTACAAGAATGTGAATCAATAGTACACACATGTGAATAAATAGTTATAATCATGTGAATTAATAATAATTAATTGCTCATTTACCCGATTAATTATCCGGTTGGTTAATATAACTTCCAGAGATCAATTACTATCGAAATAAATGTCAATTTCCAATAACACTGATAATCCCAACATAATGGAAACATTTTTCTCAAAAATTTCATTTTTGAAATCTTGAAGTTTGACTTTTTTCAAAAAAGTCAACTGTTGACTTTTTTGACCAAAAAGGCAACCTGACAAATTTTGTATTTATAGTCTATTTCTACTAATTTCATCGTTCCGGACTCAAATATCACGCCCGCGTCTCCAAATTTAACTCCAAACTCAAATTCAATTTTTAATAACATTCATCATTAATATTATAACTCACAATATTTAACAAACAGGTCGTTCCTAGGAAAGAGGGGGCTTTTCGATAAGGATTTCTCCTTATTGGCACGCAATTAGGTGATCAAACCTCTCCTTGACAGAACTTCTAGACATTGTCAATATTGCAAATAATAATATAAATAACTTTGTCGTCTCAATTATTAATTTAATAATATATAAAATATTATGTAGATGATACTTTGACAATAATTGAATCAATAATATGAGAGATATGATGTAGTAATAATTGAGTATAACTGAGTGACTTCTCACGTAAACATCAATAATCAATACCGCGTGTTACTATACAACCACGCGTATTACTGTACTTTTACTACCGAGTAGTTCAACAGTTTTAACGGTAACACTTTCGCTGTTATTTTTATAAAAAGATAATTGTGTCGTTTTCTTACTACGACAATACTTACGTTGTGGACTCCACCAATGATTGTGCCGTCCTACGGGTATTCCCCGACAAAAAGAATATTTTATAACAACTTGCATATTTTAAAAAAAATTCACATATCACCCTTAACTTTAATCTTTTATCAATTTAACCATTTACTAAATAGAATAATTATAAGAAAATTGAATACTTTCATTTCATAAAATTCGGGGTATCACAATGGTTATCCGATAATTGGTGTCTGCGGTGATTGAAGAGAAGAAATTTAATTCTTTATGGAAGAAGTTAACTCTCGATGGGAATTGTGACGCCCCCAAAATAGGTATAGATCATCCATCTTGAGTCACCAAATACATGGTACAAAATTCAAATACAACTTAATTATACAACAGTTATGTAAAACACGACAAAACATAATCTAAGAGTTTTAATAAGAATATTGTCATATAGACAATATCCACACTCAATGGAGTCCTCATTACATTTATTGTCACACTATTTAACAGAATAGTGAGGACTACTAATGCTATCATCTGGACCGTCACTCTGTTTCCCGACTAGTCCCGCTATGTTCTCATTTTCTGAAGAGAATAATGAAAGAAAGGTTGAGCTCAACTAGCTCAGTAAGAAATATTATGACTAAGATAATACAGAATAAATTATCATTAGTCTTCAACAATGTTAAACTGATAAAATACAATAGACATCAAGTTTAACTGCAGCGGAATAAGCAATCCATTAGAAGTGTCAAGTAGAGCATGATATCTACTATCTTCTATGATTTGAAATGTTTTCATCAATTTTTATCGCTGAGACTTAGCTTAATAAATAAATCACATCATCGAGTCATCCCTGCACTACGGGCCAAGGATATTCATTAAATCATCAATGGTCATGACTATACTAAATAATCCCTGGTCATAATCATACCAAAAACTGTCCATCAATGCACTACAGGCTACTGAGGACTTTTACCATATCATTTATAACATTACAGGTCATGAATATACCGAATAATCCCTGGTCATAATCATACCAAGTCCATCTATGCACGTAAGCCAAAGATGACTTTCATTATAATATAAGCATGAGGATGATGACAATGACATAATAATTTAATAAAACAAGTTCAAGAATAAATTTTAAAGATTTATAAGTTAATTTATCTTGAAATCAATTACGTCCAAATTTTCAACATTATACTGCTTTGTGGAGTAAAATTCAAGAATGCTCAGAAGAATATTTTCATGAAAAGATACCGGATGAAACACAAATATCCAGGAAATTCTACTAATTTCATGGAGTATAGAAGCCAAAACTTTAACCAAATGAGTATCATAGAATATATGAAACTGCAAATGGATTTTCACCCGCCATGCGGTAATCCACTTAGACAGATCATTTTTATAATTTAATAAAGAATGAATATGAAGGATCATTCACCATGAATGTGATAATCCATATAGACAGGTTATTCTAACAAAATAATAAAGAATGGAACCAGCGTAATCCGCACAGACAGGATATTCCAACAGAATAATAAAGAATGGAATATCAGAAGAATTCACCATGCATGCGATAGACCGCACAGACAGGTTATTCTAACAGAATAATAAAGAATGGAACCAGGTCTAGCGTAATCCGCACAGACAGGATATTCCAACAGAATAATAAAGAATGGAATAATAGAAGAATTTCACCATGTATACGGTAGTCCGCGTATACAGGTTATTCCAACAGAATAATAAGGAATGGAATAACAATATCTCTCTTCATGAATACAAAAGAAATAATACCCCTTACCTTAGAAAGAAACTGAATATTGGAGTAGAGAGGTAGAAGACTTCTCTTCTTCTTTCTCTCTATAATAATTGCTCTATAGCTTTAGTGAATTGGTGAGAAATGAAGGAAGAATGAGCTTCTATTTATAGGAAAATATAGTTTCGATAATTGCACGTTTTGGGGCTCGAAATATTACAGTACAATACCTTTAACTTTTTTTCATTTTAAATTTAGTCCTGCAAGTATTATCAAACTTGCACCACCTCCCCTAATAGTAAATAATGTGAATCAATGGTTCAATCATGTGAATCAATAGTTATAATCATGTGAAAATATGAATTACAGTATAGTACCTCTATCTATACCTCTATTTTTAACTTAGTCATGCAAATATTATCAATCTTGCACCAACTCCCCTAATAGTACATGAATGTGTTTCAATAGTACACACATGTGAACAAATAGTTATATAAGCATGTGAATTAGTAGCAATTAATTGCTCATTTATCCGATTAATTACCCGATTTATCAATATAACCCCCAGACATAAATTATCTTCGGAATAGATGTCGATTTCCACTAACACTAATAATCTCAACACAATGGAACTATCAAATTCATCTTTAATCAACACGAACTTATTCATCATTAATATTATAACTCACAATATTTAACAATTAGGTCGTTCCCAGGAAAGAGGGGGCTTTCCGATAAGGATTTCTCCTTATTAGCGCGCAATTAGATGACCAAACCTCTCCTTGATAGAACTTCTAGACATTGTAAATATTGCAATTTAATAATATAAATAACTTTGTCGTCTCAATTACTGATTTAATAATATAACATATTATGTAGATGATACTGTGACAATAATTGAATCAATAATATGAGAGATATGATGTAGCAATTACTGAAGTAATAATTGAGTATAACTGAGTGACTTCTCACGTAAGCATCCATAACCAATACCGTTTCCTACTATGCAACCACGCGTATTACTGTACTTTTACTATCGGGTAGTTCAACAGTTTTAACGGTAATACTTCTGCCGTTATTTTTATAAAAAGATAATTTTGTCGTTTTCTTATTACGATAATACTTCCGTTGTGGGGTCCACCAATGATTGTGTCGTCGTACGAATATTCCCTGTTAAAATGAATATTCCCCGACCAGTCAAATATTATATAACCACTTGCTTCCTTTGCAAAATTTGTAAATATTACCCACAACAATAACATTATATTATATCCACACCATAATATTCAAAAATATATTTCGAGAGAAATTAATCTTTATTCATAAAAGTTGGGTTCTTATAACCTCCCCTTCTTATAAAATTTCGTCCTCGAAATTAGGGTACGTACTTGGTATATCGAAGCGGTGAGGATATCTTGACTTCATCTCAGATTCTAACTTCCCGGTCATTTCTTCCACATCGTGGTTTCTTCATAAAATTTTGACTTGAGGTATAACATTGGAGCGTAGAATATTATCCTTCTTATCCAAGATTTTAACAGGTAACTCTTCATACGTTAAATCTTCCTCTATCTCGTCTGGTTCTAATTCAATAATGTGGTTTAGGTCTTTCACATATTTACGTAACATAGATATGTGGAAAACGTTATGAAGGCGAGTCTATAGGCCACAGTTCCTACTCATTCGAGGATTATAAATGGGCCAATGAATCGAGGATTAAGCTTTCCTCTTTTTCCAAATCTCGTAACTCCTTTCCATGGAGCAACATGTAACAACACATGATCTCCAATATTGAATTCCACGTCTTTTCGGTGAAGATCAGCATAACTCTTTTGTCGATCTTATGAGATTTTTATACGTTGTCGGATCGTTTGAATCTTTTCCGTATTTATGCGTACCAAATTCGGTCCCAACAACGTTGCTTCACCAACCTCATCCCAGCATACTGGAGAACGACACTTTCTTCCATACAACGCCTCAAATGGAGTCATGCCAATACTTGTTTGATAACTGTTGTTGTAGGAAAACTCCACCAATGGTAAGAACTTGTCCCAACTTCCCTTGAAGTCAAGGACACAGAGTCTTAATAAATCTTCAAGAGTTTAAATAGTCCTTCCCGACTGCCCATCCGTTTGAGGATGATATGCCGAACTAAATTGTAAATCCGTGCCCATAACTTTTTGCAAACTAACCCAAAATCTTGAAGTGAATCTTGGGTCTCGATCAGAAACTATGGATACTGGCATACCATGTAATCTTACAATCTCGTTTATATACATACTAGCAAGACATTCAAGTTTATAAGTTTCTCGTATCGGTAAGAAATGAGCAGACTTGGTCAATCTATCAACAATGACCCAAATCGCATCTATGCCTTGAGAAACCTTGGGAAGACCAGTAACGAAATCCATGGTAATGTGCTCCCACTTCCATTCTAGAATTTCAAGTGGTTGAAATAGACCTTATGGCACTTGATGCTCTGCCTTGAATCGTTGACAAGTTAGACACCTTGAGATAAATCCCATTATCTCTCTCTTCATATTTCTCCACCAAAATGTATGTCGAAGATCACGATACATTTTGGTACTCCCAGGATGGATTGCAAACGGTGTGTTGTGCGCCTCCATCATGATTTTATACTTCAAGTCAGAATTGTTAGGAACACAAAGTCTGGAGTTGACTCAAAGTATTCCTTCTTCATCGATTCTCTCTTCCGGAATAGTACCTTCTTGCACTTTCTTCTTCATACTCATCAGCTCTAGGTCTGTAGTTTGAGCAGCTTTAACTTTATTGATTAAAGTAGGTTTCACTCGTATATTTGCCATCATCACATGGGTCCTTGGAGTCTTTGCATTGAAAATATTGTACTCATGCCCGCATATGATCTTCTACTCAATGCGTCAGCTACTACGTTCACTTTTCCAGGATGGTATTGGATGGTATGATCATAATCTTTCAACAACTCAAGCCATCGTCGTTGCCGCATGTTAAGTTCCTTTTGAGTGAAGAAATATTTGAGGCTTTTATGATCCGTATAGATCTCCACCTTCTCTCCATACATGTAATGCCTCCAAATCTTAATCGTAAAAACGACTGTTGCCAACTCTAGATCATGAGTAGGATAATTCCTCTCATATTCTTTGAGTTGTCGTGAGGTATAGGCTATGACTTTCCCATGTTGCATGAGAACACATCTAACCCTTTTCCTGAAGCATCACTGTAGATGACAAATCCCTCCGTGCCAGATGGTATTGTCAGAACAGGTGCTGAAATGAGTTTCCTCTTGAGTTCTTGAAAACTCTTTTCACATTCCTCGCTCCAACTGAACTTTGTATCTTTTCGAGTCAGCTGAGTTAATGGAGTAGCGATTCGAGAAAACCCTTCTATGAATCTCCGATAATAACCAGCTAAGCCGAGAAAGCTACGTACTTCGGTCACTGACTTAGGTTTCTCCCAGCTTTGAATTGCTTCAATCTTTGCCGGGGCAACAAATATTCCATGATTTGTTATTACGTGCCCAAGGAATGCAACTTCCTCATGCCAGAACTCACATTTCTTCAACTTGTCATAAAGCTTATTTTTACGAAGCTTTTGAAGTATCAGCCTCAAGTGTTGCTCATGGTCTTCACGGGTTTTGGAGTATATGAGGATGTCATCAATAAAGACGACCAAAAAGTGATCCAAATATTCCTTGAATACTCGGTTCATCATGTCCATGAAGGCAGCAGGAGCATTAGTCAATCTAAAAGACATGACTAGGAATTCATAATGCCCGTACCGAGTTCTGAAAGTAGTCTTTGGAATGTCATCGGTTTTAATCTTTAACTGATGATATCCGGAACGAAGATCAATCTTTAAAAAGAATTTGGCTCCTTGTAACTGGTCAAACAGGTCATCAATGCGAGGCAACGGGTACTTATTTTTGACGGTGACATGATTCAACTCCCGATAATCAATACAAAGTCGCATACTTCCATCTTTCTTCTTCATGAATAGAATAGGAGCACCCCAAGGAGACGTACTAGGACGAATGAAACCGATGTCTAACAATTCCTATAGTTGGGTTTTTAACTCCTGAAGTTCAATAGGAGCCATTCGATATGGGGCTTTGGAAATGGGTTTTGTACCAGATTCAAGGTCGATACAAAATTCAATTTCATGCTCTGGGGGTAGACCAGGAAGTTCTTCAGGGAATACGTCGGGAAATTTATTAACAATAGAAATATCATTCAAATCTGACGTATTTTTATTTAAATCCATGACATGGGCTACGAAAGTTTGACATCTATTTTTCAATAAACGAATAACTTTATGACTTGATATGACAGTGATTAACTTTAGTGGTTTGGTTGCTTGAATTCGTATAATAGGTTAGTTAGGAATATGAAAGCTATCAACCTTACGAAAATAATCGATTTTAGAATGATGAGTAGCTAACCAATCAATCCCTAAAATCACATCAAATGTAAGTATTTTCAAAGAAATAAGATCGACAGGTAACGTGCGGTTACCGATCTGAATCAAATAAGACTTATAAATAGTGGATGTAATGAAGTTTTCTCCCAATGGAGTTTCAACAGATAAGTCAAAGTCTAATTTCTTCGGAGTCAAATTTAAACATTGAGCGCAAGTAGGAGAAATAAAGGAATGGGTAGAACCACTATCAAATAAAGTATAAACTTTGCTAGAGTTTATGATTAGCCTACCCGTGATCACCTCGTTTGGATTCCTCGCTTTTTGGGAGGTTACAACAAACGCTCTCCCTTGAACTACCAGTTTTGTCTTGTCTGGGACACCCTTTGATGTCTCCATCCCAGCTGGACTTGACTTTGGTGCACGACAAAATCGGGCTAGGTGACCTTCTTTTCCATAATTGTAACATGCTTTAGACTGCATCGTGCAATTTGGACTGATGTGTCCTTCCCCTACACATTTGTACCATACGACCGACGGTCGTTCTCCTTCCTTAACAACAGGTGCTGGTGCTGATATCTTTCCATCTTTGTTGAATCTCCTCTTCTTGAAATGTCCACTCTTATTGTCATGGGCATGATTACCACCGAAGTGATTATCATTTCTGGCATGTTGATTCCCTCCACGTTTGTTGTCACCGCTTCGATGACTGCTACCACTGGTATTATCGACTTGTCGGTTGCTCTCTCTTGGTTGGGTTGACTCATTATCGCGCTCCAATAAATGAGCTCTATTCACAACATCTGAATACAAACACAGTTTGTGAGAAATTAGGTATTGACGTATCTCGGGCTTCAAACCTCTTAGAAACATCCGCGTCATTCTCTCCTCATTATCAACCAAGTGCGACGCAAACTGAGATAACTCGGCAAACTTAGCTTCGTACTGCGCCACAGTCATATTATTTTTCTCAAGCTTGATGAACTCTACCTCCTTCATGTGAAGAATACTTTTAGGAAAGTACTTGTCATTGAACAGCTCTTGGAACTTCTCCCAAGATATTTTGAGTGCGACGGGTTGAGTACGCTTTACAGATTCCCACCAGTAATCTACCTTTACTCACAACATGAAGGTGGCAAAGGGAACCTTTTTCTCCTTGGAGCATCCCAAGACATCAAATATCTTGTTGATTTGCTTTATCCACATCTCCGCCTTAAGTGGTTTTGGCTCTCCAAAACACTCCGGTGGTCCCAGTTCCTTGAACTGCTTAGCAGTGACCATCCGAGAGTTGTCAGTGTTTCCACCTGCATTTTGGACAGGAGCCGCTTTCGTCTGATGTTGCATGAATTGCATAAAGCCTCTGAACATTCCATCGTTCACCATTTCATCGGTGTTATTGTTTACATGAGGATTATTGTCTTCCTATTGCACATTATCCTGGGCATTAATCTGTGGTGACTCAACGGTCTCATGTGCTTCATTTCTTATCTCAACATTTTCGGATGCCATTTTCAAATACTGCCACAAAAAAGGGTTAATTAATATATCACATATTATACATATACCCTGATCTACCAATTAAATACCAAATAAACTTGGGTAGGTCATACTAGCGAAGGAATTCCCCGTCTCTTCCCTCCTAGTTCTTGTCTCATATCTCAGCCAGGGAACATATCCCTAAGCATTGATACCAACTGTGACGCCCCTAAAATAGGTATACATCACTCATCTTGAGTCGCCAAATATATGGTACAAAATTCAAATACAACTTAATTATACAACAGTCGTGTAAAATACGACAAAACATAATCTAAGAGTTTTAATAAGAATATTGTCATCTAGACAATATCCACACTCAATGGAGTCCTCATTACATTTATTGTCACACTATTTAACAGAATAGTGAGGACTACTAATGATATCATCTGGACCGTCACTCCGTTCCCCGACTAGTCCCGGCTACGTTCTCATTTCCTGAAGAGAACAATGAAAGAAAGGGTGAGCTCAACTAGCCCAGTAATAAATATTATGACTAAGATAATACAGAATAAATTATCATTAGTCTTCAACAATGTTAAACTGATAAAATACAATAGACATCAAGTTTAACTGCAACGGAATAAGTAATCCATTAGAAGAGTCAAGTAGAGCATGATATCTACTATCATCTATGATTTAAAATGTTTTCATTATTTTTTATCGCTGAGACTCAACTTAATAAATAAACCACATCATCGAGTCACCCCTGCACTACGGGCCAAGAATATTCATTAAATCATTAATGGTTATGACTATACTAAATAATCTTTGGTCATAATCATACCAAAAATTGTCCATCAATGCACTACAGGATACTGAGGACTTTTACCACATCATTTATAACATTACAGGTCATGATTATACCGAATAATCCCTGGTCATAATCATACCAAGTCCATCTATGCACGTAAGCCAAAGATGACATTCATTATAATATAAGCATGGGGATGATGACAATGACATAATAATTCAATAAAACAAGTTCAAGAATAAATTTTAAAGATTTATAAGTTAATTTATCTTGAAATCAATTACGTCCAAATTGTCAACATGATACTGCTTTGTGGAGTAAAATTTAAGAATGCGCGGAAGAATATTTCCATGAAAAGATACCGGAAGAAGCGCAAATATCCAGGATATTCTACTAATTTCATGGAGTATAGAAGCCAAAACTTTAACCAAATGAGTATCATAGAATATATGAAACTGCAAATGAATTTTCACCCGCCATTCGGTAATCCACGTAGACAGATGATTTCCACAATTTAATAAAGAAAGAATACGAAGTATCATTTACCATGCATGTGATAATCCACATATATAAGTTATTTTAACAGAATAATAAAGAATAGAACCAGGTCATGCGTAATTCGCACAGACAGGATATTCCAACAGAATAATAAAGAATGGAATAACAGAAGAATTCACCATTCATGCAATAGACCGCACAGACAGGTTATTCCAACAGAATAATAAAGAACGGAACCAAGTCTAGCGTAATCCTCGCAGACAGGATATTCCAACAGAATAATAAACAATGGATTAACAAAGAATTCACCATACATGCGATAGACCGCACAGACAGGTTATTCCAACAGAATAATAAAGAATGGAACCAGGTCTAGCATAATACGCACAGACAGGATATTCCAACAGAATAATAAAGAATGAAATAACAGAAGAATTTCACCATGTATGCGGTACTTCGCATAGACAGATTATTCCAACATAATAATAAAGAATATAATAATAGAAGCTTTCTGCATGAATACGAAAGAAATAATACCACTTACCTTAGAAAGAAACTGGATACTGGAGTAGAGAGGTAGCAGACTTCTCTTCTTCTTTCTCTCTATAATTTCTCTCTATAATAATTGCTCTATATCTTTAGTGAATTGGTGAGAAATGAAGGAAGAATGAGCTTCTATTTATAGGAAAATATAGTTTTAATAATTGTACATTTCGGGGCTCGAAATATTACAGTACAATACCTTTAACTTTTCTTTCATTTTAAATTTAGTCCTGCAAGTTTTATCAAACTTGAACCACCTCCCCTAATAGTAAATAATGTGAATCAATAGTTCAATCATGTGAATCAATAGTTATAATCATGTAAAAATATGAATTACAGTATAGTACCTCCATCTATATCTCTATTTTTAACTTAGTCATGCAAGTATTATCAATCTTGCACCAACTCCCCTAATAGTACATGAATGTAATTTAATAGTACACACATGTGAACAAATAGTTATATAAGCATGTGAATTAGTAGCAATTAATTGCTCATTTATCCGATTAATTACCCGATTTATCAATATAACCCCTAGACATCAATTATCATCGGAATAGATGTCGATTTCCACTAACACTAATAATCCCAACACAATGGAACTATCAAATTCATCTTTAATCAACACGAACTTATTTATCATTAATATTATAACTCACAATATTTAACAACCAGGTCATTCCCAAGAAAGAGGGGGCTTTCCGATAAGAATTTCTCCTTATTGGCGCACAATTAGATGACAAAACCTCTCCTTGACATAACTTCTAGACATTGTAAATATTGTAATTTAATAATATAAATAATTTTATCTTCTCAATTACTGATTTAATAATATAACATATTATGCAGATGATACTGTGACAATAATTGAATCAATAATATGAGAGATATGATGCAGCAATTACTATAGCAATAATTGAGTATAACTGAGTGACTTCTCACGTAAGCATCAATAACCAATACCGTGTGCTACTATGCAATCACGCGTATTACTGTACTTTTACTACCGAGTAGTTCAACAGTTTTAACGGTAACAATTCTGCCGTTATTTTTATAAAAATATAATTTTGTCGTTTTCATATTACGATAATACTTCCGTTGTGGGGTCCACCAATGATTGTGCCATCGTACTAATATTTCATGTTAAAACGAATATTTCCCGACCAATTGAATATTATATAACCACTTGCTTACTTTATAAAATTTATAAATATTACCCACAACTATAACATTATATTATATCCACACCATAATATTCAAAAATATATTTCGAGAGAAATTAATCTTTATTAATAAAAGTTGGGGTCTTACAGAATTGTCGTGGGTGGTTAACCAAGAATTGGTGTTGCGTTGAAGGGAAGTGTTTATGTGAGTTAGGGAGAGCTCTTGATGCGATGAATTCACTTGTGATTTGTGAGGGGGAAATTGTTAAGATATCACAAGTGAATGAGAGAATCGGGTACTCAAATAGAGATGCACAAAAGGCCTGAGGCATGCGGCCTGGCCTTGGTCAGGCCTGGGCCCGGCCAGGTCAAAGCCCGGTCCGGTCAAGGCCTGGCTCGGTCAAGTCTGTCCTGGAAGACTTAAAAAGGCCGCTTTTTTTAGACAAAAATCTGGCCTGGCCTGGGCTGGCCTGGTCTGGGCTGGCCTGGCCTGACCTGAGACCTTACATGATTTTTTTATCCAATTATTTGTAATTTTTAAACTTTAAATTTATAATTATTCATCAATAAAGTATAAAATTTTACTTATTCATTGTTGTAATTTATATTTTATAGTACATTAGTTTTAATTAATACATCAATAAAATTTTAGATTTTAATTATTCATTCTTGATTTCTTGTTGATACATTTAATTAATATACATATTCGATGAATATAACTAGTTAGTATATTTAATATTAATTATAAGTTAGTTACATAGTTGATTAAATATTAATACGAAGTGCATAGTACAATTAGACATATATTTAAGAAATCAATTTGTTTTATATTTCAGTTACATCTAAATTACATTTTTTTTGTAATTTAGGATGAATATATTTATTTTTATTCTAATCATTCAACTTATATTGGTGTGTAATAGAATGTTAAATTAAAATAAATCTCAAAAATCTTGCATCATTTTTACAAAATTTATTAATTTATATTTTATTATTTGTAATTTTAATATTTAATTTATAACATTAAAAAAAGGGACCAGACCAGCCAAGACCTTGGGCCTGGCCTAGCCTTAGGTCTAAGCCACAGCCCCCCGACCAAGGCCTGGCCTGGATGCCAAAAGTCAACGGCCTGACCTGGCCTGGTCAAAGCCCAAGGCCTGGCAGGCCCATGCCAGACCAAACCAGGCCGGCCTGTTGTGCATCCCTATACTCAAAGCATTATGTATTGAAAATTTTGTACTCCTTCCATAATTCATTTGATTAGTTTTCATATATAGTTAATTCGCAAAATTATAAAATTTAATTTTTTTTAATTTTAATAAATGCAATTATCAATATTAAAAATTACTTGAGAAATATTACTAAATATAAAAATATCATTTTAAAAATTTAAATAAATTCACATCACAATTAAAATTTTAAAGAGATCGGAAATTAATTACAGTCAAACTCAAACATAATTTTGTAGGAAGATCGAGGAGTAATATTTACATGTAGTTGCATTTAGCTACTTCCTCTCTCTCTCACACACCACACACATACACATGGATACAAACACGAATTCAAATTTATTGTTTCATCTCCTGTCTCATATCGTATTTTGCTCTCCATAGATTACGTATTCTCTATTAGATACAAAATTAATTGCAAATAAATATATAAGGATTAGGTGGCAGCTAACTAGTATAGTATATATGACTGATCCCTGAAGGATCAAGCGCCATCTGGATGAGTTAACGTTGCAGTTCTTCTTCTTCATCGGTAGTTGGTATTTAATTTGTGCAATCCTGTGAAGTTTTAGGTCTCAAACGAATGGTTTCGGCTGTGTAGGTACGAGTGCCATCACCAATTGACAATAACGTTATTCCCTTGTGTTTTTTATTACCCGGGAAAGCTATGTAGCAGGGACAAGTTTTTGGTAGCTGAACAACTTTAAGTATACATATTTTTTCCAAGTTTGGAAATCCATGGAGGTGGGAAGGAAGATCGATGACGAAATCCCCATCTTCATCTGTTGTGCTTTTCACCCAATTTGATTCCCTCGTCTTTCTACAAGGATGGCATGAAACACCTACCCTTGCACCTGCAAGGATGAATAATTAATATATATAATTATGCACATGATAATTAATTACTTTATAGATTTGATTTTCTCTATGTATATATACTTGAAGGCCTGGCTATATATATATTAACATGTTAGATATGTAGATATATGTGTGTGTTTTTATCATTTATGATCACTTGTGTAGCAAGAAAAGATGATCAAAACAACAGAAAGCTTAAAGTATTGTTTGACAGACGGTTTAGCTACAAGCTAAATATAGCTATGGATCTTTCTCTTATATCTATCTATATATGTCATTTTTGCTCACTTGTACATGTAGCAACAAAAAATGATCAAAAAGCAATGAAAAGATAAGAAAAAAATCTTACAAACCTGATACTGGACGTGGATTAAGTTGAAGTTTATCATGATCCAAACAAGTAGAAGCCTCCTCGCAAATCAAAGTTCCAGTGACCAAGACGGTGGAGAGCTTGGCCTCTCCATATCCGGCAAGGTTTATCAACTCCTCCCTGCTGGAAAGCTCCACCAAAGGGTTCTCAAGTCCGGCTACCACCGCCGGAGTTTCAAGAAAAAAAGAGAAGAAGAAGATGAAGATGATGAATGGCATGATCATCACTATATTATTGTTGTAGTGACAATGAAATTGGCTCATTATAATCTTCGTGTTTGTTAATTTGTTTATAAATTATTTAAGAATAAGAGTAATAAATAAACTTTGTGGCAACGCAATGTAGTGAATTGAGAGACAATGAAAAGCTACCATATTTGGATTTATATACAAGGCAGTACTGCATGCATGGTTCAAAATCATATGCCCTTTTCATTACTTGAATTACTTTTATATCCTTCTATCACCTACTATCTTTTCAAGAATATATATATATATATATATATAGTGACATTAATAAAGGGAAAATTAATTAGGATATTGTTCTATTTTATTTATTTTTCTAAGCAGTTTGCTTAAAAAGTGTGCAATGTCGTGAGCCTCGTGACTAAATTTTCACTTAAATTACTCCTTTTTTAAGGGTTGATTATTTGATTAAGTGCCTCCAAAACTAGACAGGGAGCTTTTATCTTCTATGTAGGTAGGGATAGTGATGGTAAACTGGCAAACTATATAAGAAAGTATTAATATATATACTAAAATTTAAAATATAATAAATTTTATGATTAATAATTTTTGTTATATAATATACAATTATAATATTTATATCAAATTGTATATCTAATTTTAAAACCGACTGGAGTATATTTTAACGGGACTAAAAAAGTATGTCAAACTGGAAGTTATATTATACTCCCCCCATTCCTAAAAGATTATCGTTTAAGATTTTGGCACATGGATTAAGAAAGTATCATTTACTAAGTAAAATTTGTTTGAAATTTCATCACTATCCCTTTATGGGAAGTTGAAAACTATTAATACAAGGGAGATAATTTCTTGAGACAATGAGAGAATGTAGGGATAATATAGGAAAATAAATAATTTATTCTCCTTAAAAGTTGTAAACGACAAACTTTTTGGAACAAATTTTTTTTTCTAAAACGACAATCTTTTAGGAACGGAGGGAGTATATATTTTATTTGTTAAATATTCTATACTAAGAAATACTTATTGTTCCAATTAACATTCTTTCATAAATTTGCTACTCCAAGCCATAAAAGTAAATGGAAGAACAGTCTTGTTCTCTTTGGTCTTTGGTGGTTAAGAAGGATTTTTTTCTTTTTCCCTTTTTGGTGTTGCAAATGTTGGGATAATTAGTGCTATAAAATTAAGGGGCAAATCTGAAGTTTAGGATGAAGAGAGGGCTATTTTTGTAAGTCTATCAAATATTAATCGTGTTGGCGTTCAGTTGGGTGCACAAAAACTGAAGAAGATTGAAGTTAGGAAAGAAGGTTAACTGTAGTACTGAAGGTTGGTAGCCTACCCCTATCTCATACACACTAATTATTTTATTCCACTACTCCCTTTACTTTACGCCAAGTTCAATTGGTTTCTCACCTCTCTATTTTGTCAAGCCTACTCCCCCAACTATTTTCATATGCATTAGATGTATTGGTCTATCTTTTTCCCTGAAAAAACTTGCTTGACTTGAATTTAATTTTTGTTCAAATTTAGAAATAAAAATGAATTATAAATATTTATATTTTCAAACTTTTCTCTTACTATATTTCTAAGAAAATAATATAAAATTTTATTAAAAAAATTGTCAATTTAACTAAAAAATCAAACTATGAACATATCCGACCCCGCAATTTCCCAATATTTTGGAAAAACAAAGCTTCATAACCGTCCGAGCTAGGAGCCTTGTCAGGTTTCATGGAGATGAGGGCATAAATGGTCTCATCCAAACTAATTGTCCGACACAAGTCAAAACTGTCCTGATCACCAATTTTAGGACACAACCTCTCTCTCTCTCTCTCTCTCTCTCTCTCTCTCTCTCTATATATATATATATATATATATATATATAACTGTAACCACTAAGGTCCTTGACGGCTTAACCCCATCACTCATAAATAAATTTGAAAATATTTATACAACTATTAACTGTCGTGCAAAATACGGCAATACATAAGCTGTGAGTTTCAATACAAATATTGTACTAAATATAATACGACAATATACACACCCAAATTATTGCAATGCCGTGTAAAATACAACAACAAATATTTCAAGTCTTCAGAGGAACACGAGAAGATTTACATCTTCCTCATTCTAATGAGGTGTATTTTTGGACACTTCCAAATTCGAGTTCACCTCACCCTATTGTTGTTCACCAAAATCAATTATTTAGTGACGTATAAAATACGACACACCCATCTTAAGTCCTCAATACAATCATATATTACATGTCATGCTATTTTATAATATATTGAGAAACTTCCACAGTCTCGGACCATCACACTATTCTCCTGTTATCCCCGCTCGACCAGGCTACACTCTTACTACCTGAAAGGAATTGTGAAGCAAAAGGGTGAGTACAAATAGCCCAGTAAAGAATATTATTAATAAGATAATGTAGAAAAAATTATTTTTAGTCCTTAACAGGAAAAAATCTGATAAAATATAATAGACAACAAATTTTAGATCAACAATTGCAGCGAAACCAGCAATTCATTAGAAGAGTCAAGTAGAACATAATGTTTACTATCTCCTCCAAATTAAAAGTTCATTATTAATATTTCATCCCTATAAATACATCAATAGTTCTTTGTTGTACCCAAGATAAACAGAATTTTCATCACATGTCTTCATCTGAACCACCAAAGATGATAGTTGAATTCATAATTCATGTTTATAATAATGTAAATCAACAGTTTATCCTTGCCACAAAGGCTAAAGACACTCAATAATCATATCGTCATTTCAAATCAACGAGTTATCCATGCACTACGGGCCAAGAATATTCTTTAGTATCACCAGTGGTCATGATCATGTCAATCAATTGTTCATATATGCACTAAGGGCCAAAGATGACTTTTACCACATCATTTGTCTGTAACATTACAGGTCATAATTATACCAGTACACAATTTCTGGTAATAATCATATCAATCAACAGTCCATCTATGCACTACGGGCCAAAGATGACTTTTACCACATCATTTTTCTGTAACATTACAGGTCATGATTATATCAGTACACAATTCCTAGTAATAATCATACCAATCAATAGTCCATATATGCACTACGGGCCAAATATGACTTTTACCGCATCATTTTTCTGTAACATTACATGTCCTGATTATACCAATACACAATTCCTGGTCATAATCATACCAACCAACAGTCCATCTATGCACTACGGGCTAAAGATGACTTTCACCACAATATAAGCATGAGAATGATGATAATGATATAAAAAATCAATCCAGTACTGTAAGATCAAGAATAAATATTAGAGATTTATAATCCAATTAATCCAGAGTTCAAGAATGTTCAAATGGTCAACATGATGATAAAAACATGGATTCAAATTTAAGAATAAGAATATTCATATATCAAAGATAATTTGGTCAGAAAAGAAACCAATTTTATCGTGAATATTATCCCATGAATAGTATCCAAATGAATAGTACCAAATGAATGGTACCCCGTAATGCAAAGTACCTCGAATAAATAGATATTCATGTATAAAAAAATAATTTAGATAGAAAATAAATCACTTTCGTCGTGAATAGTATCTCGTGAATAGTACCAAATAAATAGTACCCCGTCATGCAAAATACCCCAAATAAATATTACCCCGAGTGATTAGTAACCCGTGAATAGTACCCCGAATGAAAATATTGAAATTTAATAAGAAAATTCAGACCAATATTCTAATGAAACGATACTAGATGAAGCGCAAAACGGAAGGATATTCTACTAATTTTAGAGATTATAGAAGTAATTGCTTAACGTTTTGATATTATATTTGATTGAATAAATGAATGATTTTATTATGGTTTTATTTACTGCGTTATATAAATGTTAACATAATAAAAAAATCCTTAGAATAGTGATACAAATTATATAGTTTCAAGTATGTGACTTGAACATGAGATTATATAATTATAATTAGTATCATTGTTCTTAAATGTCCCTAGTTGAGTATCATTGTTGATGGGACAACAATGATGCATTGAGACTAGTATGTGGGTTGACTGATGACCAAATCTCATTGGTCATAAATATATGAGATATTAAGTCAATGCATAGGTGCATGTTAGAGAACGATGTACTGGGCAGACCCACCATGAGAATTCTATGTGGAGCATTATGCGAAGTGTCATTTGAAATTCTCATAGTGACAATGATGTAATGGTCCTCTTACCTGAAATCACTATATTACTACACAAAAATTTATGTACTTTGATATCATCAAATGTCACCTTTAATAGGGTGGACTATAAAGGTGATTATTGGGTACATCATGAATCGTGTGAAAAATATGAGTGATCTAGATGGAATTTAACCCCTCCTATTTATTAGGGGTGATATCCATAGGCCTCTTGATTGAGTAGGACTATGAAATGCATGGCCATGCTCAAATAGTGATTTATTTCATATAGTCTACTCATTGATCAAGAAAACTCAGATTAAATTATGAAAAGTATGACACATTCCATGACTCGAGTTTAATCTAGGATATTAAAGTTAAAAGGATTAAATTACATTGAAACATTGGTCATAAAAAGGTTTCATCGAATCATCGATCTTATTATTACTTGGGTAGCAGTGATGCATTACTAGATGTTGCTCACTGTTTATAATTTTATAATATGATTTTAAAATTATTGCCAACGTAATAATAACCTATAGGGTCACACACATAGAACGTTATTAAAAGGGAACTAATTTAAATTATAAGGATTTAAATATATTAATATGATTAATATTATTTAAATCACGAATTTAAATTAAAAGGATAATTTGTATATATATATATATATATATATATATATATATATATTAAGTAAGACTTAATTAAGATATATATATATAATTTAGATTTTATGAAATTAGGTTTTTATTTGATTAATTTCTTTTAACTACTATATATATGATATATAGCAGCTACTTAGGGTTACATCATAATCAAAAACAAAAACTCTAGCCGCTCTTAGAGAGAGACTAGAGAAAAACAGAAAATCCATTCCTTTTGGTGGCTAATACCGCAATTTCTTCTCCTGCAGATCGTAGGACGATTCGTGCGGAGCGTTCGTGGGGATACCGTAGAGTCGCAGTCCGTTTGAATTGCATTGGAGATTCGACCGCATCGATTCAACCGAAATAATCGGTATAATTTCTAAACCACTGGATTAATTTCTGTTTCACATGGATCCTGTTTTTGGGTTTCGAAAATTGCTTTGAATTGTTTTATTTTCACTGCGTTTTATGTGCCGAACCCCTACAGAAACTACAAATGAATTTTCACTCGTCATGCGGTAATCCACGTAGACAGATCTTTTCCACAATTAAAGAATGAGTACGAATGGTTATTCACCATGCATGTGGTAATCCGCGTATACAGGATATTCCCATAAATTAAAGAATGAATACAAAAAATAATATCACTTATGAATACGAAAGAAATAATACCACTTACTATACGAAAAATAACATCACTTACCATACGAAAAATAACATCTCTTACCATACGAAAAATAACATCCCTTACCATACGCAAAATAACATCTTTTACCTTAGTAAAAGATTAGATACCACAATAGTATAATAGCAGAATACTCTTCTTCTTTCTCTCTTATTTTCTATATAATTTCTCTCTCTAGAGTTTCAGTGAATTTATAAAAAATAATGAAGGAATGAGCTTCTATTTATAGAAAAATAGACTAAATAGTAACTGATTCACGGATGGTCTAGATTAATTTACTATTAAAACGGACGGTCCATATTGATTTTCTATTAAAACCATAATCGACGGTTCAGATTGATTTACTATTAAAATCACAACCGACGGTCCAGATTGATTTACAATTAAATTCACAACCGACGGTCCATATTGATTTACTATTAATTAAAACCACAACCGACGGTCTAAATTGATTTAGTATTAAAATCACGACTGACGGTCCATAAATTAGTAAATCTCCCCATGGAATAATAAGTCAACTTACAACAAACGCCTTATGACAAACCTCTCTATTTATATCAAAAAATTGAATAAATATTTACCACAAATCACTTATCTTCAATAAAAACATTTTTAATCTTTTCATCATTAATATTATAACTCACAATATTGACAACCAGATCATTCCTAGGAAAGAGGGGGCTTTCCGATAAGGATTTCTTGTTATTGGCGCGCAATTAAATAACCAAACTCATTTCCTTGACAGAACTTTGTAGACATTGTCAATAATACAAATAATAATATGAATAATTGTGTTGTCTCAATTATTGTTTTAATAATATAAAATATTGTGCAGATGATATTGTGACAATAATTGAATCAATAATATGAGATACTATGCAGTAACTACTGTAGTAATTATTGAATGAAACTAAGTGACTTCTTACGTAAGCATCAATAATCAGAGATACTCTGCAATACTGTGTGCTACTGTGTAACAACGTGTATTACTGTACTTTTATCACCGGATTTTTCAAAAGTTTAACGGTAAAAGTATTGCCGTTATTTTTATAAAAAAGTTATTTTTGTCGCTTTTTATATCCGACAGTTATTCCGTTATGTGGTCCACCAATGATTACGTCGTCATACGAATATTCCCCGATAAAAAGAATATTTCCCAACCAAACGAATGTTTTATGACAACTTAATTTCTTACTTTGTAAAATTTTCACATATCACCCTTAACTTTAATCTTTTATAAATTTAACCATTTACGAAATAGAATAATAATTATAAGAAAATTGAATACTTTCATTTCATAAAAATCGGTGTCTTACAGCCTTTAAGAAATGTGGTTATTTAATTAGTCACCGTTACAAAAGCACAGAGAGACTCCCACCCGACTTACACTTACCTGGCCAACTAGTACGATCCGTTTAAAGAGAAATTAGGCTGGTCACAAATACAAAGATTACAAGCACAAGTGCGAGATATGAAGTTGAACCATTTGATGGTAAGTCAAATTTCAGTATTTGACAGTGTACAATCAAAGTTGTATTGGCTCAACAGGGATTGGCGGAGGTAATAGAAGGGAAGAAACCAGCGACCATGACAGATGAAAAATGGATGGAACTTGAAGCAAAGGTCGTGGCAACAATCAGATTGAGTTTAGCACCACAGATCAAATATCAAGTTTTGACAGAAACCTCTTTGAAATACTTGTGGGAGAAACTTGAGAAAGTTTACAAGTCAAAGTCTCTATCAAACCGGTTATATTTAAAGAAGGAATTGTACCGGGTTCGGATGGAAGAAGGGTCAGATTTGGCAAATCATATTAATGAGTTTAATAGATATGTGACCCAATTAACCAGTATTGATGTGAAGTTGGACGAAGAAGATAAAGTCTTATTACTTCTTGTCTCTCTACCAGATTCATACTTAACTCTCCATACTACACTCCTTGTAGGGAAGTAAAAGCTTGCAGTTGAAGATGTGTTGTCAGCAATCCTGGACCAGGATAAGTTCGGGGGCGCTACTTCCAGAGATAAAAGAGACAGTCTTCTTTTTTTCTCAGATGGGCGTGGTAGGGGTCCTAATCGAAAGAAGTATTCCAGCAAGGAACGAGAAAGGTCTCAGGCGAGACCAGGCAAGAAGGATAAATCTTAGGTTGAGTGTTATCATTGCCACGAGAAAGGCCACTACAAAAATCAGTGTCCATTGTTGAAGAATGATAACAAGAAGAAAGGTAAGCATATTAAAAATTCTGCTAATGTTACTGAGCAAGCAGATATGTGCAGCGACGGAGAGCTGTACACAGTGACAGAAAATGAAGCTTCACAAGGTGGTCTCTTATCTGTTAGAGACAGTGGCAGCCTTACAGATTGGTACATGGATTCTGGTTGTTCTTTTCATATGTCCCCTCACAGGGATTGGTTTGATACTTTTACATCCTGCAATGGTGGTACAGTTTTATTGGGTAACAATGCAGTCTGCAAAGTTATTGGGATAGACACCATCAAAATTAAAATGTTTGACTGGGTTTTCAAAACATTGGGTGATGTAAGGTATTTTCCATAATTGAAGAAGAGCTTGTTATAGATTGGAGTACTCGATTCTATAGGTTGTCGTATCTCAATCAGAGATAGTGTCATGAAAATTATCAAGGATTCGATGGTAATTATGAAGGGCTAGAAAAAGGGCACCTTGTAAGACCCCGAATTTTATGAAATAAGAGTATTCAATTTTTCTATTTAGTAAATGGTTAAATTGATAAAAGGTTAAAGTTAAGGGTGATATTTAAAAATTTTGCAACGTAAGAAAGTTGTCATAAAATATTCGTTTGGTCGGGGAATATTCTTTTTTTCGGGGAATATTCTTTTTGTCATGGAATATCCGTACGAAGGCGCAATCATTGGTGGACCACATAACAGAATAATTGTCGAATATAGAAAGCGCTAAAAATAACCTTTTATAAAAACAACGGCAAAACTTTTATCGTTAAACTTTTGAAATAACGGTGATAAAAAAACAGTAATACACGTTATTGTATAGTAGCACAATGTGACGCCTCTAAAATAGGTATACATCCCCCATCTTGAGTCGCCAAATATATGGTACAGAATTCAAATACAAACTTAATTATACAACTGTCATGTAAAATACGACAAAACATAGCTGAGAGTTTTAATAGGAATATTATCTTCTAAACAATATCCAAACTCAAATTCAATCCTCATTACATTTATTGTCAAACTATAAATAGTGAGGACTACTAAAACAACCATCTCGGACTATCACTCCATTCCCCGACTAGTCCCGGCTATGTTCTCATTTCCTGAAGAGAATAATGAAAGCAAAATGGTGAGCTCAACTAGCCTAGTAAGAAATATTATGACTAAGATAATGCAGAACAAATTATCGTTAGCCTTCAATAGTGTTAAACTGATAAAATATAATAAACATCAAGTTTAACTGCAGCGGAACAAGTAATCCATTAGAAGAGTCAAGTAGAGCATGATATCTACTATCTTCTATGATTTAAAAAGTTTATCATTAATTTTATCGCTGAGACTCAGCTTAATAAATAATCCACATCATCAAACCATCCCTGCACTATGGACCAAGGATATTCATTAGTATCACGATCACGAATTATCCATGCACTATGGGCCAAGGATATTCGTGTTTTCACCAATGGTTATGATCATGCCAACAACTGTCCATCAATACACTACAGGCCAATGAGGACTTTTACCACATCATTTGTAACATTACGGTCATGATTATACCGAATAATCCCTAGTCATAATCATACCAATCAACAGTCCATCTATGCATGTAAGCCAAAGATGACTTTCTTCACAATATAAACACGAGGATGATGACAATGATATAAGAATTCAATTAAAAGAAAGCAAAACATAAATTTTTAAAGATTTATAATTTAATTTATCCAGAATTTAATAATATCCAAATTATCAACATGATACTGCTTTGTGGAGTAAAATTCTAGAATAATATTGTATCAAAAATGATTTGGACCGAAAAGAAATCAATTTTTTTTTATGAATAGCACCCCGGGTGAATAGTAACTGAGTGAATAGTACTCCGTGAATAGTACTTCGGGAATAGTATCCCGTGAATAATACTCCGGCATGAAAAAGTTAAAACTTAATAAGAATGCTCAGAATAATATTTTCATGAAAAGATACTAGATGAAGCGCAAATATTAAGGATATTCTACTAATTTCATAGAGTATAGAAGTCAAAACTTAACAAAATGAGTGTAGAATTAGAAATCTGTAATGAAATAATATTACTTACATACTACAGAGTATGGAAAAAAACATTATTTCATACGAATATTGTACAAAAATAATATCCCTTACCTTAAAAGGAGAGTATTCCAACTGGTATAACGGGGATATTCTTGAAGAAAACTTGCACTATTTTCTACACTCAAAGCTTCCTAAAATTCGAAAGAAATACGCTCAATATTATAGAAGAAGAATTCTCTGATTCTGGCGTGATTTTCAATTCTAAACTAGGCATCCTATTTATAAAAGAATGAAAGGATACTATTTACAGGGAATCAATTCACGGGCGCGTAAAACTTTCGTCTGATTTTTCTAATTTGTTATTATGTACTTACTATGAAGACACTATGCAAATACTATGCATAATAAAATATAATATATTCTATTTTTCAAAAAAAAAAATAAAACTTATTATATAATATATATATATATATATATATATATATATATAATAAAATCAACACCCACCATCAGACTTTTCCCCCCTCCCCCGTGACAATTCATTTTTCTTCCCACATATGTCATTTTTAAAATGTGGGCCCCGCCACTTATATATATATAATACTTATATATATACTGAATAAATTTCTACCGATTATTTTGTAAAATGGGTAAGTGGGGCTCCATATAATAAGCAAAATTTACAACAAATAATTCATAAAAAATCTCCTCAATATTTTTAACAACATTTATTTATCATTATTATAACTCGCAATATTAACAACCAGATCGTTCCCATGAAGGAGGGGGCTTTCCGATAAGGATTTCTCCCTATTGGCGCGCAATTAGGTGACCAAACCTCTTTCCTCGATTTCTAGACACTGTTAATTATACAGATAATAATATGAATAACTTGTCATCCCAATTATTGATTTAATAATATAAAATATTGACAATAATTAAATCAAATAACATGAGATACTATGAGCAATTATTGTAGCAATAATTGAGTATAACTGAGTGACTTCCCATGTAAGCATCAAATATCGTGTGCTACTATGCAACCACGCTTATTACTTTACTTTTCATCACTTGGTAATTCGACAGTTAACAGTAAAAATTTCGTCGTTATTTTTATAAAAAGATATTTTTGTCATTTTCTAACTCCGACAATAATTCTGTTGTAGGGTCCACCAATGATTGTGTCGTTGTACGAATATTCCCTGTTAAAATGAATATTCTCTGACCAATCGAATATTTTATAACAACTTGCTTACTTTATAAAATTTATAAATATTACCCACAACTATAACATTATATCAAATCCACACCATAATATTCAAAAATATATTTCGAGACAAAATAATCTTTATTCATGAAAGTTGGGGTCTTACAACCTCCCCTTTTTATGAAATTTTATCCTCGAAATTAGAATACGTACCTGGTATGTCGAAGAAGTGAGGATACCTTAAATTTATTTTAGATTTCAACTCCCAGGTCATTTCCTCAACATCGTGGTTTCTCCACAAAACTTTGACTTGAGGTATAACCTTGGAGCGTAGAATATGTTCTTTCTTATTCAAGATTTTAATAGGTACCTCTTCATACGTTAAGTCTTCCGCTATTTCGTCTGTTTCTAACCCAATAATGTAGTTCGGGTCTTCCACATGTTTACGTAACATGGATATGTGAATAACATTGTGAACATGAGACATACTTGGCAGTAAGGCGAATCTATTAGCCACGGTTCCTACTCGATCAAGGATTTTGAATGGGACAATGAATTGAGGATTGAGCTTTCCTCTCTTTTCAAATTTTATAACTCCTTTCCATGGAGAAACACGTAACAACACATGATCACCAACATTGAATTCCACGTCCTTTCGATGAAGATCAACATAACTCTTTTGTCGATCTTGTGAGATTTTTATACATTATCAGATTATTTGAATCTTTTTCATAGTCATGCGTACCAATTTTCGTCCAAACAATGTTGCTTCACCTAGCTCGTCCCAGCATACTAGAGAACGACACTTGCGTCCATACAACACCTCGAATGGAGCCATGCCAATACTTGCTTGACAACTGTTATTGTAGGAGAATTCCACTAATAGTAAGAAATTATCCCAACTTCCTTTGAAGTCAAGGACACATAGTCTTAATAGATCCTACAGACTTTGAATAGTCTTCTCCAACTACCCGTCCATTTGAGGATGTTATGCCGAACTGAATCGCAAATCTGTGCCCATAGCTTTCTGCAAACTGACCCAAAATCGTGAAGTAAATCTTGGGTTTCAATCAGAAACTATGGATACTGGCATACCATGCAGTCTTACAATCTCGTTTATATATATACGAGCAAGACGTTCAAGTGTATAAGTTTCTCGTATAGGTAAGAAATGAGCAGACTTGGTCAATCTATCAACAATGGCCCAAATTGCATCTATGCCTTGAGAAACCTTGGGAAGAACAGTAACGAAATCCATGGTAATGTGATCCCACTTCTATTCTGGAATTTCAAGTGGTTGCAATGGACCTTTTGGCACTTGATGCTCCGCCTTACCTCGTTGACAAGTTAGATACCTTGAGATAAACTCCGCTATCTCTCTCTTCATATTGATCCACCAAAATGTATGTCAAAGATCACGATACATTTTGGTACTCCCAGGATGGATTGCAAACGGTGTGTTGGGCGCCTCCATCATAATTTTATACTTTAAATCAGGGTCATTAGGAACACAAAGTCTGGAGTTGACTCAAATTATTCCTTCTTCATCAATTCTAGCTTCCGGAATAACACCTTCTTGTATTTTCTTCCTCATACGCATCAGCTCTAGGTCTGTATCTTGAGCTGCTTTAACTTTATACATTAAATTCGGTTCTACTCATATAGTTTCCATCATCACGTGGGTCCCTAGAGTCTTTAAATCTATCTCTATCCTTTTTAAGTCATACAAAATGGGCCTTTGTGTTGACAATATCACACTCGTACTCGCATATGATTTTCTACTCAATGCGTCAGCTACCAGGATGATATTGAATGGTATGATCATAATCTTTCAACAGATTGAGCCAATATCGTTGTCGAATGTTGAGTTCCTTTTGGGTTAAGAAATATTTGAGGATTTTATAATCCGTATAGATCTCCACTTTCTCCTCATATAGGTAATGCCTTCAGATTTTAAGTGCGAAAACGACACCTGCCAACTCTAGATCATGAGTAGGATAATTCCTCTCATATTCTTTGAGTTATCATGAGGCATAGGCTATGACTTTCTCATGTTCCATGAGAACACACTCTTTGAAAAGAATTTAGCGCCTTGCAACTGGTCAAACAGGTCATCAATGCGAGGCAACGGGTACCTATTTTTTATGGTGGCATGGTTCAACTCTCGATAATCAATACAAAGTAGCATACTCCCATCTTTCTTCTTCACGAATAGAAAAGGAGCACCCCAAGGAGACGTACTAGGACGAATGAAACCGATGTCTAACAATTCCTACAGTTGGGTCTTTAACTCCAAAAGTTCAATAGGAGTCATTCGATATAGGGCTTTGGAAATGGGTTTTGTACCGGGTTCAAGGTCGATACAAAATTTAATTTCACGCTCTGGGGGTAGGCCAGGAAGTTCTTCAGGGAATACGTCGGGAAATTTATTAACAATAGAAATATCATTCAAAACTGATATATTTTTGTTTAAATTCGTGACACGGGCTAAGAAAGCTTGACATCCGCTTTTCAATAAACGAATAGCTTTATGGCTTGATATGACAGTGATTGACTTTAGTGGTTTGGTAGCTTGAATTCGCATAATAGGTTGGTTAGGAATATGAAAGTTAACAACCTTACGAAAATAATCAATTTTAGCATGATGAGTGGTTAACCAATCAATCCCTAAAATCACATCGAATGCAAGTATTTTCAAAGAAATAAGATCGACAGGAAACGTGCGGGTGCCGATTTGAATCAAACAAGACTTATAAATAGTGGATGTAATGAAGATTTCTCCCAACGAAGTTTCAACATATAATTCAAAGTCTAATTTCTCCGGAGTCAAATTTAAACGTTGAGCGCAACTAGGAGAAATAAAAGAATGGGTAGAACCGGTATCGAATAAGGTATAGACTTCGCTAGAGTTTATGATTTTATTATATAATATATATATATATATATTATAAAATCAACAACCACCATCAGACTTTTCCCCCTCCCCCGTGACAATTCATTTTTCTTCCCACATATGTCATTATCAAAACGTGAGCCCCACCACTTATATATATATATATATATATATATATATATATATATATAATACTTTTATATATATATATATATATATATATATATATGTATATACTGAATAACTTTTTATTGATTACTTTGAAAAATGGGTAAGTGGGGGCCCATATAATAAGCAAAATTTATAACAAATACTTCATAAAAAATTCCCTCAATATTTTTAATAACATTTATTCATCATTATTATAACTCGCAATATTAACAACCAGATCATTTTCAGGAAAGAGGGGGCTTTCCGATAAGGATTTCTGTTAGAGTTTATGCCCTGGAGGTCAATTATTTGATATAATTGCTTAACATTTTGATAATATATTTGATTGAATAAATGAATGATTTTATTATGATTTTATTTACTGCGTTATATAAATGTTAACATAATAAAATTTCTTAGAATAGTGGTACAAATTATATAGTTTCAAGTATGTGACTTGAACATAAGATTATATAATAACAATTAATATCATTGCTCTTAAATGTCTCTAGTCAAGTATCATTGTTGATGGGACAACAATGATGTATTGATACTAGTATGTGGATTGACTGATGACCAAATCTCATTGGTTATAAATATATGAGATATTGAGTCAATGCATAGGTACATGTTAGAGAACAATGTACTGGACAGATCCACCATGAGAATTCTACGTGGAGCATTATACAAAGTGTCGTTAGTGATTCTCATAGTGACAATGATGTAATGATCCTTCGACCTAAAATTACTATATTATTACATGAGAATTTATATACTTTGATATCATCAAATGTCACCTAAAATAGGGTGGACTATAAAGGTGATTATTGGTACATCATGAATCGTGTGAGGAATATGAATGATCTAGATGGAATTTAACCCTCCTGTATATTAGGTGTGATATCCATAGGCATCTTGATTGAGTATGACTATGAAATGCATAGCCATGCTCAAATAGTGATTTGTTTCATATATTCTACTCATTGATCAAGAAAACTCAGATTAAATTATGAAGAGTATGACACATTCCATGACTCGAGTTTAATCTAGGATGTCAAGGTTAAAAGGATTAAATTACATTGTAACATTGGTCACGAAAAGGTGGCATCGAATCATTGATCTTATTATTACTTGGGTAGCAGTGATGCATTACTAGATGCCGCTCACTATTTATAATTTTATAATATGATTTTAAAATTATTGTCAACGTAATAATAACCTATAGGATCACACACATAGAATGTAATTAAAAGGGAATTAATTTAAATTGAAAGGATTTAAATATATCAATGTGATTGATAGTATTTAAATTATGAATTTTAGTTAATAGGATAATTTGTATATATATGTATATTTATTAAGTAAGACTTAATTAATATATAATATATATAAATTCGGATTTTAGGTTTTTAATAAGATTAGGTTTTGATTAATCCTTTTTTGACTGCTATATATAGATAATATATCAGTCAATTTAGGGAGAGAATCATAAACCAAAAACCCTAGCCGCTCTTAGAGAGAGTAGAGAGAAAATCAAAAATCTTGTTCCTTTGGTGGCTAGTACCGCAGCTCCCTTTGCAGAATCGTGCGACAGTTCGGGTGCATTCGTGTGGATACCATAGAGTCTTAGTTTCGTGAGGAATTACGTTGGAGATTCGAAGCGTTTCAGAAGCGATTTCATAATCGGTATAATCTCTTAACACTGAATTAATATCTGTTTCGCATGGATCCTATTTTGGGTTTCGAAAATTATTTTGGTTTGTTCAATTTATATTCCGTTGTGCGTTGCTTTGTTGTGCCGAAATACCTACAATTTCTCCCTATTGGAGCGCAATTAGGTGACCAAACCCCTTTTCTCGATAGAACTTTCTAGACATTATTAATTATGCAAATAATAATATAAATAACTTGTCATCTAAATTATTGATTTAATAATATAAAACATTGACAATAATTGAATCAAATAACGTGAGATACTATGCACCAATTACTATAGTAATAATCGAGTATAACTGAGTGACTTCTCACGTAAGCATCAAGTACCGTGTGCTACTATGCAACCACGCGTATTACTGTACTTTTCATCACCTTGTAATTCGATAGTTAACGGTAAAAATTTTGCCGTTATTTTTATAAAAAGATATTTTTATCATTTTCTAACTCCGAAAATAATTCTATTGTGGGGTCCACCAATGATTGTGTCGTTGTACGAATATTCCCTGTTAAAACGAATATTCCCCGACCAATCGAATAGTTTATAACAACTTGCTTACTTTGCAAAATTTATAAATATTACCCACAACTATAACATTATATCAAATCAACACCATAATATTCAAAAATATATTTTAAGAAAAATTAATCTTTATTCATGAATGTTGGGGTCTTACACACAAGGTATTTCATAGTATCTCTGATTATTGATGCTTACGTAAGAACTCACTCAGTTTCATTCAGTAATTGCAACAGTAGTTGTTGTATAATATCTTATATTATTGATTCAATTATTGTCACAGTATCATCTGCACAATATTTTATATTATTACATCAATAATTGAGACGCCACATTTATTCATTATATTATTGACAATGTCTAGAAAGTTCTGTCAAGAAAAGGGGTTTGGTTATTTAATTGCTCGCCAATAAGGAGAAATTCTTATCGCAAAACCCCCTCTTTTATGAGAATGATCTGGTTGTCAATATTTTGAGTTATAATATTAATGATGAATAATTGTTGGAAGATTAAAAATGTGTTTATTAAAGATAATTGATTTTTGGTAAATATTTAATTTTTTGATATAAATAGAGAGGTTTGTCATGAGACGTTTGTTGTAAGTTGACTTATTATTCCATGGGGAGATATACTAATTTATGGACTGTCGGTCGTGGTTTTAATAGTAAATCAATCTGGACAGTTAGTTGTTGTTTTAATTTTTAATCAATATAGACCGTCGATTGTGATTTTAATAGTAAATCAATCTGGGTCATCGGTTGTGGTTTTAATAGTAAATCAATCTGGACTGTCGGTTGTGGTTTTAATAGTAAATCAATATGGACCGCCGGTTGTGGTTTTAATAGTAAATCAATATGGATCATCGGTTGTGGTTTTAATAGTAAATCAATATGGATCGTCCGTTTTAATAGTAAATTAATCTGGACTGTCCGTGAATCAATTACTATTTAGTCCATTTTCTCATAAATAGAAGCTCATTCCTTCATTATTTCTTACGAATTCACTAAAACTCTAAAGAGGGAAACTATATAGAGAATAAAAGAGAAAGAAGAAGAGTATTATTCTATTACACTATTGTGGTATCCAATCTTCTACTAAGGTAAAGGATGTTATTTTTGGTATGGTAAGGGGTGTTATTTTTCGTATGGTAAGGGATGTTATTTTTCGTATAGTAAGGGGTATTATTTCTTTCGTATTCGTAAGGGATATTATTTTTCGTATTCATTCTTTAATATGTGGGAATAATCTGTCTATATGGATTATCGCATTCATGGTGAATAACCCTTTGCACGCATTCTTTAATTATGGAAAAGATCTGTCTACGTAGATTACATCATGACGGGTGAAAATCTATTTGTAGTTTTGTATATTATTTCTTTTCATATTCTTAAATCTAAACTTACTATGGTAAGTATTGCTTCTATAATCCCTAAAATTAGTAGAATATTCTTGAGTTTTGCGCTTCATCTAGTATCGTTTTATTGGAATATTGGTATGAACTTTCTTATTAAATTTCAACATTTTCATTCGGGTACTATTCACGAAGTACTATTCACTCGGGGTAATATTTATTTGGGGTATTTTGCATGACGGGGTAATATTCTTTTGGTACAATCATTCGGGTACTATTCACGGGATACTATTCACGACAAAAGTGATTTCTTTTTTGTCCAAATTATTTTTGATACATGAATATCTATTTATTCAGGGTACTTTGCATGATAGGGTACTATTCCTTTGGTACTATTCACTCGGGTACTATTCACTCAGGTACTATTCATGATAAAATTGGTTTCTTTTCTGACCAAATTATCTTTGATATATGAATCTTATTCTTAAATTTGAATCCACGTTTTGATCATCATGTTGACCATTTAGACATTCTTGAACTCTGGATAAATTGAATTATAAATATTTAATATTTATCCTGGATCTCACTTGATTGATTCGTTATATCATTGTTATAATCCTCATGCTTAAATTTATGTTGGAAAGTTTTCCTTGGCTCGTAAGGCAAAAATGAACTGTTGATTGGTATAATTATGACTAGGAATTGTGTATTAGTATAATTGTGACCATAATTATGTATTGGTATAATCATAACCATTGGTTTATACATTTATATGTCTTTGGTCCGTAGTTCAAAGATGAACTGTTGATTGATAGCTTTGTCCCGTAGTGTAAATATGGACAGGTGCATGACATGATCATGACCACTGATGATACAGATAAATATCTTTGGCCCGTTATGCAAAGATAGACTATTGTTTGACATGATCATAACCAGTGGTTTTACAGTTAAATACCTTTGGTCGTAGTGCACTGATAGACAATTGATTGGTATTATCATGACCATTGGTTTTATAGTTGAATATCTTTGACCCGTAGGGTAAAGATATACAATTTATTGGTATGATCATTTTTATTACATTTGAATGTCTTTAGCCTTTGGGGCAAGTATATTGAGTGAAATTTCTATCAAGCCTTTGTGACAAGGAGAAACTATTAATTTACATGATTATGAACATCAATTATGAATTTAACTATAATCTTTGGTGGTTCAGGTGAAGACGGGTGATTAAAGTTCTGTTTGTCTTCGCTATTTATGCTAACCCTTTTGCTTCACAATTCCTTTCAGGTGGTAAGAGTGTCGAGCGGGGATAACAGGGGAATAGTGCGATGGTCCGAGACTGTGGAAGTTTCTCAATACATTATAAAACAGAATGAAATGTAATATATAATTGTATTGAAGACTTAAGATGGGTGTGTCGTATTTTATGCGTCACTTAATAATAGATTTTGGTGAACAACAATAAGGTGAGGTGAACTCGAATATCGAAGCTTCAAAAAATACACCCCATTAAAATGAGGAGGACATAAATCTTCTCGTGTTCCTTTAAAGAATTGAAATATTTTTTAATGTATTTTACACGACATTGCAATAATTTGGGTGTGTATATTGTCGCATTATATTCAGTACAATATTTATATTGAAACTCACAGCTTATGTGTTGTCGTATTTTGTATGACAATTAATAGTTATATAAATGAAGTTTGTATTTGGATTATGTATCGTATATCTGGCAACCCAAAAAGGGTTGTGTGGACCTATTTTGGGGGCGTCATACACCCTCTTTAAGCTGATAGGGGACACAGTTGCTGGCGGAGCAGCAATTTCTATACAGGATAATTCCAACAGTGATAGCACAGAATTATGGCACATGCGAGTTGGTCATTTGAGTTAAGGTGGAATGAAAGAACTTCACAAAAGGCAGTTGTTGAAAGGTGTCAAAACGTGCAGTTTGGAATTTTGCAAGTTTTGCGTATACGACAAAAACGGAGGGTCAACTTCAAGGCAGGAGCACATACTAGTAAAAATGTACTTGATTATGTACATTCGGATGTGTGGAGACCGATAAAGCATACATCAATGGGTGGAGCCCATTATTTTGTTAGCTTTATAGATGAATACTCCAGAAAGGTGTGGGGGTATTTTATGAAGCAAAAATTTGAGGTTTTCAGAATCTTTAAGCAGTGGAAAACTAAAGTAGAAAACCAGACCGGAAAGAAGTTAAAGTATTTCAGATCGGATAATGGCACAGAATACAAGGACATGTCATTCCTACAGTTCTTCCAAGATGAAGGTATCACCAGGCACTTCTCAGTCAAAAGAACTCTAGACCAAAATGGGGTTGCTGAGAGGATGAACAGAACTCTATTGGAAAGTGCCAGATGTATGAGGTTGAATGTAGAATTATCCAAGAGTTTCTGGGCTGGTCTTGGGTTATTTCTATATACGCACAACACGCAAGTATACATGGTCAACAAGTAATATAATGATAAGTCAAGTATCGTTCCCACAGAGAATTTAGTATGAAATTAATCCTAACAATTACCAGTTTTATATTAATCCAAATTTTATTAAACTATCTAATTCAATGATTATAACTATTAAAAACTAAAATTATTAAAAATACCAAACAATCAACAGATCTAAAAACTGTAATTTCAAACAAATATTGGAGAATTAGGCTTACAACTTCACCATAAGCATCACTCTAATTGTTACACCTTATTCCAGTTTAATTCACTATCCCAGTTTATTAGTCAAGAACATTCAAGTAGAATTAGCCACCTCTCGATGCATTAACACCATATTAACTTAAATCCACAAATTAGATATAATTAAGTTAAACACCTCAATTAATTAATTCACTATATCTTTATGTGAATTACAATCAAAGAAGGTTCAAGTTCAATTTCTCTGTCTGATTACATGCGACGTTAGGCATATCTTTATCCTACCATTAATCAAGATTCCATTCAATCACAGAATTCAAGAACACATGCTATAATGACTAAGTCTAGATTCAAACATCCTCTCTCGATTCCATACAAATACACAAAAAATGGTGATCAAGCAATTCATATATTCAAGCACAAATCATTATAGATAAAATGAAAGTTAGATTATTAAACTGGAAATCAAAGCTACATAATCATCGTTCAACCCAAAGATCCGTCATAAGCCTAATAAGTAAATTAGTTTATCATTAATGAAATAAAAACTAAAATAATTAAAGTAAAAATCATCCCAATTACAATTATTAAACTAAAGAAAAAGAATGAATACAGAACCACCCTTCTCCTTAGCTTCAATCTTGCAATTCTCATGACTCAAAACCTTCAATCGTCCCTCCAATGCTTTTGCTCCAATTAAGTCTCCAAAGAATGTTAATTGATTTTATGATTCTCTCCCTTGTTATCTCTTGTTAATTATATGCCTAAGACACGTATTCTGACTTTAATTCCACGCCTAATTGAGTTCCAAGCCATGCCAACCACTAGCCTTCACGTTACTGCAGCAGTTCAAAAGAAACAGGAGTCTGACTTTCCTGTACCCCCGCCCCGGCGGGGGTTTTGCTCTCTAAATGTCTGCCCCAACGGGCTACACTTTTGTTAATTTCTCAGCACCCCCCCCCCCCCGCCCCAGCGGGGGTTTTACATGTAATAAATCTGCCCCGGTGGGCATGCATTCTGTTAATGTCCAAGTTCATCTCCTGATCTTTCCAAATTTTGTTATGAATCTGCCTTTTTAAGTCCAAATGCCACGCCACCACACCTAAACAAAAAAATACACTAAATAAGTAAAACGAAACATAAAAATAAAGAATTAACATAGATTAAGCTCGAATTAGAGGCCGATTCGTAGGTATAAAACTCATCATCAAACTCCCTCAAACTTAAATCCATGCTAGTCCTCGAGCACAAAACAAAACAAACAAAAATGTTATACAATGCAATGCAATAGAATGTAATGCATCTAATCTATATGCCTACAAATCCAGCAGTCATCAAAGAATCAAATTTATTCATCCGGCCTCAGAGAAATCAAGCAAACACAACAATACTTCATATTAAAACCAATCAATAATTCATATCATTCATTAAATCTTAAGTTGTTATTACTGGTATAGTGTGTGTGTGCTCAACATCCATGCTAGCTGATGCAAATTAAAATTTAATACATAACAAGTCTCTTAGAAGGCATCATACAGTGTAAACTCAAGAATTTCAAAAATAGATGAGATCCAACTAAAATCAAACAATTACCAACATCAAGGATCCAAATAGGGTACTTATGCTTTCATTTTTTTTTCATTTACGGGGGCTTTTTGCTCTTATTTCCCGTTTTATTCATATTATATATATATATATATATATATATATATTTCCCATGACTGTGCAATGTCTCATTCCATTAGGCTAACAGTGTTACCCCTTAGCGAGCTTTCGACCAATGACTCCCAGACCATAAAGACCGTAGGGCACTAGGTGTAAAGACACTCCCTCGAGCGTACTTGCTCAAGTAATAAAGGCCCCGAAAAAAGACTAGCCACGATATTTATTCTTTTTTTATGAAGCTTATATACCCCAAATTTTCCCCCAAACTTAGGTTCTTACCTAATTTTTCGCACTCACTGCCTATCCTTATCATTCTTTCATTTAAACTAGCATTATCCTTTAGAGGTCCCTTATGTATCAATTTGAACTAAATCAGTCCACATAGGTGTTATTAACGTGCTAACCTTATTATACCATTTCAAACAGACAAAAGATCCAATTCATAACAGAAAATTACATCAAAGTTCTAATAGTCGGTAATACTTGTCTACTTAATCCCAATCTCATCATTGGCCAAAATAAATTGAACTATCTCAAACCGTTGGACATATGCAATATAACACAATACTTAACTAAATATTTTTTATATGTCGTAAACATAACATAACATGATTAACAACTAATAAAAACTAATTACAATCCTATACTACTATGCAACTATTTCACTATATGAATCTAAAACTAAACATGAAATAATATATGCAAATCTAACTAATAAAATTAGACATGCAAACATGAAAATTAAACTAAATCCCCCAAACTTAAAAATTATAATGTCCTCATTGTAAAGATAAACAATATGTGTATGAGGACTTCCCTGTAATGCCTAAGCTGGAGGTGGTGGCGACTATTGCTCTTCATCTGAATCAGAGGGTGGCATCTTGGCATAGGGGTAGGCTGCTGGTATGGGAATTGCGCGGTGGGGTTAAAACTCTAGAGTGTCGCATTTAATGAGGCAAAGGACATATTCATGGCCTCAAACATATGGTCTTGCCTTGTCGTGAGTCTCCTCATCATTCTGTTGGTGTCTTTGTTATACCCATTCACTTGTCTCTGGAGGCTCTAAAATTAAGGGCTAAATGTATCATTGGTTTGCTGCATCCCCTTGGGTCCTTGCTCACCCATCGTCTCATTTGCCTGGTACTCATCGTCATCTGAGGTGTCCTCAGCATCAGCCTCATCCTCCGAGGCTGGTGGAAATATGAATCCGACTCCTCTAGGGTGTGACTCACCCCTAGGCCACACTGAATACCGTGTAATCATCTTCGTGTCTAAAGTATGAAGTGGCATCTGGGTGGTCTCATCATCGGACCATCTAACTCTATCCTACCTACACAACCCACAAATGAGAGATGGGTATGGCAAGCCGCCAGAGAATGGTCCTCGCAGGCATCTTCTGATAGAAAAACTGATGATAGTACCCACGTCGATGAGAAAGTCTTGGACGATGGCATATAAGAGAAGTATCTTCTCCTTGGTCACCTCTGTCAAGTGTGTGGATAGAAATAGCTTGGCGCACATGAACGCGTACCATATTTTTTCATACCAGCTGAGATCCTTACTATGGAAGATAGTGCCCCCTTTTCGGCCTTTGACCCATGTGGTACCCGGCTTTGTAATTTCTGTCAAAATAGCCTTATAGTCGGGATCATGGTCAAGCAAGTAGGCATACTGGCACACTCTAGGAACTCGTAATTAGTATTATATGTTAATGGCGTCAGCACTGAAAGGAACCCCCTTGCCCTGCACAAATGCTATGAATGGGGCCTTATCCTCCACGTTGGCATATAATTCTTTTACCACATTCACAATTTTTGGCTCAGGCTCTTCTGTGAACCTATTCCATCCTTTTTCATAGATTTGTTGCATCATTTAATTTTGCTGTCAACGTGTTCAGGTGCCAACCTACGCTCTGGTGTGATTGCCTTTGTCACAAGATAATCGTAACGGGCGGCGGCAGCACTTATGAATTTATGTCTGCAAAGGTCCGGGTTGGTGGTGTGGACCCTAAAATCTCGACACGTTGTCTCTTCGTTGCCGGTTTTAGTGTCATGGTATTAGGATAAATGAAATCAAGCAAAATTTCCCCCAAACTTCACTCAAGAAAATTGTCAAACACGTGTGTGTAAGACTTACAAAACCCCCAACTTTGATCAGTGAGACCCAATATTGTTGAATAACTTAGAAGAATTAGTAGCACAGAAAATTACCCTCGTTGATTCCACTGATTTCTTTTACAATGGTGAAATTGATGGAATGGTTGAAGCCAATTTAAGTACTCTCCTTCTTGTTGAAACCCGACTAGAAGGATCTAATGCTCTAATATGGTTAAAAGTGTATGGTATGGGATGAAATTTAGGTAGTTAGGGCTTGGATTTATAAAGAGGAAGTAGTGTAGTTCTTGTGGGTTAAGGTAGTGGAGACGTGGGGATTTTTGTGAGATAGTGTAATTTTGGGTTTAATATGGGAGAGAGTGTGTATTAGTTGGGGTGGAAAGAAGTTGAAGTTGAAAAGATAGGTGCAATTGTTGTTATTGTCAACTTGAAGATTGTTTAAGTTCCCGTACCGCCACCCCAGTGGGGGGTAATCAGTTGTAAACGTTCGCCCCAGTGGGCTAGCCTTTTGTTCCTTCACAAAAATCCCTCCCCGGTGGGGGGGTGTATTGCTACTGCCTTTAAGTTTTCCATTTCATTGTGTGCCACACTAATCTATGCGCTTTTGAAGTACCTAAAACACCAAAAAAATGATAATCTTCAAATAAAAACATAAAAATTTGAACATTGAAGGTTTAATTCACTTAACTTCATGAATCACTTACTACCTAATAAATTAAAATAAATTAAATTAATACTTGCTTGTACTCTGAACTACAAATTAATTCGCATGCTCTAAAATACTAAAAATAAAAGTAAAATTGGGTTGCCTCCCAATTACCGCTTGATTTTAAGTCTTTCAGCTTGACTTCTCCCTGTTTTATCCTGGATCGGTTGGGCTATCCGTGGCATGCTGTTTATTTATCGTGCAACACCAACAATGATTTATTTCATACCCGATCGACTGCATTTCTGCGATTGAATTTAACTGTGTATCTTTGATCAAAGCTTTTAGACCGCCAACCTCTTTACAATCTTTGTATTTTGCAAGTGTAGACACCTTGTTCACATCCATTTCTTCCTCGTCAGTTGGAATTGGAATTTCCTTGAATAATTTCACTTTAATAACCTGATCGAACACTTTCATGATCAATTTTTCGTTAGGCAAATTAATTAATGTTCGTCCAGTTGCTAGGAATGGTCGTCCCCAGTGGATATGTAATGGATCTATTTGCGAGTTGTAGACTGGTGTTTGTTGGATTTGCCTCCTTTAACCCCAACTTTTGGTAAATGGATAATGGCATAAGATTTATACTTGCTCCTAAATCACATAGAGCTCTCCCCATATCTTGATTTCTAATCGCGCACGGAATTGTGAAGCTTCCCGAATCTTTCAATTTAGGAGGGAGATTTTTCTGCAGTATTGCACTGCATTCTTCAGTCAATGCCACTGATTCGAAGTCCTTGAGCTTGCATTTCTTTGAAAGTATTTCTTTCATGAATTTGTCGTAACGTGGCATCTGCTCAAGTGCTTCAGCAAATGGAATATTGATGTGTAATTGTTTGAATATATCCATAAACTTTTAAAATTGGTTCTTTATCTTTTGACTTTCTAATCTTTGGAGAAAAGGTACCGGTGGAGTAATAATGGTTAGGATGTGTTCTCATACAACATGGAAAAGTCATAGCCTATGCCTCACGACAAATCAAAGAATATGAGAGGAATTATCATACTCATGATCTAGAGTTGGCAGCTGTTGTCTTCACACTAAAGATTTGGAGGCATTACTTGTATGGGGAGAAAGTGGAGATCTTTACGGATCATAAAAGCCTCAAATATTTCTTCACTCAAAAGGAACTCAACACGCGGCAATGACGTTGGCTTGAACTGTTGAAAGATTATGATCATACCATCCAATACCATCCTGGAAAAGCAAACGTGGTAGCTGACGCATTTAGTAGAAGATCATATGCGGGTACGAGTAAGATATTGTCAACGCAAATGCCCATTTTGTGTGACTTGCAAAGAATGGAGATAGAGATAAAGAATCCAGGGACCCACGTGATGATGGCAAATATACGAGTAGAACCGACTTTAATTGATAAAGTTAAAGCTTCTCAAACTACAGACCTGGAGCTGATGCGTATGAGGAAAAAAGTGCAAGAAGGTGCTATGCCAGATGCAAGAATCGATGATGAAGAAATACTTTGAGTCAACTCCAAACTTTGTGTTCCTAATGACCCTGATTTAAAGTATAAAATCATGATGGAGGCGCACAACACACCGTTTGCAATCCATCTTGGGAGTACCAAAATGTATCGTGATCTTCGTCATAAATTTTGGTGGAGAAATACGAAGAGAGAGATAGCACTGTTTATCTCAAGGTGTCTAACTTGTCAACGAGTCAAGGCAGAGCATCAAGTACCAAAAGGTCCATTGCAACCACTTGAAATTCCAGAATGGAAGTGGGAGCACATTACCATGGATTTTGTTACTGGTCTTCCCAAGGTTTCTCAAGGCATAGATGCAATTTGGGTCATTGTTGATAGATTGACCAAGTCTGCTCATTTCTTACCTATACGAGAAACTTATACACTTGAACATCTTGCTCATATTTATATAAACGAGATTGTAAGACTGCATGGTATGCCAGTATCCATAGTTTCTGATCGAGACCCAAGATTCACTTCACGATTTTGGGTTAGTTTGCAAAAAGCTATGGGTGCGGATTTACGATTTAGTTCGGCATATCATCCTCAGACAGACAGAAAATCAGAGAGAACTATTCAAACTCTGGAAGATTTATTAAGACTCTGTGTCCTTGACTTCAAGGAAAGTTGGGACAAGTTCTTACCGTTGGAGGAGTTTTCCTACAACAACAGTTATCAAGAAAAAGCATTGGCATGGCTCCATTTGAGGCATTATATGGAAGAAAGTGTCGTTCTCCAGTATACTGGGATGAGGTGGGTGAAGCAACTTTGTTGGGACCGGAGTTGGTACATATGACTACGGAAAAGATTGAAGCGATCCGATAACGTATAAAGACCTCACAAGATCGACAAAAGAGTTATGCTGATCTTCATCGAAAGGACGTGGAATAAGATATAGGAGATCATGTGTTGTTACGTGTTGCTCCATTGAAAGGAGTTACAAGATTTGAAAAGATAAGAAAGCACAATCCTCGATTCATTGGCCCATTTTTAATCCTCGATCGAGTAAGAACTGTGGCCTATAGACTCGTTTCACCACCAAGTATGTCTCGTGTTCATAACGTTTTTCACATATCCATGTTACATAAATATGTGAAAGATCCAAACCACATTATTGAGTTGGAATCGGACGAAATAGCGGAAGACTTAACGTATGAAGAGGTACTTGTTCAAATCTTGGATAGGAAGGAACATATTTTACGCTCCAAGGTTATACCTCAAGTCAAAGTTTTGTGGAGAAACCACGATGTTGAGGAAATGACCTGGGAGTTAGAATCTGAAATGAAATCAAGGTATCCTTACATCTTCGATATACCAAGTACGTACTCTAATTTCGAGGGCGAAATTTCATAAGAAGGGGAGATTGTAAGACCCCAACTTTTTTAATAAAGATGAATTTTCTATAAATTTCATTTTTAAATATTAAGGTATGAATTTGAAATAATATTATAGTTGTGGGTAATATTTATAAATTCTGCAAATTATGCAAGTTGTTATATTATAATCGATTGGTCGGGGAATATTCGGTTTAGCAGGGAATATTCGTACAATGGCTCAATCAGTGGTGGACCCAACAATAGAATTATTGTCGGATTGAGAAAACGACAAAAATATTTTATTGAAAATAACGGCGGAAATTTTACCGTTAATACTGTTGAACTACTCGGTAGTAAAAGTACAGTAATACGCGTGGTTGCATAGTGGCACACGGTATTGATTATTAATGCTTACGTGACAAGTCACTTAGTTTTTTTCAATTATTGCTATAGTAATTGTTGCATAGTATCTCACGTTATTTGATTCAATTATTTTCGATATTTTATATATTATTAAATCAATAATTGAAATGACAGAGTTATTAATATTATAAATTGCAATATTTACGATGTCTAGAAGTTCTGCCAATGAGAGGTTTGGTCACCTAATTGCGCGCCAATAGGGAGAAATCCTTATTGGAAAGCCCCCTCTTTTCTGGGAACGACCTGGTTGATTAATATTGTGAATTTATAATAAAGGTGATAAATGTTGTTAAAAATTACTAAGTTAATTTTTATGAAGTTTTGCTTATTTTATGAACCCCATTTACCCATTTTTCAATATAATCGGTAGAAAAATATTTAAAGGTGGGGCCCACATGTGGGGCCCATGTGTGTTGAAAAACTGATTTGGAAATGGGAGTGGGAGAGAGTTACGTATATGGAGGGAGTTTATATATATAAGATTGTGATGTGGGTGTATATATATAATATTATACGTGTGAGTGGAATGTGGTGGGAGAGTGAAAGTGATGTGTGTGTGTAAGTTAAATTAATGGTGGGAAAGTATTCTAATGATAGTGATGGGTGGATGAATTAGGGTGGTTTATTAAAACCATGTGTTATATATATATATATATATATATATATATATATATACACAGCGGATCAGGTCCGGACTCCCGGACCTGATCAAATCCGGACCCCAAAAATTTTTTTTTTTTTTTTTTTTGGTAGAACAACTAAAAAAAAAAAAAAAATTATGGAACTGAAATTTTTCCAAAATACAGTGTTTTGGGTGTGTTTTTAATACCTACCCCAACCAATGTATGTACAGTCTGCCCAGACTGTACAGACATATTTCGTTATAGGCATCCAAATCACGCCCAAAACACTGTATTATGGAAAAATTTTAATTCCATAATTTTTTTTTTTTTTGTTGTTTCAAAAAAAAAAGCAAAAAAAAAAAAAAAAATGGTCCGTATTATAGTAGAGTCCGGGATCCCGGACTGGATCCGGACTCTATATATATATATATATATATATATATATATATATATTATTTAAAAGATTTTGCTTTAAATATGGACCGTCCGATTAAAGTAAATTAATCTGGACTGTTCATGAATTAGTTAGTATGCATTTCATTCTTCTATAAATAGATCTCATTCCTTCATTATTTTCTTACGAATTCACTGAAACTCCAAAGAGAAAAATTATAGAGAAACTATAGAAAAGTATTATGCTACTTCCCTACTCTTATAATCAGTTTCTTTGACTGTAAGGGGTGTTATTCTTTCTTATTTATGAAGAGAACTGTTGTTATTCCATTTCTTATTATTCTGTTAGAATAACCTATATACGCAGTCTACCCTATACTTGGTGACATTCTTCTATTATTCCGTCTTTATTATTCTGTTAGAATATCCTGTCTGTGTGTTTTACACCGGACCTGGTTCTATTATTTATTATTCCGCACTTATTATTCTATTGGAACATCCTGTCGGTGTGAATTTCACCTGACCTGGTTCCGTTATTATTATTCTGTTGGAATAACCTGTCTATGCGAAGTACCGCATGCATGGTAATTTCTTTTGTTATTCCATTCGTTATTATACTCAGTTGGTTAAAATTATAACGTCTATACTCCATGAAATTAGTGGAATATCCTTGATATTTGCGCTTCATTCAGTATTTTTCATGGAAATATTCTTCTGAGCATTCATGAATTTTACTCTACAAATCTGTATCATGTTGACAATTTGGAATAAATTAATTCGTGAACTTGTTTTATTGAATTCTTTTATCATTGTCATCATCCTCATGTTTATATTTTTTTAAAGTCATATGTGGCCTGTAGTGCATAGATGGACTTGGTATGATTATGACTAGGGATTATTCGGTGTAATCATGACCATAATGTTACAAATGATGTGATAAAGTCCTCATTGGCCCGTAGTGCATTGATAGACAGTTGTTGGCATGATCATGACCATTGATGAATACACAAATATCATTGGCCCGTAGTGCATGGAATTTTTGGTCGTGACCCTAATGAATATCCTTGGCCGTAGTGCAGGGATGATGTGGATTATTTATTAAGCTGAGTCTCAGCGATAAGAGTGATGAAAAACTTTTTAAATCATAAAAAATAGTAGATTCTATTCTATACTTGACTCTTTTAATGGATTACTTGATCCGCTACAGATAAACTTGATGTCTATTGTATTTTATCAGTTTAACATTGTTGAAGGCTAATGATAATTTATTTTGCATTATCTTAGTCATAATATTTCTTGCTGGGCTAGTTGAGCTCACCCTTTCTTTCACTGTTCTCTTCAGGAAATGAGAACGTAGCCGGGACTAGTCGGGAAACAGAGTGATGGTCCGAGATGGTGTCTTAGTAGTCCTCACTAATCTGTAAAATAATGTGATAATAAATGTAACGAGGACTCTATTTGAAAATGAATATTGTCTAGAAGACAATATTTGTATTTAAACTCACAGCATATTTTTTGTCGTATTTTATACGATTGCTTTATTATTAGTTTGTATTTGAATTTTGTACCATATATTTGGCGACTCAAGATGGGTGATGTATACCTATTTTGGGGGCATCACAAAAAATGTTCAACATTAGAATATATAAATTTTGCATGCTAAACAACAAGTTAAATACAAGAATAACTTACATCATTATATCATAATCAAAATGAAAACAGTAGTTTGATTAACAAGATAATAGATTAGAAAACTTGCTCAATGTAAAAAGAAAGTTTAGAAAAACTTGCTCAAAGAAAATTTAAGCGCTTGCACAATTATAAAAGTAGAGTTAGAGAACTTGCCTTGCTCGTAGGCTAAACCAAATCAATAAGAATCACAATATCCTATAAACATATGTCATCATGACACAGTTAGCCATTACCATTTTACAAACATAACTAAGTACGTTCATCATTTAAAAATTGGATTTTTAATTACATAATTAAGTTACAAAACAATTTAATTGTTAATAACATGTTCATGCTAGGTATTGAAACATTAAAATCAACATTTTACTGTGACGCCCCCAAAATAGGTATACATCACCCATTCTGAGTTGTCAATACATGGTACAGAAACAACTACAACTTTATTATTACAACAGTAAAACTGTGAGTTTAAATACAAATATTATCTTCTAAACAATATATATACCCAAATAAATCCCCATCACAATTATTTATACATTATTTTACAAAAATGGTGAGGACTACTAAACAACTCTCTCTATAACCATCATTCCATACCCCGACTCGTACTCGCTACATTCTCCCCTCTTGAAAAGAAAAATGGAACAAAAAGAAAAAGGGTGAGCTCAACTAGCCCAGTAAAGAACATTATGACTAAGATAATATAAAACAAATTATCGTTAGTCTTCAACATGGAAAAATCTGAGAGAATATAATAAACAACAAGTTTTAGATCAATATTCGCAGCGGAAAATAATAATTCATAAAAGAGTTATGTAGAAGATGAAATCTACTAATATCTATGAATTTAACAGTCCATCATCATTATTTTATCCTTGTAATATCAATCAATATTCATCTTGAATCAAATATTCGTCTTTGCGCTACGGGCCAAAGATATTCATCATAAAATCGTTAATCTTTGCACTACAGGCCAAAGATATTCAATTATATCATCATTTAAGACTGAGGATGATGAAAAATATTTTAAAGAAAACAAATCCAGTGAAGCAAAAGAATAAATGTTAAGGATTCGTATTTCAGCTATTTCATGTCCAAAAATACCTCATAAATAATCATAGTGGTGTAAAATTCAAGAATGATCAAAACATGGATACAATCAAAGCTAGTATCCATAATAGATATTTTGGAAGAAAAAGAAAATTTTCATTTTTTCGATGAATAGTGCCGTATTCGTGAATAGTATCGTATACGTGAATAGTAACCCCGACACAGAAAGTTCTAAATTTGATTAAAAGTTCATATCAATACTTCGGCATAATGATATTGGAAGAATTAATATCATTTTTAAAAAAAAAATAATATCCCTTACCTCGAAAGAATAGTACTTCTAGTTGAAACACCGGATATAGGCTATGACTTGAACTTGTACCGTATAGAAACACTCAAAGTATTAAAATACTCACAAGAATACGCTCAATATATCGATAGAGAAAACTTCAGTTTCTGGTGTAATTTTTAATTCTAACCTATGCACCCTATTTATAGGAAAATGCTTAGAACACCAAAGTAGAAAATTTAATAAATTAATAATATTAATTTCCACATCTTCCTACGCACACCACCAGCTGAAATCAGCCACTAACACATGTCTCCTAAGTGACAAAAACGTTTTTCATGCAAAAGTGGCTTATAACTCCAAAAAAATAATAATTAATTAATCCAGAACTTCAATAATTCATAATAAATAGCCTTTTTGTCAGAAAAATTCGGAACTCGCCCCTTTTCCATAGGAAATTCCATTATCTACAACTTTGCAGAATAAAGTTTTTTTCCAAATTCCAAACAGAAATTGACCGAAATTCACAAACGGGTGATTTTACAAGCTATAATCAAAGTTCAGTCAAGAAATGGGGACCACAGACATGAAAAACATGTTTTAAATATTTTTGGTAATAAAAATATTCCTCCTCCTCATATACTCATATATCCCATATTCATTGTAAAGATATCACCGTTATTATATTATAATAATATAATAATATATTTAAATCAATTATTTTATCAAAAAAAGATAAAATATTAATTTTCAACAATTGTCACATTAAAAATTTTCTCCATCTATATCCACATAAAATCAATATTTTCCTCATCATATAAATTAATAATTAATTATTCACAAATAATATTACAGAATCACAATACTGACAACCAAGCAGTTCCCAAGATAGGAGGCTTTCCAATAAGGATATCTCCTTACTGGCGCGCAATTAGGTGACCAAACCTCTCCTTAGACAGAACTTTCTAGACATTGCCAATAATGTTATCTAATAATATTATTCAGATAATATGAATTATTGCTTCGATAATGAAAAATACTGTGTAGTGACAATTATTGAAACAATAGTAATATAAAATATCAATGCAGCAATTATTGAATCGATAAAATAAAATACTGAACAGTAATTACTGTAACAATTATTGAGTAGTGCCTTCTTACGTAAGAATTAATAATTGGTGCAATACCGTGTGCTACTGTGTTTTAACCACCGAGTATTTTAATAGTATTAACGGTAACAACTACGCCGTTATTTATAAACAACTTATACTTGTCGTTTTTTTCATCCAATCGCTTTCCGTTATGGGGCCCACATAAGGCTGCGTCGTCGTACGAATATTCCCCGACAGTAAGAATATTTCACGACCAAACGAATATTTTATAACCACTTGCTTATTTGAAATATTTGCGTATTTTACCCATAACTATCCACATTAATCAAATCAACCCTTACTATTTCAAAATAATAAATAGAGAAAATTTTATTTAATTAATAATAAGTTGGGGTCTTACATTTACAGTTCTACTATTATCACATAATAATTCTTAAAAATTTGTGTACAAAAAGTACACTGTCAGACCATTCTGCTAATTCGCGTCGCGGCGCCACAGTTTACACTATGGGTCGCGCTGCGGCGTGGGGATGGCGCTGCGGCGCGGTAAATAAACTACGAAGCCGCGCTGCGGCATGGCGATGGTGCTACAGCGCCACTAACGTACTGCTGGGCCGCGCCGCGGCGTAAAACTGCAGTTTCGACTGACAGCTTCAGCAACAGTATAAGAAAAAGCCAATTTTAGCCTACAAGCTCATTTCTAACAGACTAATTCATATGAAATTCATACAAAAACTTCATGTAAATATAATTCAAGAATTCCTAACATGTTTCTAACCATACAACAACATAAACAACAAATTTAACACATTCAATTTCACTATTTTTGCTAAAAACTCACCTTTTGATATTTCAATGAAAATCAACACTATAAATTTTGTTTTTCAACAAAAACCATTAATTTAAAGCATTTTATCAAAGTATATACATACTCTATCAAATTAAATGGTCAATTTAACAACTAAACAACTAATTAACCTCAATTTCTACTTTAAGATAAACAATATATATTCATAAAAACTCTCTGTAAAAAGGTTTTCTTCACAACTACATACATAACCACAATACATTGATTATAATCATATATATCCTATGAAAATAACCTTACAACACTAGTTTATCACATGAACACACATAAAATCAATAATTATCTTATCACAAGAATTTTACAGAGAAATAGGAGAAAACTAAAACTTTTAAAACTAAAAGAAATAGGAGAATACCTTGAAGAAGATGATATGGCTATTCCTTTCTATTCTCCAATCTCTAGATGTTCTTCCTCTCTTCTTTTCTTCTTCTCTTCTTCTTTTCTTCTTCTTCCTCTGAGTTTTCTTTCTTCTCTCTAACCTCTATCCTCTATTCTTACGTCTTAACAAATAACATATATAGGATATAATATATATTGATTATATAATATAAATATAAAATACATAACTGATGTCAGTTAAAATTTTTGAAATCAAAAGTCATAAGGCTTGTTTGGCTAACCACTAAAAAAAATTAATTAATCTTTATGCCTTGTTTGGTAAAATACAAATAGATTAAAGACTTAATAGGCATTAGGCCTTGTTTGGCAAAACTGAATTAAAATTCTTTTAAGTTATTTTAATAACTCCTTTATAAAAGATTATTCGTCACACTTTTATTTAATTAAAATAATTCTAATAACAATTTATTAAATTACTACATGACATAAATCCATATCACAAAATTATAATTTTTTATATAATTATAACTTTATTTAATTCAACTAACACATCTTTTTAGTTACAAATTCAAATAAAAGAATAATAATTCAATTAATTAAAACTCTCTAACTTAATAATTAAATTAAATTAAAATATAATAATTAATTTTCTTAATTATTTATTTAACAAACAATTAACCAAATCGAATCAAATTTGAACAATTACAAATTCAACCATAAACACATCCATTAAATATTTAAATAATTCAATAAATATTTAATAAAATAATTAAAATTCTGGAATGTTACAATACTGTTGAACTACTCGGTAGTAAAAGTACAGTAATACGCGTGGTTGCATAATAGCACACGTTACTGATTATTAATGCTTATGTGAGAAGTCACTCAGTTTGATTCAATTATTGTCGATATTTTATATGTTATTAAATTAATAATTGAGATGACGAAGTTGTTAATATTATTATTTGCATTATTAACGATGTCTAGAAATTTTACCAAGGAGAGGTTTGATCACCTAATTGCGCGCCAATAGGGAGAAATCCTTATTGGAAAGCCCCCTCTTTCTTGGAAACGACCTGGTCGATTAATAGTGTGAATAATAATAATGATGATGCCGTTTTGTTTTATTCGTATTATTAACGTAATAAAACAAAAAAACTTTTTATATAAAAAGAATACTTTTATAAAGTCATTCGTTTTATTATGCTAATAGTAAAATCTTTTTATATAAAACATAATACTTTTATAAAGTTATCTGTTTTATTAGACATTAATTAGAATATATTATATTTTATTATGCATAGTATTTGCATAGTGCTTGCATAGTGTTTACATAGTAAATTTTTTTTAAAAGTTATTCGTTTTATTATATTATAAATAGAATATATTATATTTTATTTAAAAGATTTTGCTTTAAATATGGACCGTCTGATTAAAGTAAATCAATCTGGACCGTTCATGGATTGGTTACTATTCATTCCATTTTCTATAAATAGAAGTTCATTCCTTCATTATTTCTTACGAATTCACTGAAACTTTAGAGAGATAAACTATAGAGAGAGAAACTATAGAGAAAAAGAAAAAAAGTATTCTGCTACTTCACTACTCTGATATCAAGTTTCTTTTACGGTAAGGGGTATTATTTCTTTTGTATTCATGAAGAGAACTTCTGTTATTCCATTCTTTATTTTTCTGTTGGAATAACCTGTATACGCGGGTTACCCTATACTTGGTGAAATTCTTCTGTTATTCAATTCTTTATTATTCTATTGGAATAACCTGTATATGCGGGCTACCCTATACTTGGTGAAATTCTTCTGTTATTCAGTCTTTATTATTCTGTTGTAATATCCTATCTATGCGTTTTACGCCGGACATGGTTCCGTCTTTATTATTCTGTTGGAATATCTTATCTTTGCGTTTTACGCCGGACCTGGTTTCGTATTTATTATTCTGTTGGAATAACCTTCCTGTGCGATCTATCACGTGCCTGATGATTTCTTTTGTTATTCCATTCTTTATTATACTCAGTTGGTTAAAGTTTTGACTTTTATACTCCATGGAATTAGTGGAATATCCTTGATATTTGCGCTTCATCCAGTATCTTTTCATGGAAATATTCTTCTGAGCATTCTTAAATTTTACTCTACAAAATAGTATCATGTTGACAATTTGGATGTTATTAGTTCCTGAATAAATTAATTCTTGAACTTGTTTTATTGAATTCTTATATCATTGTCATCATCCTCGTGTTTATATTTTTTTTTTAAAAGTCATCTGTAGCCTGTAGTGCATATATGGACGTGGTATGATTATGACCAGGGAATATTCGGTATAATCATGACCGTAATGTTACAAATGATGTGATAAAAGTCCTCATTGGCCCGTAGTGCATTGATGGACAGTTGTTGGCATGATCATGACCATTGATGAATACACGAATATCATTGGCCCGTAGTGCATGGATAATTTGTGGTTGTGACCCTAATGAATATCCTTGGCCGTAGTGCAAGGATGATGTGGATTATTTATTAAGCTGATTCTCAGCGATAAAAGTGATGAAAACCTTTTTAAATCATAAAAGATAGTAGATTTTATTCTCTACTTGACTCTTTTAATGGATTACATGTTCCGCTGTAGTTAAATTTGATGTCTATTATATTTTATCAGTTTAACACTGTTGAGGACTAATGATAATTTATTCTGCATTATCTTAGTCATAATATTTCTTACTGGGCTAGTTGAGCTCACCCTTTCTTTCACTGTTCTCTTCAGGAAATGAGAACGTAGCCGGGACTAGTTGGGGAACGGAGTGACGGTCCGAGATAGTGTCTTAGTAGTCCTCACTATTCTATAAAATAGTGTAATAATAAATATGATGAGGACTTGTTCTGAGAGTGGATATTATCTAGAAGACAATATTTGTATTAAAACTCACAGCATGTATTTTATCGTATTTTACACGACTGTTATATAATTAAGCTGTATTTGAATTTTGTATCATGTATTTGGCGACTCAAGATGGGTGATGTATACCTATTTTGGGGGCGTCACAGTTGCAGTAGGTTTCCTTCCTCCTACATCCGACTCTCAGCAGCCTTTTGTCTCCAAACTCCTCTCATTCACTCTCGATCGCCTCTACAAGATTCACTCCTTCCTCAATATCTCTATATATCTATGTGTATATATATACACACACATGTGGTAGTAATATTTGGTGAAATTAATTTTGTTAGAATTGTATATATGATTTGATAGGAGATGCAGAGATAATTCAAATGCAGATGTAAGAGGTGGTTGTTGTCAACTACTGTATTTTCATTTTTGCTGTTTATGCATTGTTTTTCATTCGCGATAAAGTTTTTTCTATTGATAAACATAAGATATCAGAGTACCCAAAATATTTTGATTATTTTTTGCTTTCACTTTTAAGTTTTTTATTATTTTTTTTGTCACGTAAGTAATATTTTTATTTTTGAATTTCTTTTCTAGAGCCACGTAGATAAAAAATTAATGTATGCTTAATTTTTTTAACAGAATGACCTAATTTTAAAATAATAATTAATTTATTGGAATAATTTGAAAAATTAAAAATTTTATAATGTAATCAGTAAAACTTGTCAACTGCTATTGATAATTCATTAATTTTATCGATAAAAAATTAACGTCCTTTTAATTTTATAACAAAATAATTTAATTTCAAAATAATAATTAATTTACTAAAATAATTTATAAAATTAAAAATTTAATAGTGTAATTAATAGTGGGTAATTAATTAATTTTGCCCAAACGTTTTTCCTAGACGCTAATCCAAATAAGGATAACCAGCATCCAGCAATAACATCATCTTCCATCCAATTTTACCTCTTCCACGTCCCCAAACAAGCAGCAATGGCATCTACAACACAAATTCACCTTCTAAAAATAAGACACGTGGTACAATTCCAAGCTATCTTTATTTTAACCCCTTTTTACTTCATTTTACCAACACATTTCAACCCAAATCTCAAAACACAATCGGCCGCCGGTTTATTGTTTTTTACCTCCCTCGTCGCCGGCCATGGAAGTCTACACCGGCGACCGGCAAATCCCAAACGGTGTCGTTCTCTTCCCAGATAACTTATTACCGTTCCCGGAAACCGGCGAAATACTCTCACATGATCGGGCGGCGGAGATTCGCCGGCCTCCGCCTCAGAAGCTCCGTCCGATCAGATATTCCGGACGTAACTTAACGGAGTATTCCGATCCTGATCGAGGGTTTGACGGGAGTCTAGGGAGCTGTTACGCCGCCGAGTTAGGGTTTCTGACACAGGAACCTAGTGTAAAAGTACAACATCAGGAGTGTGAAAGTACTCCTCCGGCGTACATTGGAAATCGTGCCGTGCCTGAATTTGGCGGTGCTGCCGCGGGGGCTCAACAATTGAAGTCGGAAATGGATGATGAGATAATGAATTTAATCTCTGAGGGACGTATTTTGGAGGATGAATTAAGGTTATTTCTTTCAATCCCGTATATATTGTTTCTGCATTTGGTTTCATTAGTGCTCCTTTATTTGAGTTAATATGTATGCTTGATTGTATAATTTTGTAAAGTTAATTTTTTGTGTATAACCTTGTGAAATTCAAACATATAAATATTATCCATGTGCTTTGGTTACTCTGTTAATTACTATTTTATCTATGTTTCATTCTCCAAGTAAAAATGAGGAAAAAAGATCTTTGCTTTGGATAATCTGGTAGGTAATAAATCTCAAGAATGTACCGCTGAATTATTTTAATATTTTCTTTATTTAAATCTCGTCCCTTTTAAATGGAACTGTGTCAGACCATATTTCACAAGCAGTTAAGCACTAAATGTGGTGTTCCATAAAGTGAGACCAGTGGGAAAAAGATGGTTGTATTCAAATGATATAACTTTAGCTTTCTTAGGTAAAATTTATAGAAAGAATTTTGTGGGGTGGGGGGTGGGGGGTGGGGGGGGGGGAAGTTGAGCTTTTCAGAACTTGCGCAGAATAATAAACACAGATATTCATTACACATAATAAAGTTACAAGAATAACTCTAGTTTTGTTCTTTTTTTCTCGATTATGGACATATTTTTATGTGGCCAACATCATTGACATTCCTTTTGCTGTGAATAAAACTCACTTTCGTCTTTGTCTGGTACCTGTGGGTGTTGTTATGGGAATTATGGCGCTGCCTATGCATTGTAGCACTTGTGTTGGTAGTGATGGTAGTGGTTAGAAATTAAGAACAATGTAATGGCGGATGGAACCTGTGCAATAGTTAAAACTAGACTTGATTAAATTTAGTTTGGAAACTTGGAATTATTGTTTTGTGATGAATGTTTTGTCTAGTTGGACTGACAGTTAAAATGGTTAGCTGTCGGTTAAGATGAGATAGAGTAGGCAGCTGTAATGCCTGCCACCAAAGTAAATAGGAATGTTCTGAATTAATAGAAGTTTTATGAGGGCAGAAGTGGTAGAAATGTTGCGCTATTAGTAAACTTGGGATGACGACATTTTTAGGATATCACTAGAATCAAAATCAATTACTCATTTTTAAAGTCAACTAAACTACTTTTCTTTTGTTTCAGCTCATCTTCGGATGACGACAGCGAGTCATCAGAAGCTATTAAAGGAACTATGGATCGAAAGAGGAAGAGAAAGACGAGAAAAAGGCTAGAGTTTTTTCTGGAAAGTATGACGAGGAAAGTGATGCTAAAGCAAGAGCAGATGCATAAACAGTTGATGGAGATGTTAGAGAAGAATGAAAAGGAGAGAATCATCAGAGAAGAAGCTTGGAAGCAGCAGGAGATTGAAAGGTACCATAGGGATGAGGCGATAAGAACCGAAGAGACATCTCGTAGCCTAGCCCTCATCTCCTTCATTCAGAACTTGTTGGGCCACGAAATTAAAATTCCTAAACCTTCTTTTGAAGCCTCATGCCTAGAAAAAGATGTAGGAGAAATTTCCAATTATGAAAATTCAAATTGTGATCCAAGTAGTAGTAGATGGCCAAAAGCTGAAGTGCAGGCCCTCATAACAGTTAGAGCAGCTTTGGATCATAAGTTCTTGATTGGTCCAAAAGGCTCTGTATGGGAAGAGGTATCAGCTGGATTGTCTAAAATGGGGTATAACCGCACTGCAAAGAAGTCTAAAGAGAAATGGGAAAACATCAATAAGTACTATAGGAAGACCATGGAGAGTGGAAAGAAGCGTCTTGAAAATAGTAAATCATGCCCCTATTTTCATGAATTGGACATTCTATATAGAGGTGGACTCATTACTTCCGGAAATGCCATCAACTAATTAAAGAATGAGATCAAGAACAAGAGCATGTAGAAGTTAAGATGAGCAAATTTCAAATATGGTATTCGCATCTGCTTAGTTCAGCGACCTAGGAGATATATGTTCCCCTTGTAGCTTGGTGTCGGTTTCAGTACTCTTCTACTACATGCAGTGTTCTGAAACTGTATCACACAATTTTCTGACCGAAGTTCTTTTTAGGCAAATTGGAGGTACTGCTGTAAAATAAGGATTTCCTTCTCTTAAATCTTTTATTGAATAGCTTTTGACCTAGACAAGCAATATTAACTACTATGCCTGTGAAGCGCTTTTAGTCTGTGGAAATATGCTTTTCTGGAATATAGTTTTGGTTGCTGGACTGTTATGGTTCTATTTCCTTTCACCACCGAACTCATAATATTTACCTATTCATTTGCCTTTAAAAATGCTCGATACACCGACTCTAGGAAAAAGCCATAACTGTTATCTGCCAATATGATCCTTTATCATCTCCTTTTTTTGTTCAATTTCTTACACAATGGTAGCACATTTTACGGCGTTCCTCTTTCAAACTGATGCTTGCAGACGCAGGCAAGTAGGGAGGATCAACGGCACAACTAAACACATAAATCACGCTGTCTAAAAATGCCTATTTCAGAACAAACGCAAACAGCCTTTATTTAAACAAAGACATATTCAACCTCAATTTAATCTTCCTTTTAGACAAATATTAAATATGTTATGTGAAAAGACAAATTCAACACCAGTTTAATCTTTCCTTTTAGACTGCAGGGCAGTAATCACTGTTATTGATAGACAATAGTGCAAATATAAAATCTAGATGTATCTAACTCACATTGTCTGATGCATCTTTGTCCATAAATGTGATGTACTTAAAGTTTCAAATCAGTGTAATTAAAGGCAAGTATACGCCAACCGGATGTAATCCTCCATCCTTGTATACTTTGCGATGATGCTATTCATAATCACGGGAGCCATAGTTTTGTTTCCGAAACTGATATTTTCACATGTACTTTTGATATTTCAACATGGTTCTTTTTTACACAAGCATACAGTGAGTCTCACTTCCATGTGAGAATATTAAAAACACGTAAATAGTGCTCCTCTTTCTTTATATATGCAGTTTGGACCCTCTCTCGCCTTCTGTAGCTCTGTTTCTTTCTCTTGTACCCATCTCCATTGTATTTTTCAATTTACTTTAGTCTTTTTGGGATTCGGTTACCATGAAATTAACTTCATGACACGCAGAGATATATCACCTCCTGGCCTACGTGTCGATACTGTATTGATCAATTGATTAAAATTAACTTCATGCTAACCACTTCCGTCTTTTTGTATGGCAAATTGAGGGCAACTCTAAATCATGCCAACTCTTTATGTTTTAGGGCTATTGCTTCATTTCCTTTCCTTTTTTCTTTTTGTTAACCTTTTCTTGCCTGTCATGTTGACTTTCACCAAGATCCCATGATCCGTATACGCGTCTAATCACCAAATAATATATTGAATTGTAAATCACATTAAGAAAATTTGACGATATGGGTCATTGGGGGATAACCGTGTATTTATAGATAACTGATCACACTTCCTTTAACGATCCATCCCCAAATTAAAATAGAATTCAGTGGGATGGAAAGTTAAAACCAATCCGGACTGTTCTCGTAAAAATTAAAAATAAATAGATTTAAAACTGCAAATTCCTCCAAAATAAAGTCTGCTATCTATGATTATATATACACCATCACGTGGAAAGATTCTGCCACGCCACGTAGGATGGACCACTTGGCCTAGGACCCACAGAGAGTATGTGGATACATAGGATAGGATATGATATAGGAGGGTGTAAAGAATTACTTTACATATTACTAGTTATATTATCCTTTCTTTCTTTTTAATTCCATGCAACAATGACATTGTATCTATAATAATAGACTGAATAAATCCGTGGATTCTGAATTAGATTTCCTACTCATTCTCGTCTCTCCATCATAAATATTTAAAACCCCATTTACAAATAAATACTTAGGCGCCAATCAAATTTAATGAAAACTAACTTGAAATTATCATATCTTTTAAACTCAAAATTGGATTATTTTTCTTTTTTCAAATTCAAATGTGTCACTTGATTCATTAACTTTTGAAATCTATGAATCTTTTTGTTATTAGTAATACTAGTTATAGTTTACAATCATATTGTCTAAAATTAAATTAATTAATATAAATTTTGAATTTTAAAATATCTCAATTTTATTCCAAAATTAATATATATTATGAAACGGAGAGATGTACTCAGAAAAACAAAAGTAAAATGGAATATTATAATTTTCATTAAATATAGAAGTATCAAAATGGCATCACAATAATCAACACAACTAATTGAGAAGAATTAATCGGAGGCACGAGACATAAAAATGAAAATGGCTGCCATGAAGAGTAGGATGATGAGGAAAATGTAGGCCGGAGGCGGTGCAATCGGACCCATCCCTAGCGGCAAAAAGAAGAGACAGGCGGCAACCACCAGCATTGCCACCACCGATCCAACTCCCCAACCGTACTGCTCTTCCATTTTAATTTCCTTCCGAAATTATTAATAATTTTAAGACTTAATAATATCCAAAAATGATTTGTTAATGGTTATTAATTAAGTGCATGTAGAGACAGACAGACAGACAGACATATTTATTTATATGTAGACCGACACTGACTGATAGATATATCGGTGTCCCTTTGCCGAGGGGATACAACGGTTGGCTTGAAATGGGATGCATGAATGCAGATGCAGTTTTTTATTTATTTCCTTAACATGCATGCGTCACAATGTTTTTCTCAAATTTTTGCAACGGTTAATTATGACTGATAATTTTTTCATTTTAATTTTACCTTTTTGAGTAATATTAATTAATTATTTGGAATTAATTTTTAACCATTAAAATTTAATTAAAGTTTCGAATCCCTTTCTTTTTTTAGAGTAATGATACAATTTAATATTATAAATCAAATGATAAACGGCGATTTAATTATACTTTCTATAAAAAAAAATTAATTAAATATTTAATATATTAATTGGATGGAACATGAGAGGAGGTATATTGATGGATTTAATTTAATATATCAAATATATATATTTATATATATAACATTGATCAATCTTAATTCTCCCAAGTCATTTTCAAATAAGATTATATATTACATTCATTTCATTAAACACGTAAATCTTTAACAATTAACATTTTAAAATCCTTACTAAATTACATTTAATTGTTTACCTTAATAAAAACTATATGTTGTTAATACGAATATAAATACATACATACAAGCAATTAATTTTTTTTAATAATAATAATTAAATTTTATTCATTAGGATAATTCTTTTTCCGTAATTTATTCAAATTTTGTTTTCTTTTAATTATTTTGAGTTTTTGCAAGTCTTAAAAATGTTAAAAGAATAACAAAGATAAAAACACTATATTAAAATGTCTAGAAGAATACTAATAATAATTTTGATTAATAAGTCATACGTGGCTATTGAAGTTGTGGTTTTTTTTAATATTTTATTAATATTGAAACCACAATTCTTAAGTTGTTATGTTGAATCATCGTATTTTTTTATTAATGTCATTTTTAATAATTTTTATAATTTATAAAACATTATGAATCAAAAATCTTCACAGTTTGATTTAACTTAACTTTTAACTTATAAGTCATATCGATGCTAAAAACTTTTACTTATACAACTAAAAATAATTTGTGAGTTTTACATGCCCCTAAAACTAAAACATGTAATTTGGGAACAAGTAGGAAATAACTTAAATGCAGGGACTGAAGAATAAAAAACTCCATCCAATAAAAAAGGTAAGCCTGCAGGCTGCAGTGGGCAGTAGAGGTGGATATATACGAGGAGCGCTGAAATCGAGTATACAATTTACTCGCATAACACGCACGCACACAAGCGCTCGAGAGCGAGTTTATTTCGCTTCCTTGTTCGAAACCCTCTTTCCATACAAAAAACCAGATGTTCTAATTTAGAGAGAGAAATTAAGAAACATGGCTCAAAAGCCTCAGCACCAGCTCAAGGAGCTCGGATCCAAGCTCGACAATCTTCCCACCTCCAAAGAAACTCTCATCAAGCTCTTAAAGGTACCCAAATTTAACCTTGTAGGGTTTGTTTGGATTGTAATTTGAGTTAAATTCCTTGCTTCATGGTTAATTAACTTAACTCTTGAGTCAAATTTGTGTAAATTCGGGTGAATTAGGGTTCATGTAATGCATGCCGTCCCGTAATTTTCTTATAGTTGCATATTTTTTGTTTGAAGTAACAATATGGGTAGCCTTTCATAGCTCAGTATTCCAGTTTACTGCTGATTACACTAAAAGTTCAATCTTTCCGCAACTTGTGCTGCAATTGTTTAGGTTTTATGAAGTTTACCGGTTTACCCCTGATTAAACTTAAAAACTCAATCTTTCTGCATCTTATGCTGTAATTGTTTCCTATTTTATGAAGTTCACTTTTTGGAGAAGGTGTGAGTAAGAAAAAGAAGCAGAGTAACAGTACATACCTTTTATTTATGAATAACAAAACTAAATTCAAACATTGTATGCTCTAGTTCTTTTGACTGGACTGTTTGCAAGAAAATAGTTTCCTGAATTCTTCTCTCCCGCTTTAGGGTCCAATTTACTGATTCATTTCCTTTTTCCAATAGGAGTGCTCCGATTTTCTCATTTGGTATTATGAAGTGGATTTAGGAGATTATAAAAACATAACGGTCCCAAATTGTTATTTTGAGGAGCTATTCCTTGTGCTTCTACTGGTTTTATGTTAATGCTATGTTTGGATTGTAGAAATGAAAGGAAAAAAAAATGGGTTTGGCTGTACATGTTCCATTGGAATGGAATGAATTCTTGTTCATGCCAAATTGATGATTTTCATTCCTTAGGGGTTGTGGAATGATTCATTCCATTCCCTTCTATATTCGATTCCTATCTTAATTTCATTCCTTCAATCTAACCGTAGCATAACTATTTTATAGTTTTAAAGTTAGAAATCACAATCTCCATTGCTAATAGAACCTGGGAACCCCTCATGAAGCTGAAAGAAAAGAAGACTAAGAAAAAGAAACCAAATCTATCTTAGAGGTTTCTCATTTCCTTCAAAATAACAGTTGCTCCCCTCCCTTGAATTCAACCAAAAAATATCCCAATTATCCCTTTTCAAAACCTGACCTTAGTAACCTCAAAGCTGATCCTCCAACCCATGGTTATGTTCTCATACCCTGAGCAGCCCTAGTGTTAAACCAGAGCCCATTTAAAATTGATCGTAGGTTGAATTACCTCAAATTTAGGTTCACCCTGCATCAATAGTATCACTTTGTTTTGATTTTGGGAAGCATATGCTCCTCATGATTCAGGGATGGGATACCAAATTCTCCACTAGTTTCAAAAATATTATTATAAATATTTCAGAAGTTCAGCTATTTTTTTTTATTATGAAGCTAAACTGTGTAACAGATGAACTTGTGCTACACTTTTATTAGACTTACGAACATCTAGTGCTTCCTTGTTCGATTGCAAGAGGATTATGGATTTATTTAGTTGGGATTGTGTGGAGGATTTGGTCTGCCCCATTTCTTTCGAGGGTTCACTTTAGATTAGATACAGAGGTATTGGTAATTCTAGGGATGACAAGATCTTGTGGCATTGTGCTTTGTTTGCTGTTATATCCCGGATTTTTTTCAATGAAAAAGGTAGAATTGTCGGATATATACCATATATATATGCCTCTCTTCTGCTCATTTTTCCCATGCAATTTGGGTTGGGTTCTTCTCCTACACGTATCGAATAGACCATGCAGCTAACTTAGTAGAGGAATGCCAGTGTTTGAGGATAGTTATCTCTCTCTCCTGTTGCCTTGGGAGAGAGTTTCTTTCCTGGGTTTGCTTTGGGCTATGTCAATAGGAGCTTTTAGAAGGGTCGCATCATCGGATGTTCATAGAGATTGTTGGGCTGCTCTTTATTAGCGTTTTAGTTTCACATTGTTTTATTATCATCTCTATAAAACAAAAAGAACAATGCCCTCAAGTAGTGTTATTTTCAAGAGAGTATTTTTCCTCTTTACTTTTTTTTCCTCCAAAATTACACTATGAATATATACTAATTTGATTCGGTCAACTATTAGGGTTCAACTATAAAGTTGAAGAAAGAAGAAGAAATGAAAACTGTGTATATTACTAATTAAATCCAACTTACAATATAAATAATCCTAATGTAGTAAAAGTCTAAGAAGGACAATATTTAACGCTCTCCTTTGCGTTGGAACAAAGATGGTTTGAGTGCCCAACTTGCACACAATGGTGAAACACCTTACAAATAAAACGGACCTTTAGTCAAAAAATCAGAAGTGAGTCCATTAATTATGGCTTTCCTTAATAAAGTGTTGATCTATCTCTATCTGTTTTGTCTGATCCAATGTTTATCCATCCTCCTTTGCTAACCATGAATTGAGTTTGGGCGGCCTAGAAACATGGTACATTCGCACACCAATTTCCCATATTTGGCGACCCTTTCAGATTCCGAACTAAAAAACCCCCTAGAATGGGTAGCAAAAGCATGTAACCAGACATGAAATAACCAGTTAATTGGCATATGTTTGATGAATGACATGGCAATGACCAACAGAGATGCTAAGGAACTTTAGTTTAAAGTGGTGAAGAGTTACCTGGTATGCCATCGTAAGATTGAAGAGATTGAGGTTAAATTGAGACTCCTTTAATGAACAGATTGGCGCCGTTAAGGTGTTAACAAAGAGAAATCAGAATTATGCTATAATTGAGGAAAAGAAGATGATAAGTTTGCCGATGAGAGAAAGGAGAGAAGCGTTACCACTTACCATGTGAGAGTGGGCTTCAGGAGATTTGGGTTATTGCATGAGAGAGAAACTTGTGATTTTTGAACTGAATTAGGTTGATTTTCTTTACTACATTTAATACTAATATCTACACAAGACAGAAAAGGTTAAGGAGGTTTTTTCCCCTTCTAGTCAATCTATAAGTAAGTTATGAAAATTTTTGGTTGATCATGAGAGAGGGAGAGAACGGTTCTAATTATGTTGATCTTCCTAAATGTTTTGTAACAAATTAGGTTAGCTTTCCTAAAGTCTTGCATTTAATATTAGTATGTGCAACTTTTTTGATTGATTTTTTATTTTAATCGATGGACTAGAGAACATGTTGAGTTTCCTTTTTTATTTTTTTCCTTTTGAAAAGCAGAAGACTATTAAATAAAGTGAATAATGTTATCAAAGAATATAATTTGTGTTTTGTATTGTTAATGTTATTGATTCTAATTGATTACTAGTAATAAAATGCAATAATATGCCGTTTGGTAAGCAAGAATTGTGGGCGGCAAGGAATGGTCATTCTGATCGAACAAGAATTCGTTTATGACGTTTGATATGCTAAGTTTGGCCGGAATGACCATTCCGACGGAATTGCGTTTCCTTTATACATTGGAATCAGTGTTCTAAAAATCTCCGCCTAGGCGTTAGGCGGTCCTCTACCGTTTTGATTTGGCTAGGCGCCTAGGCCTAAACAAAATTATTAGACTTCTACTTTGAAACTCTACAATACTTAAATGAATTTTTTAAGTCTTAAAAGATTATTTTTTGGGATAATATTTCATGTAAAATTTAAAGAAATTACATATACTACATGTTTTGTAGAGTATAACAAGTATATACAATTGAAAAATAAATAAATGAGATAGCCTAAGAAAACGCCTAGGCAGTGCTTAGGCACCGCCTAGGTAGCCTAGGTGTTAGACACCACCTCTGTTGCCTAAGTCCGTCTTAACGATTTTTAAAACACTAATTGGAATCGGGATTCCTAACCCTGGAATTGATTTCCAATGAGTAAAGGAATGAAATTTTTTTTAAGACAAAAATGGCCTCACCTATATATATATAATATTATACATATTAATAGGTATTATGTTTATTTTGTATTACATTATATTAATAGAATGTATATTAAATATATATTATTATGTGTTTATAATGTATATTATTATATATTAAATATATTTTATATTATAACACATAATAAATATATTTAATATATACTATGCTATATATAATATGATATTTTTTAATATGTATTATATTTATTTTATTTTATTTTATATTATATTATAATATATAATAGAATAGTATATGGTATATACTAAATATATATATATATACACTATTATAAGTTATAATATTATATATATATTTAATATATAATATATTATATTTTTTAACATATATTATATTGATTTATATTATAATACATGTTAAAAAAAATATGTATTATATTTATTTTATATTTTATATTTTATATTATTCTATTATATATTATAATTATATACATAAATATATAGAATATATAATATAACATATAATATTATATGTATTAGTACACATTATATTATATATTTATAAAGTATTATAATATTAACATGTATTATACTTATTTTGGATATATAGTTGGTTAAAGATATTTTGGTCATTACATTCTATTTCATTCCATTCCGATATAACTTTTAAGTAACGTACTAAATGCATGAATAAAATGTTCGATTCCGATTCCATTATGATCTTATTCCGATTCTAAACATCATTCTATTCCGTCCTAAAACGATTCCTATTCCGTCCAACCAAACGGCCGGTAATTCCTTGGACAAAGAAAATGTTGACTATTCTTTTGAGACAAATTTTGTTAGGTTTGAAAAACTTATTTTTATACCCCGTCGGTCCCATAAAAAAGATTACTCAAGTATATTTTCACACAAATTAAGAAAAGTCAAAGTAGAGGAAAGAGAATAAACGGGTTCCAATTCTACTCATAATTGATCCCACATAAGTACAATATGATTTTTTCTTTTTGCCTAGGAGTAATGGATCCTACTTAAGTACTTTTACTGGTAAAACAATCTTTATACAATATTTTGAATTTGAATTGTGTACTTTAGACATCTTTTACATCTTTTATGTGGGATATATTTTTTACATTAAACTCTCTTTTTTTGTGTGTGTGGGAGGGAGGGAGTATTATATATTTAATATTGTTAAATATAATAAAAAATATAAATGCAAATATATTAATAATATAAAGATTTGTAAAAGAATATAATTGATACATAAATTTTACACAGGCTAAAGCTCAAAAATATGCTTAAAATTTGTTTTCTTATAAATTGGGATGGAAGGAGTTTAATAAACTTGAGTTTGTAGTTTTGCCAAAGGTGGCAGTCAAATTTGTAATAGAAAGGTAAAGAAACGAAAGCAGAAGCCTTTTAATTCATTGAAATTCCAATATTTGTATTTGTTTGTACGTATATACGAACTTTTATTATTTAAAAACTGTGAACTGTGGAGCTCATATTTTTAATTTCAAGAATGTTGATTATACTTTGTACTTGGAACTTTTAAATGTTATCTTAAATTCATGTCTGTTGTATATATATTATAACACGCATCCGTATAATTTTCCTACAATTTAACTTACTGGGTACCTAATTTGAATTGGGTAACACTGATCTGATCATGCTTAAGAGGGTCATGAGCAATATCATTGGCAGCCATATTATCACAAAAATACTTCTAGGACCACCAACAAGAGCTTACATTCACTGATGCTCAGAGGTGGACCTCACAACCAACAGAGGTACAATAACCAGAGGTAGAGCGCATGCCATCTCTAGAACCATTTCAGTCAGAATTAGTTTAACTGTAACTCATTCCCTTTGCAGGAAGATGATCATGTATTGACTCACAATTCCAATTTGTATATGCAATATCTGGTCTAGTATGGGATAAATGGACGAGTCTCCTGACAAGTCTTTGGTTTCTCTCCTTTTCTGCTAACTACTAAATCACCAACATCACGTCAAAGTCTGATTAACTTCAATAGTTAGCAGGCTTACAACCCAACATGCCTCTCTTTATCAAAAGTACAAGTACATTTTTCCTTGAAACAAGAAAATCCCACTAGCAGATCTAGCAACCTGAATCCCATTAAAATATCTCAGTGAGCCCAAGTTGCTGACCTCAAACTCAGTAGCTAATCAGTCCTTACGAGCAATTATAAACTTATCATGACTAGTATAATAACAAGAATAATTGTAAGCAACGTAATCTTGTCATCAAATTTCATCATAGCTGTATAAAACCTTCCAAACCACACCTAGGACATTGCTTCAACCCATAAAAGTGTTTTCTTCAAATTTCATTCTTTTCTAGCAGTCAAATGCCATGAGAAGCCTAGCAGAATACCCATGTAAACCTCTTTTTCCTAAAAAACCATTTAGGAAGGTGTTTTCAAACATCCAACTACTGTAGGTTCTACCTAGCTGCACATGAGAGTAGAATCCTGATGGTTTTATATTGACAACTGGAGAATATGTCTCCTAGTAACTGAGTGTGCCCTTTAGCCACAAATTTAGCTGTAATCCTCTTTTAATTTTTAATGATAAGCAGCAATTAAAGGTCATGAGGTGTGTTTTTGATTTGCTTTAAGGGGGTTTTGATATTGAGAATTAATGTGTGAAATAGTGCTTTGTTCCTGGTGGGTAAGTGGCTAATATGACAAGTTTGACTGATATTTTGGGTTGTGGTGGGTGCCTTTACAACTTCTTACTCGGGCTTGTCGTTAGGGCAGTGTACAAGTCAAAGTCCATTTGGGATCCAGTCATTGAGAGGTTTGAAAACAGTCTTTTGTATTTTTTTTGGGTTGGATTTTGTTTGGGGGGGTGGGGGTGGGGGTGGGGTGAAGAGGGGTTACTTATCCAGTCTTGTGGATTACTGCCTGGAGCTTGAGTGGAGTTGGTTAAGTGAACCAGGATTGAGAGTTAAGGGAGGTGATGGACTTGCTGGTTTTTCTCGTGGGGAGGGAGGTGATTGACTTTACTGTTTTTTCTCTTGCGGAGGGAGCTGAGGTCAGGAGACATAGCATAGCAGTGAGAGCTTCAATTAATTTTTATTCCTAAGGTGGAGGGGATGAGTAGTTGCCGTGGAGGACCATTTGGAAGGAGAGGGGGCCCCAAAAGAAGTTTTTCTTCTCCTAGATATGGCGGCTTTGGTGCAATCCTTACTCCAAACAATTTGCAAAAAGGAGAGCATCATCTAGCGACTAGGTAAGTGGCTGGATTTGGTGTCACACAGTATTGTGCGGACAATATGGAAGGAGCAAAATAACCGGTATTAGAATTTAGAAAGGTGGAGCTAGATTGATTTCCCATTATGCTATCTTTTCCTGAGCCTCCTTTGCTTTTGGCATCATGAGGTGTATTCAACTATTTGGGATCCATTGTGCATTTTTTTAAATTTTGTTTAGAGTTTCGCTAGAAACCTAAGGCAAGTATTTTTTTTTGAGGTTCCTTGTGTAGGGAATAGGGGAATTTTTTTCCCGTTGATGTGGGCCATAGGTGTGTCTTTTCTTTTTATTTCCTAGCTTTGTATACTGCATGTACGGGTTCTCTCTCTCTATTAGTGCTTTGTTGGAAGTATTTAGTTTTAAAGTTACTTTTTTTTGGGGGTAAAATCTCATTTTCTTTATTTCCATTTATCATTGCTCTCTTCTATACAACATATTTTAGTCATATGTATGCCTTTTTTATACATTTAACCTGCTTTCCTTTTGGTATCAATGATTTCTGTTTGAACTCCCGACTTCTGAAGAAAAAAGCACATAGTTTACCATTCTTTTACTAATACTATTATGGGGGGTCTTGATCATTTGATTTCATTCCACATTACAGGAAGGTAAACTATAACTTTTTGTATCTTATTTATTTGTTTAATTTTTTATAGGTAAGTTTGTCCCAATGTATGGGGATTGGAACCAGAGATCTCGAGGATATTACTCAAGGTCTCTGCCATTTCTCCCACCTCTTGGGGTTTATTGTTTTATTTTCTATTTTTTAAAATTGAGCAGTTCTTGTATATTCTTGTTTAAACAAAGTGATGCTTGTGTTGTTGCTTCATTTCAATCTGATATACTTCCGTCGTGATGTGCAGCAAGCTGCAACAGCTCTTTCAGAGTTTGATCAATCACCTCCAAAGTCTGTGTTTACGTCCATGCAGCCTTTTCTTAATGCCATTGTCAAGTCAGAACTGTTAAAGCATCAAGACAGAGAAGTTAAGCTTCTTGTTGCAACTTGTATATGTGAGATAACCCGGATCACTGCACCAGAAGCTCCTTTTAGTGATGATGTTCTAAAGGTGCTTTTCAGTTATGACGATCAATGATTAAGTTAGTTGGTGTCTTGGTGTAACCATTTCTTGTGTCATCATGCAATGTTTTAATTCTAAGCCTACTCGGCTACTCATAATGATTCTGTTGCAGGAAATCTTTCATTTGATTGTAAGCACCTTTAGCGGGTTAAGTGATACTAGTGGTCCATCTTTTGGGAGGAGAGTTGTTATCTTGGAGACTCTGGCAAGATATAAGTCATGTGTTGTGATGCTAGATCTCGAATGTGACGACTTGGTTAATGAAATGTTCAGTACATTTTTGGCTGTTGCCAGGTGCGTGTTGTTCCAAATTACTGTGTTCATTAGTAAGGATGTATACAAATATCTTTGATATATTCTCATTGTTGACATTTCTCTTTCGGTAATGGAGTAATTTGATGGCTCATTAACTTATTGGAATTCCCTAATAGTTTACCACATTTCTGAATTTTTTTCATGATTGAGTAACTTCAGTCTTGTAACTCACACATGTGGCAGTGATGCGCATCCAGAAAGTGTTTTGAATTCAATGCAAACGATCATGGTGGTTCTATTGGAGGAGAGTGAGGAAATCCATGAGGATCTCTTACTTGTGTTACTTTCTGTTTTAGGTCGGAATAAAAAAGTATGCATCTCAGCCATCTCTACTTCTTGTTTGCTTGCATTTTTTTCTTCTTTATTGGGAAATTGCATTAATTCTTCTGGCATATATGTAAATTACTTATTGAATACCAAGGGTTGACTTTGTGGAACTTGAAATGCTAGGAAATCAAAATGGCTGCGAGGAGACTTTCTATGAATGTTATAGAGCAGTGTAGCGGAAAGCTTGAACCTGGCATAATGCTGTTTCTTATATCATCAATGTCAGGTGATAGCAGGTCTTTGAATAGTCAGATTGACTACCATGAAGTTATCTACGATATCTATTGCTGTGCTCCTCAAGTCTTATCGGGAGTTGTTCCATACCTAACAGGAGAGCTACTGGTAACACAAAATTTAGTTGCTTACTTTTTTAGTCCACCACTTAGTGTGTAGTATTCCATTAATGACATCCTTCTATAAACTTTTATTTTGTTTAGGACCATCTTACAATGCATTTATTAGTATTTGTTCTTTGTGTGCATCAATCTTTACATCATTGGCTAATTTCAACATAGTTCCACATATATTTATTCATAGATTCACAAGGAAGTCATATTTAATTTATACAGTATGTTTCTGGTCAAGCTGGCCAGGAAGTCATGGTTACTTTCATTGATGTATTTTTGATGAATGATCTCTTATCTTTCAAGTTTTTCTCATGACAGACTGACAAGATAGACATTAGACTAAAAGCTGTGGAATTAGTTGGCGACCTATTTGCACTCCCGGATTCTTCTATCTCTGAAACATTTCAGCCAATCTTTTTTGAGTTTCTGAAGAGGTTGACTGATAGAGTTGTTGAAGTTCGCATGTCTGTCCTCGAACATGTTAAAAGTTGTCTCCTGTCTAATCCTTCAAGAGCTGAGTCCCCTCAAATCATCTGTAAGGACTCTTAAAACGTTTTACTCAGTTACCTCGTGAACATGTTTTAATTTTTGATGTGTGTGAATGTATTTTAGCTGCCCTTTATGACCGACTATTGGACTACGATGAAAATATTCGTAAGCAAGTTGTTACTGTTGTATGTGATGTGGCATGTTGTTCCCTGACTTCCGTTCCGGTGGAGGCTGTAAAGCTTGTTGCAGAACGCCTGAGGGATAAATCTGTATATTTCACCTTCTTCTCTTTTGCGGGATTCCTTTCAGTTTTAACCAGTTGGTGATTGTTTTACTCAAATATTCTAATTATTGTTTTCCTGTTTGTCAGCTTCTTGTGAAAAAATATACCATGGAGAGGTTAGCTGATATATACAGCATTTATTGCTTGAAGTGCTCTGATGGTTCAATTAGAAGTGATGAATATGATTGGATTCCTGGGAAGATTCTAAGATGTTTTTATGACAGAGATTTCAGGCAAGTTTTCCTTGTTACAAAATATTTAAACTACTCCTTGGTTCCAAATATATGAGCAACTTACTAAAAATATAGAAATTAAGGAGATAGCTTATCTTCTTGATAAATAGGGCACTCACTTGTATAATTATATCTACAAAATTGTTTTGTTCATATATTTTGTAAAACTAAAAGTCATTGTGCGATAATATTTTGGAATAGAGGGAGTATGTGTTTGTATCAACCCAATATACTTGTGTATTTTTATCAGTTAAAGAAAAAAAAGTTTTCTCTTTCTTGTTTTTAGTTAAAGGAAATATAGATTATTATTTAGGAAAAAGGCACACTAACGAGGCAAAGTAAAATGTACCGAACATAAACTTATCTATAAGGAGCATCTCCAAAACTTGGGTAGTTTGCTAAATTTACGCCAAGAAGATTCCTTCGATTCTAAGAAAATAAAATTTAATTACAATCTATTCACAAGAAGCAAAGTAATCCGTCATAATATTGATTTCTCATACAATATGGTTGAACCCTTTATTCTATTGTACAGATCTGACACCGTCGAACCTATTCTATGTTCATCCTTGTTTCCGACTGAGTTTTCTGTTAAGGATAAGGTTGGAAACTGGGTTAGAGTTTTCTCTGGATTTGACAAAGTTGAGGTTAAAGCTCTCGAAAAAATACTGGAGCAGAAGCAAAGGTTAGTTATAAGTGTTTGGTGTTGATTTTTTACACTAAACATTCTGATGTAGGTAAAGGATTTTTATACTTAATGTGTTTTATCTATCTATGCACAATTTTTCTTCTTGGATTGCAGGTTGCAACAAGAGATGCTGAGGTATCTTTCCCTTAGGCAGATGCATCAGGTATGTGGCGTTTGAATGCTGAATTGCCTGTGGGAAGGAAAAAAGAGTGGAGCATTAATTTTTTTCCAAAAATAAAATATGAAAAAAGTGAGTTATTAACTAATACTACCAATTCTCATTCATCTGAAGGATAATGATGCTCCGGAGCTCCAGAAAAAGGTTATGTTTTGCTTCAGAGTTATGTCTCGCTGTTTTACGGATCCTGTAAAAGCGGAAGAGAATTTTTTGATCCTTGATCAATTAAAAGATGCTAATGTTTGGAAGATCTTGACAACTCTACTTGATCCAAACACTACGTGTCTTCAAGCTTGTCGTTCTTGGGTATGGATATAGATAGATCCAGGCATAAGTTATTCTATCTTGGGCGAGAGATGATTATTCGTACATTAAGTAGTTTACTTGATGATTTTTGAAACAATGTTTTCTTTCCACAGGATGATGTACTAAAGATCCTTGGTGAAAAGCATCGACTCTATGAGTTCCTCAGCTCACTCTCATTGAAATGTTCATATCTACTATTTAACAAAGAGCATGTCAAAGAAATCCTTCTGGAGGTTGACAAGCAGAAATTATCTGGAAATGCACAGTTAACTCTGTCTTGCATGAATATACTTGTGGTAAAGCTTTCAATTCTTTTATTTCTTTCGCAAAGAAATTTGGCAATGCATGATGATGTGATTGTAGCATGCATCATATAATAGTTTCTAAGCTTTAAACTTTATTGTGATGCATTGTTTACGTTAACCAAATTTGTGAATCATATATAAATTTGCATCCACACAGTCCACACATGCACTCATGTTATAATGGGTGTATGAGATCTTTGCAGAATGGGGCAAGCTTTCTTGTAGGGGAGTTCTATTCCTACTGGCCTGATTTATATTCTGCAAGGTCATTTCTCACATGAGTGGGGTCGTCCCACCATTGTGTGGGAGGAGGACTTGTGGAACTATCAAAATTACTTGTGGAAAATGTCCATCCTCAATAGAAAATACTGATTTTAATTATATTTGAGTGAGGTATATTTTTTTAAAGAAAACTTGAATGACAATTTATCTAAAATGTTACGACATGCTTTAGTTATTTAGTTATGCGTGAAATGTGAAAATAATTATAATTGTTTTTATTTTTTTGTTTTTTTCTTGATAAATTTTCAGATTCTTGCTTGTTCCAGTCCTTCTCTACTTAGTGGGATTGAAGAAGATTTGGTACATCTTCTTGAAGATGAAAATAAAGTAATAAAGGAAGGTGTTTTGCATGTTCTAGCAAAGGCTGGTGGAACCATTAGAGATCAACTGGGAGTTTCATCTAGGTTCAGATACTTGAGTATTTCCATCAAGTTTACTTATGTAGCTAATTAATTGAAATTCCATCCAATAAAATGGAAGCATTATAGTTTTCTATTTTTTTAATTATCGTGTTGTTTATTTGCAGTTCACTGGATCTTATTTTGGAAAGGATATGTTTGGAGGGTAGTCGAAGGCAGGCCAAGTATGCTGTACATGCACTAGCAGCAATAACAAAGGATGACGGGCTGATGTCGCTGTCTGTTCTCTACAAGGTTCTGCGTTACGTCATTACACATCACTTGTAATGTAAATATACTCTGATCATTTCGTGTCCTGCGCAAGTTTCTTTTGATATAATGTTTCTTGTACACTGTTCAGAGGCTCGTGGATATGCTAGAGGAAAAGGCAAATTTACCTGCGGTGCTACAATCTTTGGGGTGTATAGCCCAGACGGCCATGCCAATCTTTGAAACAAGAGAAAATGAAATTGAAGGTTTCATAAAACGAGAGATTCTAATGTGCAATCATGTATGAATCCCTAATCATGTATTTTATTGTTTTATAGTATTAATTTTGTCTTAAGCATGCTTGATTGCTGCAGATAATGGAAAATAAAGCAAAACAATGTTGGGATGAGAGAAGCGAACTTTGTTCATTAAAGGTCATTTTTTGGAAGTATTTTTTATTTATTTTAGTTCTGAAAGAAATGTCGAAAGCTATTGAATATCCTCTAGTTTCTTTTCTGAAAAACTCATGCTTGATACTGTTCAGATTTCAGTACTTTGCTTACTCATTTTTTCTTTTAGGATGCACCAGCTCTAACAAACCTTTACACATTCTTATGGGTTTGGAATTTTTGTGTTCAGATCTTTGGCTGTAAAACATTAGTGAAGAGTTACTTGCCTGTCAGAGATGCTCACCTTCGTCCTGGAATTGATGACCTATTGGGAATGCTTAGAAACATAATTGCATTCGGGGAAATCTCAAAAGATATTGAATCAAGGTAATATCAGCCATATGTGAAGATTGATGTTTGTAATATAACATGAGGTTTTCTTTTACTAGTTAGAAAAATTTAAAAGTTAGGAGGTTGCTTTGACATAATTGGTTAAATGACTATTATAAGTGACTTCTAATAATGCATTAGTTTAATTTTTTTTCCATTTTACAGTTCAGTTGATAAGGTCCATCTGAAGCTTGCTGGAGCAAAGTCTATTCTTCGACTTTCAAAGCACTGGGATCATAAAATTCCTATTGATCTTTTTTACCTAACCTTGAGAACTTTGGAGGTGAAGTCCATATATGCTAAAACTTATAAAAAATATAAAATAAAAGATGAACCAATTCGTATTTTCTAAAGCTTTCCGTTCACATTTTCTTGGTTATAGTATAATGCTGGCTGTTATTACATATCTGATTCTGTGATTAATATCTGCAGTCAAAATCAGCCAAGTAAATCATGTATTGAATTTTGTTTCGCTTGTCTTGTGTAGGTTAATTTCCCTCAAGTTAAGAAACTATTTCTCAACAAAGTTCATCAATACATAAAGGACCAGCTATTGGACCCCAAATATGCTTGTGCATTCTTATATGACATAGGATCTCAGCAGCCAGATTTTGAAGAGGTACTGATTGAATTTGCTCATTGTACATCTCCTGGTCTGTGAAGCACATAATACATTTCCCGGTAAAGAAGTAATTTCAAATATCATTTTTTGGGGTCTTTATATTGTTTTTCTTATTTTCTTTGGCAGGAAAAACATTACTTATTTGACATCATTCAGATGTGTCAGCAAGGGAAGGCACGTCAGCTATCTGTGCAATCTGATGCAACTTCCTCCGTGGTTTCTCCTGAATTCATTCTCCCATACTTGGTCCATGCTCTTGCTTATCATTCTTCGTGTCCTAATATTGATGAATGCAAAGATGTCAAATCATTTGAACCAATTTACAGGTATGGAAGCTTGTTTATGATATAAATGTGCATGCAGATTTAGAAGATAAAAAAGAAGATAATACTGGAGAAGCATTGATAAACTGAAACCTTGTCTTGATTTCTGGATTTATTACAGTTGGTCCTGTATGACTGCTATGGTTGATGCATAACTAGCACCATTTTTTTTAATTTCCTTTCCCTGATCTGTGGACATGCATGTAGCTGTCCCACTCTGATGTTGTTTAATACAGAAAATATCTCTGAATTTTGACAAAGAATTTGTTTATTCAACTATGGTGATTGTTATATTTTAGATGTATATATTTTGTTTTTGTCAACGTGTTTATGAAATTGCACAGTTTTTTCATAATTGGATTGTGGGAATTACTTTTTGTAGAAAGAAAGAAACTGATTTGGGTACTTTCTGCTGTGAAATTGACTACAATAATGGAATATGATTGTATCTTCTAACACTCCCCCTCAAGTTGGTATGGATGTCTCGCATGCCCAACTTGCATGCCCAACTTGAATGGATGAAACAACCTACTACTAAGACATTTAGTAAAAATATCATGTTCTGTTTTGACGAAAGGTAAGCAAATAAGACCACTAGTTAACTTTTCTTTAATGTCAATTTAGCTAAAAAAAACTTTTCTTTAATGAAGTGTGTCAATTTCAATGTGTTTCGTCCTATCATGCTATATTGGGTCGTTTGCAATGCTAATGGTTGCTTTATTATCACAAAATAACTGCACATGCCTTTTAATTGCAACACCCAAATTTTCTAGGGAAATTCAAAGCCACATTAGTTCATATATACCCAAGGCGATAGCTCGATATTCTTTCTTAGCATTGGATCTTGCCACCACCACGGATTGTTTCGTACTGTGCCAAGTAACAAGATTGCCACCAACAAATGAGCAGTAACCAGATGTAGAACGACGATCCTCTATAGAGGCAATTCAATCCGAATCGGTGAATGCTTCAATTCATATATGACCATGTGGTGCGAACAATATACCTTTCCTAGGAGCAGACTTGAGATATCTCAGAATTCTGTAGACAATTTCCATGTGACAATGTGGAGGATCTTGCATATATTAATTTATTACCCCCACAACATAAGATATATCAGTTCTAGTATGAGAAAGATATCTCAATCGTCCCATCAAACGTTGATATCTTTTTCTATCAATCGTAAGTTCTGTGCCACCTACTAAATGATGATTAACTTCAATAGGAGAATCAACAGACTTACATCCCAAAATGCCACAAAAGATCAAATACATATTTCCTTTGAGATAGAAAATCCCAATGAAAGATTTCGCAATTTCAATACCGAGGAAATATTTCAAAGGACCAAGATTTTTAATCTTAAAACTCTCTGGCCATTCTTACTTTGAAATTAACTATCTCTTCTCTATTATCCCATGTCACCACAATGTTATCAACATAAACAATAAGAATGGTAATCTTACCCTTTATTTGTTTGACATCTGCTCGACTGCTTGTACAGGCTATGGGAGATTGCTTCAGACCATACAGCCTTTCGCTGCTTACAGACCTTAACCTCGGTTGTAGATGAAGCAAAATCAGGAGGTATTTTCATGTACACTTCCTCTTCCAAGTTACCATGAAGGAAAGTATTTTTTACGTCCAATTGTTGAAGATCCCAACCGAAGTTTGTTACACTTGAGATTATGTTATAAACAGAGTTCATCTTTGCCACATGAGTAAATGTCTCCTGGTAATCAATCTCATGGGTTTGTGTATACCTTTTTGCAACTAGTTTGATTTTGAGTCTCTCAACTGTTCCCATCAGACTTTTGTTTGACTGTATATACCCACTTGCATCCAACTGGATTTTTTCCATAAGTAAGAGTGACTAGTTCCCATGTATCATTCTTTTTTAGGGTATTCATCTCTTCTATCATAACTTTTTTCCAGTTCTCATTGCTAATTGCTTCTCTCCAACCCCCGAGGAACATATATCAAGAACAAGAAAGAAACAAAGGAATGGTAAGACGCATATAATTTATTATAAGCTAAGAAATTAGAGATAGCATGTTGGGTACATGATCTAATCCCTTTTCTAAGAGCAATAGAAATATTAGTATCATCAAAAGAACAAGTAGGATTATGATTCTTACCATTATCACTATCATGACTAGGTTCTGAGCAGAGTTGGTGTGGTGGTGACTTTATTCTTGTCTATTCGAACATAGGTCCTTAACTCGGGCTCATTTTGTCTAGCATGCGACTCCTTTGACTCCCCTGTGAAGATTTATCAGAGATAACAACAGGAACATGAGAAGAATTTATAGGAGGTATAATATTACTACTAGTGAAGCTTCTCCTCATCAATAAAATCTTCCTTCTGAGGAGAAGGTGAGGAAGAATAAAAAGGTTCGAACTCCCAAAAAAGAAACGCCACAAGTGGCAATTACTTTGTTTGAAGGAGGGTAATAACATTTGTAACCTTTTTGGGTGGGAGAATAACACACCTAAGAGCCTTGGGATTTAGTTTTTTCTGAGTGGTTTATCATGAACATAGCACACACAAGTCACAACCAAATCCTCGAGGCGAAGGAGGACTTGTTGTGTGCTGGAGGAAAGTTGATAGACTCCACGGCACGCTTGCGTGAGGTGGTTGTCGCCCAGATCGTTTCTAGCACAGTTGATAGTATGAAACTCTTTCGACACCTCAACCCAACGTCTATATTGAGACTAGAACCTTGGTACAATCGATCAAGCAATTGAAAACAGCGTTGAATGAAACACCAATGACGCCTAAATCCCTTGTTTATATTGAAACAGGAACCTCAGCACAATCGACGATTGATGCGGTAGAAGACATCACATACAACTATGTATTGTTGTATGATAAGTCGAATTGAATCTCAAAGAATTAATTAAGGAATTAGCTTAGGAATTCTTCAAAGAACCAAAAGTAGAGAATAATCTCACAAATAATTAAATCTGAATATTATCGAATGAATTAAAATAATGTCTACATCAATAAACCTTAAATAATAGTAGCAATTGTAAACCCTAGATTCTAATAAGGAATTACAATCAAATTTGGAACCAAAATCTACCCTAATATCCTAGTTATAGTAGAAGACTAATATTAAACTGGAAATATAAAGTTTAGGAAACAAACCCACGCTCAAAATCCATCAAAATGCGTCTGCCTCGAAAAATGTGCCATCCAATTCTGAGTAATGGGCGAGAACTTGAACGTAAAGCTCATTAGCTTAGCTTTTAATTCGCCTATTTCTTGAATGATTGCCTCTGCGGTTTCATCTCCCATAGGTAATCTATAATAAGGCATAGTTTCGTCATTAACGACATTCGATTAACTTATTTTCCGTTAAGGGACTTCTACCGAACGCTTTCATACACTGTTTTTCTAACATGAGTTAACATTGGCTTAGATTTACAGTCCCTTCATTCGCTCCTCATTACCGGAGCGGTATTCCAATAAAAACAAAGAAAGCTGCTCTTCCTTCCTGTCCTGCTATTCCTTCTTTTCTTTCTTGATAGCACAGGAAAGAGACACTTCTTGGTCCTTGGCGGTCCTTTGTCCTCTTTCGATAATACCATAGATGCTATTGATCCCGATTTGCGATTCAATCTGGGAATAGAGACAGGGTTGTTATGGCTCCTACTTCATACAAGAAGTTCCTTCCGTCGCCTTCCCCTTCTTGCATTGAGTCGGAATATCCCTCTTTCGTACATGAGTAGACTGCTTGTTACGCCCTTGTATAGGTTGGGCTACTTTTGAACTTGTCAATGTGACGTGGTAAATGTGAGCCCGCCGAGGCGGGCAATTTTGGCCTATAAAGCCCGCCGGGGCGGGGGTGCACAAAGTGCTTCATGCCGAGGCCAAAGCTCGCTGGGGCGGGGGTTGGACAAAGAGATACTCACCAGGGTGGGATTTCCTAGGCTTAAATGCCCGCTGAGGGGGGCGTCACTTTTAAATGGTCATAACTTTTTCATCCGAACTCCGATTGAGGTGATTCAAAAGGCTCCGGAAAGAGAACGAATAGCTCTACAACTTTCATTCTTTGAGGATCAAAAGATTCTGGCTTATTATGTATTTGGCAAGCTAAAAATGCCAAGCTTTGATCTTGGTTGCATGATGAACGCATTGCCTTGACGCTTGAACCCTTCTTCCTCGTTCCATGCACTCTAACCTTGTGTTGTCGCATGATAGATTGTAAGCTCCTACCCATTCAACGTACACGACACCAATAAACTTGAAATTCAATGTAAACATCCTCAGGTTGAATTCAACCCAACTACTCACAATCATTCGTTGAACACTTGGAACTCGAGTTGAGTCGTTGTTCGATGTGAGCCCGGTCAGGATGTTATCAATAGAGATGAGACTTCTGTTCTCAAGAGTTCTAGAAGGAAAGCCAATTTATAAGTAATGCAACCATGGTTGTCAAGTCGTCGCCTAGGCGACACTTAGGACTACTTGGCGACTTGGTGGAGGTGGCCTAAGTCTAGCGTTCAGCTTAATAAGTCATCACCTTGGACTACTTGGGGATGATATGGATGCCTGGAGTGCTAAGCGAACTTGACAAGGCGGGTGTGTCCCGACCCGAAACGCAATTGGGTAAAAACCAAAAAGAAAGAGAGAAAATTACAAATCCCTAAAACTTAATCGCAAGTCGCAGAGAGCAAGAGACTCAGAGAGAACCATTGGCGACTTTGGACTTCTACTCCGGGCTCTTTCGACCAGCGTTGTAGCCTCCTACTCCCTCTTACTTCGACCTTACTTCGACCGGTGATTCTTCCTCTACCAGGTAGTCTTCTTCTCTTCTTCTACTCTTCTTCTTCTTCTGTACTCTTCTATATTATTATACTTCTTCTTTTCTTCTCTTCTTTGACAGGTTCTTTCTCTTTTTTTTTTGGCTCTGTACGATGTTGCTGGCTGCTCTTAATTTTTTGTTTATGGGTCTCATTTGTTTATTTATTTATGAGTTCTATTTGTTTATATATTAATATGTATGAGGGGCACACATTCAAATAAGAGGTTTGACTTTTAACTTCTTTTGCAAATATGTCCATATTCTGTTTTTTGGGTTCTTTGTTAGTGTTGATTTACAAGCTGTTGGATAATATACTATAATTAGCTTAATAATATTAGTAGTTTAGTTCCATATTATAATTATAATTATAATATTGCTGCCACCATATTCCATCTTTCTCTAAACAAATGAGCTACCATTTGACAAATTTTCCATTTCTAAGACAATCAACCCTTCCAAACAATAACAAGCATCAATAAACATCATCTAAACTGAACCCCAAATGCATATTATCAAATAGATTATATACAGTCTGCTTAGAAATGGAATTTGGATTTTTGAAATTTGGAATGCAATTAATTATTGACTACTGCAGTTCAAAGGAATATGTTGATTGTTGCTTAATGGTTATGAATGTGATGTGATGTTACGTAGTTAATTGTTCACTTTTTGTTGTGATTGCAATATGAATATGGTACATTATTAAAAATATAAATATATCAATATTCATATAAATATTAAATATATATAATTTTATATGTATAAAATTTACATTGTTAACGACTTGTCGTCTTGTGGACGACTAGTCGGGCGCCTTGTTGCCTAAGCGCTTAAGCTTTCGAATGTCGCCTCATCTTAACTTGTCGGCTTAATAGTTATGAAAGCAGTAGTTAGAACATCATCTCCCCATAGAAATTTAGGTCTGTTCATAGTGAACATAAGAGTGCGTGCTATCTTTAGTAAGTGTCAGTTTTTCCTTTCTGCTACCCCCATTTTGTTCTGGTGTTTTGATACAGGAGGTTTGAAGTATAATGCCATGTTGAGAGAGAGAGGATGCAAAAGTATTATTATTACTATATTCACGACCATTATCGACCATTATCCCTATAGAGAATTTTAACTTTAACTTCAAATTGGGTTTGGATCATCTTATGAAATTCCTGAAAACAGTCAAACACCTCATTTTTGGAACATAAATTCAAGTTGTATATCAATAAAACTAACAAACCATTTATAACCAGAACCCGAGAAGGTCCCCACATATCAGTATGTATAACAATTAAAGGTTTAGAATGTTGACTGTTAATAGCAGAATAAATATAACGTCTGTGTTTACCCAATTCACACGGTTCACACAAAAACTGAGTTTTATTAACTAAAAATGGAAATAAAGACTCATACCGATAAAGGGGGAAGTTTCAAACGTCAATGCCATTGATGAAAAGAAGTTGGGTTAGAGTCAGATGTAGATTGAAGAGCCTGAGTAGCAATCTCATCAATAATCAAGTCTTGAAAACACAATTAGTTGGGAAAAAAGTGACCGAGTAATATAAGGATTCGGTAAGATGTTGGATAAATAATAAGTTTGCGGTAAATGAAGAAACATGAAGAACAGATGACAATGTTAATGAAGGAGTACAAACTACTAAACCTCTCCTGGATATAGGAGAAAGGGAACTATCAGCTACTCAAACCTTGTCTTTGCCAGAACAAGGCGTGTATGAGGTAAAGAGATTGGAGGACCCAGTCATATGCTTGGAAGTACCTGTGTCAATGATCCAACTAGAGCATTAAGAACACAAGAGTATGCCTGATTGTGAATAATGAGAAGAAATAGATTTGGAATAGAGTTTCCGGAGATTTCCTCGGGAGTGAGAGCAGTAGTAGCTTCTGAAGTACTTGATGTATCAATAGGAGGTGTTGTAGTGGACATATGGGCCTAGGAACCACGTCCACGACCACTACTAGACCGACCAATCAACCATGATTTAGATTTAGAACCATCACCCGACATCTGCTTTCCTCCTGTTGTACTCGGGCATGAGCCTCTCGCAGTGATGGTTATGGTATCTGACCAATCAACCGTTCTTAAACTTGATCATACTCTATGTTCAAACTAGCAAAAAAATCTATAACTCTATCTTTACTAACAAACTTTTGATAAGTCTTGCTTTTTTACATTTGGCTGAAAAAACTTGGTAATGATCAAGCTCCTGCCAAAGTGCATTAATCTCTGCAAAATACTTAGCCAAAGTCTTCTCCCCTTGAACCATTTCACGGATTCTTTTACGAATGTCATATGTCTTAGACATATCACCAGAAATAGAGAATGTTTAATAGATAGCTTCCCAAAGCTCATAGGCAGTGTCTAAGAACATGTAATTGCTCCGCATACTAGGTTCCATCGAATTAAAAATTCACGTTTTTCACCATGGAATTATCAGATTTTCACTCCTCTTGGGCCGTACCAGCTTTTTCAGGCATAGATGAAATGCTACATATGATTGACCTTAATCGAAATGCGACACGCTTGAGACCAAGCCAAATAGTTGGTTCCATCCAGTTTGAAAGAGCTTAGAATGAATTAAGAGTATGGCTTCTAACAACCTGTGTCCTATGCTACTATTATTAACCCACTGCTAACACCCCTTTGTTCTACCATATAAATGGTAGATACAATATATATCCAAAGAGGATAAACTTTATCAAGGATAGCAAATAATTGCACTACACTTGGAAACAAAATATATGCAGAAGAAGTAATAGGAATTTTAAACTAGCACAGTAGCAACAACAACAAAAAAATTTAGCCACACAAAAGCAACTAACTGTTATAAAAAAATTGGATAAACGTGAACCAAACACCACAAGACTACTGTGTAGATGGCAAAAGGAGAGAGGCGAACACCATGGGGGAGTAGCCGCGTCGGCAGAAGATCGCCGAAGAAGCCTCACGCGCCGATTGAAGGTGGCGCGTGCGGCGGTGGGTTAGAAGTCCGAAACCTCTGTGATGGTTGCTGACAATGGTAACCTAATTATTATCTCAATTTCTTCATGTAGATTTGATTAACTAGTTATCTGAAAGAAAATAAGAATGATAGTGAAAATGAAGAATAAGTAGAGGCTAATTTTCTGATAAAGAAGAATAAGGAACGAGACTTTGATAAATGTAGAAAGAAACTAATTTGGGTTAATCATTGATATTTTTTGCTCTTATTTACATTGATTTATATACACAAGTTTACAATGTAGTAATCCCTAATTTACAGTTATTCCATTCTAATTTACAACAATGTATACACACTGATTATGGGATAAGATTGACTACAATTATGGGATAGGATTGTATCTTCCAACACTTTTAAACAGTGGAAAAGTATTGTTAAAACGGTCTTTGGATCTTTACTACAGATAGTTTAGTCAGGTATCTCTTACATGACTTAAGGGAGTGATCCTTATCTAAAAGTATCACTCATTAATTATGATGCTGCATAAAATATAGAAAGAACGCTATTATTGTTTGGTCTGATAGTTTGATAAACCATTCTTCAAAATTTATGTGATTCTAAACTTTACTTTATTGAATACAGTTCAGTTTGCATTTGTGCATAAATAAGTACTTATCAATTTCAGTTTGTTTTGGTTTTGATTTTTGATTTCTTGAATTTGTTATTTTTTTTTGGTATTTCTTTTTTGTAGTTTTGTTTGACAATGGTTACCTAACTTCTGTGCAATGTTCTACTGCCACTTAGGTGTTTCTTGCTCTTATGACATCATGCACTTGCAAAGGTTTGCACTGATGATATTTTTCAGACTTCCCTTAATGGGGTTTTTGATATACAATTAAAAGGAAATTTCTATACTTACTCATAAGGTCGTTTTGCTATATGCTAGTTGTAAAGGATACAATGCTTCAAGTAAATTTAACTGCTTATCAGTATTCTGAGTGTGAAAGGGTCATTGTCTCAAGTACTGTATATATTAAATGCTTGTGTATGTCAAAGTAGTTCCATTTTTTGTTATGAAAGTTTCTCATCAGGGCCTGTTTGTTTTGGTTGAGATTATGGACCAAGTTCCAGGACATCAGTAGCAATGAAAATCTGATTACTACTTTTATGGAGGGTTTTGTCCATGGCATTTTCTCAAAGTGTAATTACTTCTTTTTGCATTTGCTTCAGGCGATTGTATTTGTTTCTTTCTATGCTAGTGCATGGAGATGAAGATGGCAAGTCGGAAGAGAGTATCAACAAGGAGAAGGAGAGTATTTTACTAATAAATTCAATCTTTCAAAGTATCAAGCTTTCTGAAGATTCTGTTGACAGAACAAAGTCGATGGTAAAGATTAAATTTTGGTGTAATTTTTTATTACTTTTATTTCTTTTTCCTTTTTCTCCGCTTGTAGACACCTCCCAACTCAGATAATGCCACAATGGGCACAAGACAAAAATATAAATAGAAGTAGTAGTGATATTTACTTGAGAATATAAGAAAGAAGAGAGAAAGGAAGATGAATGAAAGGGAAAAACATTGCTTCTCTAATGGTTTACTGATGCAAATTATATTTTTAGAACTCGCATGCAATCTGCGACCTTGGACTGTCAATTATGAGGCGATTAGCTCCAAAACAAGACAAACTGCAGAAATTGAGTGCATTTCCATCCTTGCCTCCAGTTCTTTACAAACAATGCGAGACCAAAGAAGGAGATGAACCGCTGGTAATATTTTTATATTTAGACTTATTTACCTTGTTCGATCCATAAGCGATGCCGATGAGCTGAATACTCAGGATATTGGAAATGATTTGGGATTTAGGTACATTATTTATCTGCATATAATTAGGCAACTGCTTGAAAAAAAGGAAAAGTTACTCTGTTGATTTTTTTGGAGAATAATGGGCTTAATTTTGTGTAGGTGAAACTTATTAATTTAATTCAGTCATCTTATATTCTGTACTATTAGATATCCTGATATTTCTGTGTTGCAATTTCTTTTGAGAAGCTTTTGTAAATGATGTGGGTTGCCAGGCATGAGAATACTGTTTGAAAGGGGTAGTTTATGCAAAAATCTTGCTGAAGGTTGGAATTTCAGATCGTCTAGTTCTAGCTCCTCGATTGTTGGGGACCAACTGGTTATGGCCTATAACCATTGTAAACTAGAGTGAAGATTAACCCATTGTGCTTTATGCTTTTGACTCCTGTTCATACAGAACATGGCAAATTTGACTCTTTCAGCATGCATTTCAACTGTAGGGTTGTCTCATTACTTATCAGACCGACTCAGCCTTGCCCACTCTGCTTCTTATTGCAGGCAATGGGGTCTCCTGGTTGGGGAGGGTATTTAACTTGTAAATGCTCAAAGACAATCTTATTCCATATCATAATGTATACAATAGAGAGCCTTTATATAGGGTATGACTTAAAGCTAAACATGGAAAAAAATCAATTAGTGAATCAATTCAATTATTGATCACGATTACCACTGATCATGCATTTAGAAAAATGAATAATCCTAACACCACTGATTAAGTCAGTCAAATCAATCCTAAGATTATGTCAATCAAATCAATCTTAGAATTCTCTAACACTCCCCTCAGCAAGCTGAGAGTCTTATATCACGTCTTATAGCTAGTTACAGAATATAACCCAAGAATTGAAAATAAAATGACTCAAACATACACTAAGCATAACACAAAACTATTTGATTTTCAAAATTGCCCCTTAGATTGAGGTTTCTTCTTCAATTCACTCAAATTAATAAGACGAGAGTTCTCCATTGCTATAGGAGACGAGAGTTCTCCATTGTTGTTGGTACATGATATCCGCTACGTTGATATGTGAAGTTATGGATTGAAGGTGAGGAATGAACTTTAGATGTGAACAAACCCTTCTTTTTTTTTCAACACAAATTAAATAATGACCATGAGTTTTTTTCTCTCTTAAACAAAATTTCACAAAAAGAAGACTATAAGAAGAAAAGATGCCCTCCACCGACACCAGAAGCAAGACTTTATTTGGCTCTCTCAAGATCAAACTTGCTCTAATACTATGTAAATGCTAGAAGGCAGTCTTATTCCATATCATAAAGTGTACAATAGAGAGCCTTATGTAAGTAAAACTTAAAGCTAAAGATGGAAAGGAAATCAATTACGGAAAATAATCAATGACTACCACTGATCTTGCATCTAGAATAATGCTTCTGACACCAATTATGTCAATTAAATCAATCCAAAGTTTATGTCAATCAAATTAATCTTAGAATCCTCCAGAACACTCCCACACAACTATTGGACTACTTTTAACTATGATGCTCTTTGGGTTTCATTATAAGTAGTTCAATTTATGAATTAAGAATGTTTTTTGCAATCCACCATTTGTGTTTCTTCTTTTTTCCATCTTTGAGATCCTCTTGAATAGTTATAGTAGTGTTAAGGTAAAATGATAGTTGACATAGTCCCACATTTGAGTTCAAGTGTGAAGCGAAGGCTTAATATAAAAGGTTGGGCCCAAGACCTCCCCCTTTAAGCATTTTGGTCAGTTTAGGTTTTAACTTGAATATATGTAGCCTTATGTGATCTCCCCATAATATCTAGTAATTCTTAGCAGAAAGCATGTTAAGAGTTTCCTTCACACTCGAGGGGAGCAGTTTAATGATGGCGGGCCTCACATGTTGAAGAGGGAGATTTATTAAGGTAACATGTGAGTTGAATCCCTCATTATTGTTCGAGTGTGAAGTCGAAGACTTTAAAATGTCAAGTGTGGCACAAGACATACCAGAATTAAGTTATTGTGTCAAGTTGAGTTCCATCTTGAATATTTGTGATCTTGTGTGATCTCCCTAGACTCCCTGACAGTACTCAGTAGCCCATGACGGAAGTAGTATTTGTTTTGTGCTGTTGTTTGTGTTCAGTTGGGGGACTACTAGTTGAAAAACTGTGCATTTATTGCATGTCCCTTTACAATGAGAGAGAAAGGGAGGGGAAGTTGCATGATGGAACAACTTAAATAGGGTGCTAGATAGCTTTGAAACCATTATGTATCCTATGGAATGTTCAAATAATTCTCTCATGCTCCAAATATGCTACATAAAGTTTAAACCTGAATTATATGTATGCTTGTCTTTTGTTTAACTAAGTTTTACTAGAAAATATTTTTTCTGACTTGTGTCTTTATTCTACCTCTCTGCTCGAATGCTTTATACAAAAAATTGTTTACTTCAAGAAATTGTAGCTTTAACATGATATCAAAATTTCTCGTTTGCTTATATGGTTATAGTATGCAAGTTTCTACATTATACTTTTTTTTTTGGCTAAATGTTTCTATATGATGCTTATTTGGCTTTGCTATATTTTTTTAATAGGTTCATGAAAGGCGGACATGGTTGGCTGATGAGAGTGTGTTGGCCTACTTTGAATCACTTAAGTTAGAAGTTAATGGAACTGTATGTCCTTTTGCTCAAGAATGCTTTCAGTTTTAGGAGAAATATGAATGATGAAATCTGCACCTGACATGTTCTGCTCTGATTTACTTTTTGTGCTTTCTTATATCAGCCTTTTTCAGAAATTGCTGAGGATGATGATATGAAGGACAGTGAAACAGATTTAAATGAAGTGCCTTTAGGAAAAATGATAAAACGTCTAAGAGCTAAGGGTATTAAGGCAAGAAAAGTGGTGAAGGATGAGTCTATAGCTCCTGGAGTGAGAAAGGAAAATGATATTGATATCTTGAAAATGGTGCGGGAAATCGATTTGGATAATGTAGGCATATCAAGTACATTTGAACCAAGTAATGGTCTTGAATATGTCCCCAGGAAAGCGAGGAATGATCAAAAGCGTAAAAAGATTAAAAGAATGGCTAGTGAATCAGAAAATGTTCCTGTACCAAAACGCCGGAGGTCATCAGCTGCTAAAGGTCATTATAAATTGTCTCTTCCTAGGGGTGTTTCAAAAGGTTCAGTGAGGCCTTCAGCTGATAGTGTGTCTCAGGAGGGAGTGTCTTCATCTGATTCCACTGAAATGGATGACGAACTCCACAATGGTTCTGAAGAGAAACATTCTTTGCAAGAAAATACAAATGAAGCAGCAGAATCAGACTTGTTGGTGCCTTGCGCTTGGAAGAGTTCAAGCTTCTCGTCAAAAAGTAAAGGTAGAGGCTCTACTAAGGATCATAACGGGGTTCATAAAGTAGAAGAAAGTTCTGACCATGATCTGGAAGTAAGCTTTTCCACTGATGATGTTGTTTCATGAGCTACATGGTTATTGGTTTCATGTATTTATGTTTCTTTTCTACCTCTCTGCTTTAGACAAGTAAAAAGCTTAGGGATACGGACATCATATATGCTGGCAGTACTAAAAAAATGGGATCTGTCAAGAAGCGCAAACGAAAAAGCGTTGCAGGATTGGCAAAGGTCAGTCTGTCCACTCTGTTTCACTATTATACTAAAATGTAGTATGATCCATGTAATAGATAATTTAAATCCCGTGTTTAACTGCTTTGATTTCTATTGAAGTTTGGGAGTGAATTCGAAGTACTGTCAAAGGGTTAGCGCCAATTTTAGAGGAGATTTGGACAACCAAACATCCATAGAAGCTATGCATGTTCTGTGACCATTAACTTTATGAGTACATTCAAAATTTGAACAAGTTGCAAAGTTCATTATAGGCAACCTTCAACTAACGAAGCAATTTAAACGATGGAAAGTATTTGAGTCGAATACGTCACTACTGGAATGCATCCCAATTTTTTTCTAAAAATGATTAATATAATTGAATCTAGTAGAGAAGTTGGAATACCCTTTAGAGAGCCCATTTGGCGGGCCAGTTTATTGTAGTAACAACATCTAAATTAAATTTGGTAACATTTTAGTGTTTGGTAACCCTCCAAAAGTGCTATTATTGAGTTGAGATTTTGGCTAAAAAGAACTTTTGGGAAAAGCAAAAGTTTTTGCTTTAGGCAGAAACCCTTTTGGCCAAAGCACAATGTACAAATTAGTCATTAAATTGTTGAAAGTAGGTTCATTGTATGTTTCATTATAATTCTATTTCCTATTTGATCCATTTGAATTCTTTATTCATTGGGGAGTTGAAAATAAAATAAATTAGAAGTCCATATGACACACTTCTGAATAATTTTTGCATTTACTTTCTTAAAAGCACTCTAACAGTTGTGTAACTAAACACTATAACTAAACTTATTGAAGAAATTTTATCAAAATCTCAAGATTTAAAAGTGCTTTAGCTCATCGTACCACACCGCTCCGGCAAATGGACACTTAGTCTTTGACCTTTAGGTATCCATCTAGTGCTAACCATCTTTTGCTTTATGATCAATTTGAATGGAAAAGGACGATTAAGGTTCTACTGGCAAATCTTTTCCAGGATAACTACACTAATGTCAAACCATGTACCTCTTCATTAAACCTTTTAACAAGTATCTTAGAACTGTTATGTCTTGACACCCACCTTGGAGTCTGTTTGGTTGAGAGATAGGGAAAGCGGGTACTGTGAAACCCCTGTTTACCAGTAAGGGATATTTAGTAATGGGTACTACGAAACCCTTTTAATAATCTGCTCGTTTTTGGTAAAAGTACTAATAGGGACTAATGTCCCTTTTTCTTATGTTATTTGTTTGGCTGTAGAAGTAGATAAAGGAGATGAAATTAAAAATTCCTATTATATTTTCCCTGAAAAATGGTTCACATTAAACATATTACTTCTCTTTTTCCCTAAAACCCACGGCCATCACCACCTCCTCTCTCTCAACCAAAAGGCAATGAATCACTATTTTCAATGGCTAAAAGTAAAATAAAAGAATTTACAACTAAAACAAGATTAAAAATACATCAAAACCCGATTCAATTCCAGTGGATGCTAACTGAGATTATCTTTATAATTTTGGATTTATACAGATTGCAAGCGTACAAGCTAACTCTTAAAAATTGAAGCTGGGAATGAAAAATCATTTTGTTATTTTATTTAATTACTCATTTGATTTGAAGGACTTGAGTGGTGAATATATGAAGAAAAGGGAGGGAGGGACAGGTTTTAAAAAAATTAAGGGGAGCAAGGAGGGGGAGGCTATGAAACTCAATCCCCATGGGTTTTAGTTATCTGATGTGGATTCATATTATCCCTTTTGACTTTTTACCGAACGTGTTTTATTTAAAGAAAGACTTCTGAATCCAATCCTTCCATCCAATATCCCAACCAGACGGGCTCGTGTAGTGTAGTCTTAAACACTGTCATCATGTTTCCATATTTTGTGTTCTTTGTGGTCTCCTATAGCGTACCTCGTGCATGTACCTTGTTTTTAATTTTTAATTATTTACTTATTCATTTATATTGTGTGTGTGTGTGTGTATACTTAAAGCTGTGGTATAAATCTTTCTAGTCATAGATTGAAATATTTCCTTAATTGATTGATTGTACTTGTGTTCTAATCAACTTTTCTTTAAATTGAACCCTATGAAACATACTTTTTCAATGGAACAATCCACCTAATGACTTGGTTGATTGAACTGAGGCTAAACTGTTTAGGGGAAGAAGCTACAAGCTGCCACAAAAATGCTCCCAACTCCTGACTATAGCATATTATGGCAAGCTGTGTGCTTATGGTCTAAACCATTTTTGTGATGACTTTACAAACTTTATATTTTCTTTTTATGTGCATGAATTCATTTCTTGTTTATTTTCATTGCTAATGGTGGTATGTATTTGTATTTTGACTTCTCATTTATTTGTCAGATTTCTTCCGTACTCACAATTCTCAAACACTAACTTTAAGCGCTTTCTTTTGTTAATTTGCACTTCAATTTTTCTACAGTGCACTTCAAAGGAAGGAGGAAGTCCTACCACTGACTTGGTTGATTGCAGAGTAAAAATTTGGTGGCCGATGGATAAGCAGTAAGTGATCTGTTGATTTAAGTGAGAAATAATATATTTTAAAAATAAGGAATAAAGAGATAAAGAAAAGCAATCCAAATGTATAAGTGGAATGTTCTCTGGGTTATATTGGAGTTGGCTTTTCTGAATAGAATTAGACTCCTAATGCATCTGGTTATCCAAAAGGTTTATCATGTTTCAATTATTTTCAGTTTTTTATGTATGAATATGTTGTACTTGAGCCTTTGTGAATTTGTTTTTACATTTGCCTAGGGCTATATGAAGCTAATTATAACAAACTGCGATGACATATTCACTTGCCACAACAATTAACTTTGATCCTTTGGCCGATGTAGAATACTTCTGTTGGGGCCTTTTATAAATTATCTTTGCGTGGTAGAAACCCTTTTTAGGTAACTGTGTATTACACTCATTCTCATAGGTTTTGTTGGCTGAGCGTTTTATGCACTATTAAACTACTCAAAAACTGAATACTTAACCGTTGATCTTAATAATGGTAGCCTTAATAACCTTATAGTATTCTCTCTTCCAGTTCAGTTCTCACATTAGTCATTAGAGGGATTTTTATTTGCAAGAATTATGCCTGTGCATGAGTACTTTCTTGATATTACTAACTGCTAAACTCCTACAGGTTTTATGAAGGCGTGGTGAAGTCCTATGACCAAAAGAAAAACAAACATGTGGTAAGCTGCATTGTGACCCTCACTTAGTTTGTAACTCTGTTGTGATGATGTTCAAATACTTGCTATCAGTCATATATTAGTTATGTTTACATTATTTTCTGATATCTTTCGTTAACTCAATTATGTGAAAAGATAAAATATAATGATGGAGATGTGGAAGTGCTTTGTTTAGACAAGGAGCGCTGGGAGCTAGTTGACAATGGTCGAAAGGCCTTAAAGGTCTGAACTTCTCATTTCTAGAAAGTGCTCCTTTTTATTGAAACTTTTCAGACTCTGGTTCCAAGTAATATAATTGTGTGGCTTAACTCTGACAATGTATTCAACCCCATTTACAGCAAGTCAAATTGTCAAAAAATCTGCCTGCTAAAAGACTGTAAGTACTTTGCTAATCCATATTCCTTTTTAGCAATTAGTTTAGTTTGACTGAATTTTGTATATTGACAGGCTTGGGCAAATATCAATTTGTTAACACCCCCCCCCCCCCACCTCCCCCCCAAAAAAAAAACATAAAAAAACAAAATAAAAAATTATATTCATCTTCTTTATTACTCTTTGCAAATCTAATCGGAAACACTAAAAATATACTGGAAAAATCTATCCACTGAACGTCTGAACCTAATCAGCCAGTCGACCACAAGGTTATTCATTGGCAATTTTTTTAGATATCTTTTGGTTTGGTTGGGAAGATACCAGTTGTATTGAAATCAACAATTCCAGTACAGAAAGCTCAATGGGCATGCCCGTTTTATAGAGGACAATCCAAGTATAAGCCATAAGCATTGAAGTTTAAGGAACAACTATAGAACATGTGAACTAATTAGAAGGCCATACCATGTGTACTAGTAAACAACTACTATAACACCACCTCTTGTTAAGCATTTCCCATAACTGATAACTTGCATACTTCCCTAGCTACAGGAGTCTGTAATCCCTCGTAACTTGCAGCCTGCAAATGGATCCTCATTTTTAAGATCACAATTGCATCAACTAACTCGAAGCAAAAACAAGTCTTTTTGTTGATATTGTAAACCTCAGTAATACCATGCACTGTTGATGAATATTTGGACTTTATGAGTATGCTATGGGTTACTATTACTTTGGCAATCCACATCGATGTAATGAAAGTGAGGGGCCCACGGCAACGACGTGTATCTGCCTATCATATATATATATATATATATATATATATATATATATATATATATATGGAGAAGATCAGGAACGGACTGGTCCGTTAACGGACCAGTCCGTTGGAGAACCGCGCCGTATATATATATATATATATATATATATATATATATATATATATATATATATATATATATATATATATCTGTGTTACATGTGTGTACCCCTGCACAGAGGTATCTTCAATTTTCAAATCATTTTGTATGTTTTCAGATCAGCTGAGCAGAGAAATGAATCTTTGGATGGTTCAACGCAAAGTGAAAAACAGATTAAGAGGTGAGTTACATTACTCGCCAAAATGTCTGATGAGACATATCCACAATGTTTACTAATATAGTAAACACTCAATTGACAGTTTTCCATCATCTAAAGTAAGAGGAAAAAGAACTCCAAGGAAAAATTTGAAGAATGGACAAAAGTTGGTATCAAGGAGTATTTTGACTGAATTTCGTGAAGAGGAAAGCAAACAGAATCCTGGCATATGTGATCCTGAACCTGCAACAACATCCAAAATTGAAGATTTTGAAACAGGTGAAGTCTCTCCATTTGTTATTAGATCATAAAAATTTATATATTGGTCCTTTGAAGTCTGATGTCCTATTTTATTAGTGCTTCTATATTCAGTGTGCTTATAATTACACATGGTATGCCTAAATGTCTAGCGTTGGGGCTAAATGTAAGCACATCTTTATGCACAAATGGGTTCTAAAAATAGTCATATTAGGTTTGGATCATGCTTGATCCGGACTTGAATCATACAATAAATAACCTAACAGTGAAATATTAGAGAGGGGAGGGGGGGAGAGAGAGAGAGTTCCTTTTAATTCATTTCATTCCATACCCTTTACATTACATGCTCCTAATATTTTTACTACTGAAAAGACCACTAACTTGGGGACTAAGATGACTCGGGGACAAATAAAGATAGTAATAATACTAACTTGTGTACCAAGATGACTTGGGGACCACTCTTATTAAATAACTAACTAGTCCCTCGACATTATTTAATTTAAAATACGTTCCTTGACCTTTATATATCCATGTGCATAGCCAGTATAAGGGATGTCAGCAATTAAATATATCATGACGTGTATCCCTTTCATTTACAACCTTTTATTAAAACTTTAACCAATCATTTACCTAAACATAATAATTGAGATCATTTGTTCATTTAAAACGAGGACCGTGAATTTTCCACCAGGACTGAAAGATTATTGTGTAACTAGGCATCATATGATTCTATCCCTAGAAAGAAAGGGCATGCTCCATAGCGAACAAATAATTTGGACGAAAATGCAAAGAAAAAGGTGGTTCAAAAACAGAAAAAAGAAGTTGCTCCCAAAAAAAATGGACAGTGGAAAGTTAAATTCATTTTGACATGTTTCCTCTTTGTTTTCCCTGGACATTTTCAGAAGAGGAGCAGGGTGATAGAATTGTAGAGAGTATTGGTGGTCAAGAGGATCTTCTTAAGCATGAGAATTCAGTTGCAGAGGGGAATCAGGGGGAAGATGCCGAGTGTAACTCAAGTGATACAGAAGAGTCGAAGGAAGAAGGCACTAATTCTGGAGAGAGAGATGATAAGAATGCGGCAGGCACCTCTCATGCTCCCAAGGGGTCTGATAAAGAAGATGCGTGTCGTTCAGAAGAGACACAAGAGGCAGGTGTATCAAGGGAAGGTTGCAGTGAGGTTCCTGACGAAATGGGGAGATCAGGCTCGCAAGGAAACCAAGCTGATGATGCCAATCCTCATCCAGTGGTTCCAGATGAATCCAACAGAATAACTTCAGCTGCTTCTGATTCCGAGGAGGGAGAAAATTCTGACAATGAGCCTCTTGTACTCATCTTCATCCCTGCATTTCAGCGTCATACCTTATATGCGTCATTAATAATACCAATTTTGTTCTGTCAATTGCAGGGGGTGTGGAAGCGTAGGGCAGGGCAAATAGGTAAGCAGTGAAGGCATAGTAGGATTCTCACATAATAAACAGGACGACAACAGTACAATGTTGATTCCAACCAACGCCTTGTTCAAGTTGGTGTAATACCGATGAGCTGCCAATGGAGAAGACGGTCACCATACAAGTTTACCTGTAAAATGGAGATGGATAAAACTAGGTGTTACCGCATTTGTAACCTATTTTGTTTGTTGATGGTCAAAGTGTTTGCAACTTAAGTGATAAGGTCACCAATTTGACTCATTTGTTATGTACAGCTATAGTCAAATATATGCTGTAGTGCTACTAAAAGTTTTCTAGGCTTGTTTCTTCACGTGTAAATTTCTTACTTATGAAATAGATGCAACTTCCTTCTCCTCTCCTCTCTCTCTCCCTCCTCTTAAAACGCGTGTGCTGAATGAAATTGAATACTCCTTCCGTTGTGTGGTTTAAAATTTTTGCATGGATTAAGAAAGTCATTTAATATTACTCCCTCCATCCCAAAATAATAGACGTTTTAGAGGGTTTCACTTAGATTAAGAATAAGTATAATTTTATTATTTTACCCTTAATTAATATTTTAATCTCATTTAATTCACATTTGTTCCTCTTTCTTCCTCATCTTGTTCCTTTCTTCTGTCTGTTCATCTCCGCCACAGCTGGTGTGAGCCGGTGTGTACCTGTAAATCCCTTGCAAGCGCCAACACCACCGACGATCCCGTCGACGGGTAATTACGTGGCCACACTATAATTCTGGATATTCTCTCACTATAACATTTGCATCAAAATCGTACTAAGTCGTTGCCGGTTTACATCAACATCACCAACGATCCCGCCGACGGGTAATTACGGGGAGAATTTTCGGATCAATCGTACAAAGTCGCAGTCGCTGTCGCTGTCGAGGTCGCTGCCGGATTTTTTTGAAGCCGTCGAGGTCGCTGCCGGTTTGGAGAAGTGTGCGGTCGAGGAGGACGACGGTGTTGAAGCGAGTGACAGCAGTTTGCATCGAGGCTATGCCGGCGTTGGCGAAGAGGAACTCCCAGGTGCCGTAAGTCGTGTCTGTTTATATATAAAAAAAAGAAGCACGTCTGTGTTATGGTGTGAATATGTGGGTGTATATATAAACTTGAATATTTATACAAGAAACAAAAAGCATGGCTGGTTCTGTAAAAGAGGTGTTGAGAGATACCAGTAGGAGGGAGAGACGCAAATGGAGAAGGAAGGGTAAAGAGGGGAAAAAATGGGCAAAATATTTTTGGGATTGTAGAACGTCAAATATTTTGGGAAAAAAGAGAGAGCCTAAAACGTCTATTATTTTGGGATGGAGGGAGTATCATTTAATAGTGTAAATGTGTAAAATTCTATCACTATCTCTTAATGGGAAGTTGAAAATTATTAAGGGTGAGAATTTCTTGGGATAATGAGAAAAGGTAAGGGTGATATATGAAAGTAAATTTATTCTCCTAAAAAATTATAATGGAGGGAGTACTAAATGAAAAAAGTTGTTTGATATTTGATATGTCTTAAACATCTGAATAATAGAAAATTTAAAAATTGTTGTAAATTTATTTGACATTATTTAATATAATCTATCTAATAAAATACAAATGATTTTGAATTTCCCGCTCACTTAATAAATCATCTGGGCCGTCCAAAGTTTGGGATAAATCCCACCGTTCATACATCTATCTAATAAAATACATCTATCTATCTAATAATCTAATAATAATTTAATAAAATACAAATGACTTTAAATTTTCCGCTCACTCAATAAATTATTTTGGTCGTTCAAAATTTGAGATAAATCATATTGTCCATACAGTGCCGGAGGCACGGGACCCAGCTAGTAGTTAATATTGTAAAATAAATATTTTATTCAGTAGTTCATTCAGTTAAAAAATGACATTAAATTATTTAGCTCAAATCGTTAGAATGACTGACCGATTTAGTCATTTACACGATTTTTTTTTTCAAAACATATTATAAATTAAAAAATTAAATTAGTTTTACCATCTGTCTGTCCGTTGCATAATTTGGATATTTTTTAATTGTAAAGTTAAAAGTGAAAAATTGTTTATAAAGATGGTCATTTTTGAAACATATTTTTAATTTTGGAACAAGAGTATTCTTTGAGTAAAAATAAAATCTTATAAAAATTAATTTATAAATTAATATGACAGAATGTCTACCAAACATAACATGAGTGAATCTAGTGATAATAACCAACCAGCCATTAAACAACTTTTCAAAGTATTATCGGTAATCTTTTTCATATTCTATTTGTTGTGCTACTAAATACTCCCTTCGCCCTTGGGGCGTGTTGGTTTGGACCGACGCGTTGAGAACTGATCCAGTCAGATGTCAGTCAAATATGAGTACAATTAAATGACTGATTTCAACCGACACGTGCTACTCAGGTTCCCATCTCCAACATACGCCAAAATCGAAATTGGTTCATCACACTTACCGGTTACCGGTTGTCCCAGTCCCACCACCAAACTTCTCTTATAAATCCAGTTCCCTACAAAAAGTAAAAGCAGAAATCAAAGGTCTTGGCTGGAAAAAAATATCCCTTTGTTCACAATTGTAAGTTCCTTCTTATAATCTGCGACTATTAACTTCAACTTAATTAATTAATTCAGCTAGTAATTTAATCATAGTACTACTAATTTCTATTGCTGTGTTTTGTTTTGTTTGTTAATTTTTTTTTATTTTGTTTGATTGTTTTGCTTTTTGGCTAGAATAATGTAGAAAAGTATTGAATTTTTGGGGATTGTGGAGTTTGTAGTAACTTTAGATGCTGTCCTTCTGTCTCTAATTATGTCTCATTTTCCCCATGAAATTCCAAGCTTTCCCACTACATTTTTGTGTTTATTTTTCATTAGGGTTTCATATTATGGTATAAATTTTTCTTTAGTTGCAGGCATTTTTGTTCATTTTGTAGATATAGAGCTGGAATGATTGAACTATTATTTTTTTTTTGCCTCAGAGGTTTTGTTTATATCAGAGTTTTAAGTTTCTTGTCTAGTATTGGCTTTGTTCAGTTAGCATTTTGCTCTGAATGTGTTATGGTTGTCAAGGATAACTCGGTAAGAATACAGATCTTCATATTACAGTTTCATTTACCCACCGACATTAGTACTCCCTCTGTATAAGGATAAATGTCCTCTTTTGGACAAATTGACCATTTTTTTAAAGTAATAATTAAGCTTATATATTTAAATTTTCAAAATGGAAAATCTTGAGTTTAATACTAAATTCTATGTATTTTATTATGTTTTTAGGCTCATTGATATATCTTAAAGAATAGTCTGATTTATTGCTTTTAAAAAAGGTCAATGTGTCTAGAAAAGTCAATGGAAGACTTTTATCTTGGGTCGGGTCGGAGGGAGTATTAACTAAAGTGGGACCAGGACATACACCCGTGCTGATGCAGGGTGTGTACATTGTTTCCAAAATGCAGTGTGTATACAATGTTTAAATTATAGGCTTTAGGATTTTCTTTGAATGGGCAGTTGGGGATCGGTGTACTCTTCTTGCGTCAGCATTAGTGTACCTCCCGTGGACCCTTGAATAAATTTGGTTATAAAGTATACGAAGGAGGTAATAAATAAGCGTTTTCTTTGAAGTTTTTGTTTCCATTGATCTCTTTTATGTCAACAAATTCAGACCTCGGACAAAGTGTAAATGTTCTTAATTTTTTTCTGTCCACAAGGTGTAGTTAACATTCTGTTCTAAATTCCAAAGCCACTTACATCTCGAAAGAAAATGTGAATAGGCTAGATGAATATCAGTATGTGATAATAGTTAAAGAAAAAGAGAAATCAACTGTTAATCAGGCAGTTATTACGTTTCTTGTGGACTTTTACTTGGTTGGAAATTATAGTTGTTTCCTTCTGTGTGTTTTTTCTCTTATTTGATTCTCACTACTATGAATGACATTTGAGGCCAACTGTCTTGGTTTGATGCCTTATCAGTAGTAGACTATGGGAGAACCGCTGGGACTGGTAAAAGTGGTTGTTGTGCAAGGGAAAAGGTTGGTGATCCGGGACTTCAAAACCAGTGATCCTTATGTAGTTGTTAAGCTAGGAAATCAGGTATCACTTTAAGATCTATGATTATTACTACTGCCGCTGATGAAGTTTTTTGATGATATTACTACTTTTTGGTACTTATGAAACCGTCATACATGGTATAGCTTGCCTAGTGACAAAAAGGTCGCCTCGCCTAGATGTTTACACAGAAAACTGATGTGAAAATACTCTTGTTTTACTCAAAATAGTCTAAATCAGTAGCTGCTTAACACAACTGACTTTTTTAGCCAAATTAAACGTCAACAAGTCTTACAAGTATAGTATAAGTGATTTTTTATTCCTAAAAGATTGTAATAAAAATTAATAATCATGTTATGTAAGTAATAAAGATTAGAAGATAGTGCATTTAACAAGTTGTTTATTTATTTACATTATTGTTTCTTTCTATGAAAATATTTCCAAGCAGGTTCTTATAAATTTGAGGTTCAACTCACTGTATAGTCCAACAATACATCAAACTTTATACTTGTCTTTATATGTTTGAGGCTGAACTCGTTATATAGTCCAGCATATACATATTTGTAAACACGTGCATAAGATTTTATTAACGCAAATAAGCTTGTACATAATTGTTGTCTCAAGAGTCATGACACGGTTGCTAAGGTGGTAGGGGCAGGCAGCAAGGAACATAGTATTAGTGACGTGTCTTTTCTTTCCTTTGCTGTTTATTTCATTTCGTTCGATATGGAATGTAACAAAGGAAAGGATTATAACATCACTACTCTATGCATAGGGATATTTAAGTTTGTGCATAGTTTACGACCATCTATATGTCAGTTCCCATCATTCACTATGTTTTGTTTGATTATTTACTATCAAGACTTGTGACAAATATTGTTTAAACTTGTAAATGAAATTTCTTGTGATTTTGTCTCTATACCATACTGGTGCACTTTGCGAAAGCATAACCGGTCACTGTTAGTACTGGTATCTGTCAGATGGATAAATTCCATCAAACATATAATAACTAACTTTTGTTTCCTGTCAGACATTGAAGACCAAGGTTATAAACAGCTGCCTAAATCCCGTCTGGAATGAGGAACTGACTTTCTCCATTACAGAACCTGCTGGAGTTCTAAAGTTGGTAGGTTCTGATCTCTGTACTACCCAATTTTTGACCAATGCTTTACTTCTTCCTTGAAAAAAAGAAGAGTAAAAAAGAGAGAACAGTACTCATTTGTTTCTATTTCGAGTGGAAGTTATATCGTTTTGTCTTTATGTTTTCCCTTGTTCACCTGAACTCTGAGATTACAACATTGGCAGTTTAACATATGCTTATCAGTTGCAGAATCATATCTTTCGCTTCTTCTTTTTCCCAATTTTAATTGATTTAATGTCCTAAAGAAAGCAGAGGGGATTATACATTTGTGGTACATCAAGTAGCGACATTCAATCAATGTTCCGCTTTCTACTCTTTGCCTAAAGTCAGTAAAATGAATCATTGGGGCTAATGGATCAGCCCATTGATGTCATATCTCGACAATATGACAATTCATCGTTCTGTGGCCTTTTCCATGTTTTTGTCTGCAGCTCTCCGCCTCATGTACCATCTATCTAGGCTACATTATGGAATATATAGTCTCAAGAAAGAAAAGCATTGGATATAAAATAGACTAGTTTTTTTTTCCTTCTGTTATTTTCAGTTTCTGTTAATTTGTTCAGGGTTCGTGCTTCAGTAAATACTACAGGCAATTAAACATAGCACTTGTAGATTGTGTACATAGAAGGGTTAATCGGATAAAGAGAATGAAAGGTGTTTTGTTTCAAAATTTTAATATAGAATTGAGAGGTTAGATATTTCATTCTATAGGATCTGACCGAACTCTGCTTATGCAGGAAGTGTTTGATAAAGACCGCTTCAAGGCTGATGACAAGATGGGGCATGCTCACCTCAGCCTTCAGCCATTAGTGAGCGCAGCTCGATTGAAGCAAATCCTAGGGGTTGCTACTGAGGGGGAGACACTGAGGAAGGTTATCCCGGAGAGTGAAAATTGTCTAGCAGCGGACAGCTCTATTAAATTGAATAACGGTGAGGTTGTGCAGGATGTTTGGCTGAGGCTGCATGATGTTGAGTCCGGAGAGATTGAGTTGAAGATCAAATTTACAAATCTTCATGTTTCCCCCACTCAGATCGCATAGAATTACTAACGAGAAAAGACTGCTTCGAAATTTGTGTTTAGCGTAGAATCCTGCTCTCGTCCACTTAGTACCTTTAGAGGAATGTATTAGAAATATGGTAGTCTACTTTTAACTGGGTGAAATAGGAAGTAGAATGTGAAAATGTGATGGAATTTTAGACCAAGTCATTAAGTGTTATGTGCAGATGAAAATTGTATCTGAACATTTTCCTGATAATTGGGTAGCAGAGTATATATGAATGAATGGTCTGAAGTTTGCACATCTGGACTATGGAGGACTTTATTCAGCAATTCCTTTATCCTTTTTCGCTTATTGTTCAAAATGTGATGTTAAACAGAGGGAACTGATGATATTTTTTGAGCATACAGTGGGTGGGTCCTCTGCGTAAAAAATCTGTTTTTTTAATCTCATTCACTTGTTTAAAAAAACATAGAAAATCTAACTTTAACTTCATTAAGTCCATCAATCGAAGTGTGTTAATCTATTGACATTGTTCTTTGATCAAATATGAGCATTCTATGTGGATTAATAATAGCCCCAAAACATCATCAAATTAGTCTCAAATCATAAAAATCATCTCAATTCGTGAAACATGAAAAATCCTTTATAAAATCGAGTGAAACCCCTATCAAATTAATGATTTGAAATGTATTAATCTATGGGCATTGTTGTTTGACCAAATATAACCCCAAAACATCATCAAATCAGTCCCAAATCATCTGAAACATAAAAAATTGTTATAAAATCGAGTAAAACCCCTATCAAATTCATGAATCGAACTGTATTAATCTTTGGACGTTTGACCAAATATAACTATCCTCAATGGATTAACAGTCTCAAAACATCATAAAATCAGTCTCAAATTATAAAAATATTTAAATTCACAAAAAATGAAAAAACCCCTATAAAATCAAGTAAAACCCTATCAAATAAATAAATCAATCAAAGTGTATTAACCTTTGGACATTGTTGGTTGATCAAATACGAGTACTATCAATGGATTAACAACCTGAAAATATCATTAAATAAGTTCCAAAACTAAAAAAATTAAGTTTTAGTGACTTATAAATCATGTTTTAAGAAATAAAAAAATCAAATTACTTATAAGTTAATTTATAAATTTAAAATAAATCACAACATATGAACATTCAAATAATAATAAAATATTTCTAAATTTGTTTGACGAACCAGGACATGGCACTAAAGTTTCGAGCATAAGCCCCACTCCTAACTGAATAAAGAAAAAGAGAAGAAAAGAAGGGAAAAGAGTCATTTTGGCGCGTTATATCCAAAATGTTAAGAGCAGAAGAAGAAGAAGAAGAAGATGAGAAAAGTGAATGTGAAGGAAGGAAGGAGGTGGTGGTGGATTTAGTAGATGAAAGCCAAGTATTATACATACCCAAATTCCTATCTTTCCAGGTTTCATGGAATTACTTCGATTTTCTCAACAAGCAATTCCCCTGGACCCGACCCACCATTCGCGTCTTCGGCCGATCCGTGCTCCAGGTTCCCCCCTCTCACATGAGCTTTTTTTTTTCAGTTCAATTAATAAGTCTGTCTTTTTTGTTATTTTGGTTCAATTAACTATGACCAAATTGCATTCTGCATAAGCTAGATTATTGAAAAAGGAGACATTTTGAAAATGGATTATTAGGGTTTTACGAATTTTGGAGTTTTTATCTAACTGATTGCGTGAGACACGTTTTTGTATCAAGAAATAAGAAGATAGAAAGAACCCACAGAATTTTGGGTTTAAATATTTCTTTGCACTTACTATTTTTCTCATGTCAATGTATATTGATCTTAAGTACATCTGGAAACTTTTACACTTGCAAAATATCACCAAATAATTACTGTCATGTGATGTGGGTGCTTGTTGCAACTCTGGGTGGATTGTGATCAGGTGTGCCCGTAATGATGCCGCCTGCTTGCGAGAGTTTCTTAAGTATCTCCTTCCGTAGTTTACCCCTCTCATTGGAAAAAAACTTGACATTGCCAGTGCCAGTTGATCTTACTTATTGAGAATTTAAGTACTAGAGCTGGTTCTAGTAAAGGGTTAGATTTATTAGTAGATTTAGGTAAGGGATACACATGAGTATCGTGGGGATTTGGGAAGTACTCCAAGACAGAAATGTGAAACGACAGATGAATTTTTGCTGTAAGGGGAAGATCCAGTTCACGGCGCGTTTCAGATATTGGAAAGGGCTATGATATATCGTTTTTAGAAGAAGAATGATTACTGACAGAAAATTGTCAGTAGGGCAGAAGTTTCACGTGCAAATTCCTTGTCGACCGTGTGTTTGTCAGCTTTTTTCAGCCCGCTGTAGTCTTTATTTAACTGGTCTGAGAATCCGATCATACTTGAGCAAAAATGCCTCGAGCAAAAATGCCTCGAGAGAAGCAATATTAGTTGAGCAAGAGATATATGTGACAATAGATGAATGGGTCCTTCCATAGAGACTTGAAAGATAGGCATGCCTATTTGCAGAGTGATGATAGATATTGTACCATACTTAAGGAAGATAGTGAATCACTATTTTGGGTTCTCACTGGTAAAGCACCTACAATAAGTTTCAAGTAAACAAGAAGAGCTTCGGACTGTCCATTAGTTTGAGAATGGTACGCATTTCTCATTATAAGTGGTTCCTTGTCACTTGATAAGCTCACGCCAAAATGCAAATGGTAACAACAATGTTATTCACTTCATGGTAAATTGACAACTTTACGTCAATGTTAGTGTGATGAAATTGGTAACAACAATGTTACATTGCTAAATAAGTTATGCTCTATTATTCACAGCATAATATTTGTTCATTACGATTTACGAATATGATTTTCAAGAAGTTTCTTATGTCTTATTTTCCTTTACAGCCTCGAGACACATGTTATGTTGCGAGTGCAAGAGTTACAGATCTGGTATACAGTGGTTATAAACCGCATGCATATTCTTGGGATAGTTTCCCTCCACTCAAGGACATATTGGAAGCAGTAAGAATACTTACATTCAACATATCAAAAAAAAAAAGAAAAAAACGAAGAAAAAGAACAATTCTATTAGTTTGTTATTGTTGTTACTATTTCACAATATATTCATTTGTGACCTTCACTCTTACACTTGTAGGTTCATAAAGCTATTCCGGGGAGTTGTTTTAACAGCTTGCTCTTAAATAGGTATAAGGGTGGTGATGACTATGTTGGTTGGCATGCTGATGATGAGAAGCTCTATGGACCCACTCCTGAAATTGCCTCTGTTTCTTTTGGTTGTGAACGTGATTTCTTGTTGAAGAAGAGACCTATGAAGAAGTCCAAAGGTACAGTCGAGTATCTTACCACTCCTTGTTATGTCTTAATAGGTTTAGGTATGTTTGAGTTGCTCTACTGTGTTTTATACTAGGTACAATTTTATTATTTTCGTGTGCAATGTTCTAAAAGGCGGGAGGCGGGCGACCAGGGGGTCCTAGCGCCTAGGGGACCTAGGCGGGATTTTTTATTTTAAGCCAATTTTAATATTTTATCTTACATTTATCCAAACAAAACAATAATATAAAACAAAACAATTTATAATAAAGATAATAAAGGCTGTTGCTTAAAGTTCAAACACATTCATATTGCTAATGTCAAAGTTCAAAAACAAACATGCAATTGTTCAAAGTTCAAACATATTTTTAATGTATTAATTTTATTCATAAACAAGATTGTTATTAAATAATAAAATTTAAAATTTCAAGAATTTAATTCAATATTAAACTTAAGAAACTAAACATAAATTTAAGAATTATATTGAATTAAACTAAATATTACAAATGTATCATCATTTATATAATTTGAAGTTGGTACAAGTTCAAAAAATTACAACTATAATAAAATTATCCATTTTGACTTGATATTGTTCACTTCATGTTGTGATTTGATATGCTACAACCTGTATTATGAATATGGTAAATCAATAGAAAAATAAATCAAGATCTGGTTTGGGTAGTTATTAAAAAAAAAAAATACCTCTCCGCTTAGACCCCGCCTAATTTTCTGGAAGGATTTTTTTGCCGCCAAGGTGAAGCTTCATGGAGGCCTAGCGCTTAGGCGAGGCAGCAAGGGGGCCTAGCGCCTAGACGGGGCGCCAAGGGGGGCCTAGCACCTAGGCGGAAATTTTTAAAACACTGTTCGTGTGTTTCTCTGTAAGATTCCTCATTACATTCATTTTTGACATAATAGTCCCTGCATCCGTCCTGTCCACTGAATCACATTACAATGACGCAGATCCTTTAAAGTTACTCTTGATAGCTTCTATGATAATTTCATGTTTCTGATTGTAATTTTGTTTGTCTTGTCTCTGTTCCAGCAAAAAGAACCGAGGGTGAGCCTCTTTCCAAGCGACCGAAGAACAATGTATATCCCGATCAGCATTCATTTGTGTTGAAGCACGGCTCACTACTGCTGATGAGAGGATATACACAACGAGACTGGCTTCACTCTGTACCTAAACGCGCAAAGGCTGAGTCTGTGCGGATTAATCTTACCTTCAGACATGTTTTCTAGCCGATCCGTTGGCAAAGAAAGTAACCATATTTTGCCAAAAAGGTTCCTGAGATGCAGGTTCTGCTATGTAAAGAAGTACTTGTTTTTTTGTCAAGTGTATGAAATGTATTGCAGCACCAATTTTTTGGTTTATACAATATGTTGGTTTATAACGTAGGAGCCTGGAAGTAAATTTTGAGAGCCTGGTAAATTTTGATGGAAGCTTAGGCTGAAAAGGAATGGAGTTGAGCAAGTAACTTATCACATGGAAGACTAGTGTTTCATTCCTGAAAATCCCCCAAACTCAGCATTTTTGTTCAAAAAATATCATTTTTCTTAGTTTATTCGGGTTGTTTATTTGTTGGAACTCAACTTGTTTAATTAATTAAGTCAAAATTATCAAATTATTAGAGATTGTGTAGAGAAATCAGGTTCACGCAAATACATTAAGATAAATACAAGTACACTAATGTATGAGATATAAAATAATGACACAAGAATTTTACGTAAAAATCCCAATTGAGAAAAACTATGGGGAGATATCTCAGAAATCTACCATGAAAATAATATGGACAGTACAAACTATCAATTAAGAAATAAACTATTTGTTTATTTTCTCTCTACCTATCTATCTTACTAATGCTCAAACTAGAGCTTTCTTTCTCCAACTCTCTTGCTCTCTAATGTTGGTGTGTTTAAAATGAGTAACCAAAACTCCCTTTTATAGGAGAAATATGGTTTTGAATGTCATCCCCCAACCACTAACAACCAATGATCATATATGAATGTCATCCACCCAACTAATACTAACCAAAGACAATTAAATATATACAAGGTAATACTTTCAACAATCTCCACCTTGACTTGTATTATCCAAATATTGTGAACTCCATCGTGATTGTGAATGTATTCCTCTCCCTGGATACTCCACCACGAACTCAACATTCGACGAAATAAATTAAATCCAAGCAATGCTTGAACTTTTATGCTGAAACTGACTATGTGAACATATATGCGACATTCTCCTTTATGTGAACTTCGCGAACTGCAATATCACCACTGTTCAACCACTCACGAATATTGTGATACTGAACATCTATATGTTTGGTCCTGGCATGGAACACCTGGTTCTTCGCTAAATATTCATTTTGACTATCAAACTGTATCTGGATACTGTTCTGCTTGAAACCTAGTTCTTCAACTAGTCCCTTTAGCCACAAAGTCTCCTTGCATGTTTCTGTCAACGCCATATACTTAGCCTCTGTTTTTGATAATGCTACCGTAGACTGCAACACTGACCTTCGACATATACATCCTGCACAAAAGGTGTATATTTGAATCAACAAACCCTGTAACCTCACTTCTTGTGGTATCACGATCAAACATAAGACCGGAATTGGTTGTAACTGCTAGATAATGAAAAATCCATTTAACAACATTTCAATTCTCTTTCCCTAGATTTGCCATGTACCTGCTAACCAAACTAAATGCATGTGAGATATCTAGCCTTGTACATACTATGGCATACATGAGACAACCCATAGCATTTGCATACGGTACTTTGGACATATACTCCACCTCATCCTCTGTTTGTGGGCTCAACTGTGAAGACAACCTGAAATGTGTTGCCAAAGGAGTGCTAACTGGTTTAGCATTATGCATGTTAAACCTCTCTAAGACTTTCTTCACATATCCTGAGTTAGCCACAGTTTTTCTGCCTGACGATCCCTGTGAATTTCCATACCTATGATCTTTTTGGCTGACCCAAGATCCTTTTTGTCAAATTCACTACTCAACAAATTCTTCAACTGAAGAATATTTGACTTCGTCTTTGCTGCTAACATATCATCGAAATATAACGTCAGCAATACTAAAGAACCATCATCAAGGGATTTAAAATACACACATGGATCATACTTCGAACGAGAGTAACCATGAGCCACCATGAAGTTGTCAAACTTCAAGTAACACTGTCTCAGGGGCTGTTTCAAATCATAAAGAGACTTCTTCAAACTGCAAACTAAGCCCTCTTTCCCTAGTTCAATAAACCCCTCAGGCTGCTTCATGTAGATCTTTTCTTCTAAATCATCATGGAGAAAAGCTATTTTACACATCAAACTGCTCTAACTCCATATCATGTGATGTTATAATAGAAAAGATCAACCGAATTGATGTGTGTTTCACAACTGGTGAGAAGATCTCATTGTAGTCGATTCCCTCTATCTGAGAGAATCCTTTTGCCATTAACTTGGCCTTAAATCTTTCACCTTATTTATCAGATTGAGCTTCTATTTTCCTAAACACCCACTTGCATCCTATAGCCTTCGATCCATTTGGAAGTTGAACTAACTCCGAAGTCTGTCTCTTCTGTAAAGACTCCATTTCTTCTACCATCGTTATCGCCCATTTTTCATTATCCTCAGACTGAATAACATCCTGATAGCTAGTTGGATCTCCATTGCCAGCAATCAAGGCAAAGAAAACCATGTCATTAAACCCATATCTCTTCACTAGTTTTCTAAATTGCCTTTTTCGATCTCAAACAAGATTATATGATCTCTCTTGGGATCTGAAGGATGATCATCTTCAATCTCTTCAGATTCTTTTGTCTCTTCAAGAAACTCTACCTCAACTGGGTGTTTCTGCAACTCACTTGCTGCAGATTCTTTATTCTTAAATTTGTTCAGCATGTGTTTCTCATTAAACACCACATCTTTGCTGACAAACTTCTTCTTAGATACTGGTTCCCATAACCTGTATCCCTTGACTCCATCTTCATATCCAAGGAAAATACAATCTTTTGACATTGGATCAAGTTTGGACTATCGCTCCTTGACTGACGGATGAACATAAGTTGGACAACCAAAGATTTTCATCACAGAAAAATTAACTGGTTTCCCACTTCATACCTCTACAGGATTTTGTAATCAATTCCAGCTGAAGGAGATCAATTTATCAGATAACACGTTGTGTTGAGTGCCTCAACCCAGAAACTCTTGGGCAATCCTGTATTTAACCTCATACATCTGGCACGTTTCAATAGAGTTTTGTTCATCCTCTTGGCAACCCCATTTTGCTCTGAAGTTCTTTTAACTGAGAAGTACCTGATGATACCTTCATTCTGGTAGAACTGTAGGAATTAATGATTTGTCCTTGTATTTTGTGTCATTATCTGATCTGAATTATTTCAGCTTCTTTTCGGTCTGGTTTTCTGCTTTAGCTTTCCACTACTTGAAGATTCTGAAAACCTTGGATTTCTGATTCATAAGATACGCATATATCTTTTTAGAGTAGTCATTTATGAAGCTAACAAAATAATGGGCTCCGCCCATTGACGTATGCTTGATCTAGCCCCATATATCTGAATGTACATAATCAAGTACATTCTTACTGGTGTGTGCTCCTACCTTGAAGTTGACCCTTCATTGTTTTTCGTACACGCAGAACTTGCAAAATTTTACACTGGACGTTTTGACACCTTTCAACAACTGCCTTTTATGAAGTTATTTCATTCCACCTTCACTCAAATGACCAAGTCGCATTTGCCATAATTCTGTGTTATCACTGTTGGAATTATCTGAAAGTAGTATGCATACAAGCCAATCATTTATGATGATAAAGCATATACGTTGTAAACAATCTTATTCATTTATTAATAAAAGTATTACTAAAGGCATTTAATTATCTACATGGTGTTGTTTTAATAATATGTGATAAACCCATAGTTTTAAGCAATTCTTTTAGAATTATGATGAGATCATGCTAATGAGATCTAAATTCTTAGATAGCTTAAAAACTAAAATGTTTTCAATCGATGGATTACTAAAAATGGGGATTAGTGAATCCGAATAGATTGGTACATACTTTGTTTGCTCATTGGATGATGATGATTGATCTCATAATCTTTTGTGTGGAGACACTAAAGCAAGTATTAGGTGCTTATTAGAGAATAAGTTCACTGAACTTGACTCGCTAAGAAATACCTAATGGAGTTTTACTTGTCTGTCAATAGAAATTCCTAAAGTGATGGTAGTAAAAGTGATCCTTAGACATGAGAACCTCATAGTATCTTGTGTATGATAAGTTATACTTTGACATGTCCCTTAAGACCCAAGAGTATATCAAAGGGCAGAGCCGGTCCTGTGTTTTCTAAGGCCCAGGAAAAATTTTCCCAAGTGTGCCCCTTTATACAAATTAAACAAAAAAATAATAATAAATTATCAACTAATTAATTTTATTAAAATTATAAGAATTTACAAAAGATAAGGAAGAACACATTGAGGCCTCATTAAAACCTTGTTTTGTAAAAACCCAATGGGATAAAACCCCAAACGAAGGAAAAAGAGTACCTCAGATTATAAACATTGCATTAAAAAAATGAAAACTACATATTTGAGTCTACATGCTTCCTCCCGAATCTCCATAAGCATTTCTTGATCTGATCAATCTTCTTTTCATCCTCCACAATTAATCGAAGCAAAGAATCACCTACAAAAAAATAGCAATGAATTCTGAACCACAAAACATCATTTAAAATGTCTTTATGTTGCACTTTTAAATGCAAAATCATCAATTATACTATCATATTTAATGTTTTCTAACATATCCTTTTCAATGCATAATATCGCTAATCCATTTAGCCTATCTTGAGTCATGGTGGTCCGCAAGTAAGATTTCAATAATTTTAATTTAGAAAAACTTCTTTCAGCAGATGCCACAGTCATAGGTATAGTCAATAATACCCTATTATAAGCAACCATTACATTAGGAAACATATCCACATTCTTTACAAACTCAAGAATTTTAATGGATGTCCATGGTTTATCTGTTTCATATGCTTCTTTTGGTAACATCACTTGCAACACCTGTAATTCTAAAAATAAGTCTCTTGCATCAACATCAGAAACATCACCATGTTTTAAAGCATTTTCAAGATTTACACAAGAACTTTTCAATTCATTATCATCAAACGAAGTCAACTTTGCAGCATCAAATAAGAACCCAAAAATTGATTCAAAACAATGCAACTGTTCAAACATACTCTTCAATTCACCAAGAGTAATATCCACTATAACAAGAAAATAATCAGTTCTAAATGATTCTTCAACTGATTGTTGTTCCCTATCATTATTGGAAACCTCATCAAAATGTCTTTTTCTACAAATTTGATGCTTTTTTGGAAATACAGGCTTAATTCCCATATCAAGGGAAATTTCTTTAGCATCAATCATGGCATAAACAAACCCATTTATTCTATAGTTTTCAAAAAATAAAACAAGTCCTTCTAATTGTCGTACAACAGCATCAAGACGCACGTCTTCAGATTGTAACTTTTTACTAACTAAGTTAATCTTATGCAAAATGTCATGCCAAATAACCAAACTTAATATAAATTCAAAACGTGAAAGATCTCCTAATGCTAAACTTTGAGCATCCCTACTCAATTTGGCATCTTCACTAATTTCTGTTAATTTAAATAAAGCTTCTCTGATTTGGGAAGCTTGAGATTTTATTACTTTGACACTTTTAATGTGACTTTCCCAATGTGTATTTGACAATGATTTCTAAGTTAAAACATCTATGTAATCAAGTAACACATTCCATCGCTTTGTTGAATTAGAAAATACGGTATATATGCATTGACATGCTCCAAAAAAAGATTTTGCTTTAATACATGACTTGGCCATATTACAAACTATTAATTTGAGACAATGAGAACCACATGGCATGTAAAATGCTCTAGGATTTATATCAAGTAATCTTTTTGTACACCTAGATTTTTCCCTTTCACATTAGAGCCATTATCATAATCTTTTCCCCTCGCATCATCAATATTAAGTGTAAGGGACTCAATTACATTTTGCAATTCATTAAAAATTCCTAATCCAGATGTATCTTTCACATTCAGAAACTCTAAAAAGTACTCTTCTATATTTATTGGAGTACTTGAAACATCTACACACCTCAATATTAAAGTTATTTGTTCTTTGTGACTTGCATCAGGAGTACAATCAAGAATTATTGGAAAATATTTAGCTGTTTTTATTTTTTCAATGATTGCATGTTTAACATTTGATGCTAAAATAGCTATCAACTCATTTTGAATTTTATGGCTAAGATAATGATAATGAATATTAATGTTCTTATCTTTAATGAGTTGAAAATGGTGTTGCATTACCGGATCAAACTCTGCAATCATTTCAAGTAGGCCTAAAAAGTTACCATTACCATCTTCATAAATTTTTGCATTTGTTCCACGAAAAGCCAAATTATGTATAGCAAGACATTTCACAACAGAGATGATTCTGACAATAACATTTTTCCGGTTTAGTGTATCTTTCTTGATTAGCTCTTGTAATTCTGTATCAATTGTTTGATTTGTTTTCAATCTGATTTGCAATTCAACACAAGACCTCAAGTTAGTGAGGTGTTCAATACTGCTTTCATGTTGTTTAAGCTTCTCACCAAGATGTTTCCAATCTCTAATTCCTTCACTAGTTAACTGACTTCTAGAATTCATTGTTTTAAACAACTTACAACAGAAACAAAACACTTTATCCAACTCCTTTGAGTACACTAGCCATTTTCGATCCTTAGTTTCCCCATTTGGTAACGTCCGAAGATAATAATTTAAAGAAACATGTCTATTGTGTTCGTCCATGGGGAATTTGAGAATAGTTTCTCTTAGGGGACCTTTTTCTACAAGTAAATATCTCATTTTTGTATCAAGATTATCCCAAACTCGTGGATCATAAGTGTTCAAATCAAATCTTGTTTCGGGACATTCATTTTCATGGCAAGGTTCATCAATATTTTTATTTTCATTAAGTAAAGGTTCATCACTATTTTCATTTTCATCTAGATGACCAATTTCTTCATTCACATCATTCTCATTTTCTACTAATTCTTCCAATTGAATTGGTTGTTCATATTCATTTTGTAAATCTTCATCTAAATTTTCAAGTGAAACATTGGTTTTTTAACAAAATATTTATTCAAAGATCCTCTTAAACTTTGAGCAATTTCTTCTTCTTTTTTCTTTCTTTCTCTTGAGATTTCCAGAAAGTTGTTTCTTACGAAGCATTTTTTAATTTTTATAATAAACACAACACAATAAAAAAAATTATACTAATTAACAAAGAACAATAAAACCTTGATTTTGAGTATATTTTCTTCCACTTGAAATTTCCAATTATAAAGAACAAGAATCCCAGCCAAGTTTTCTTTTGAATCAAATAATAAATAAGAAAAAGTTAACACAGATATGTTATATGTATTACAATTTACAAAATAGGAGAAAATAAACAAAAATAAAACCAATTGAAACCCTCACTGTTTCAATTCTTTCATAACCACGAACATTTCCTAATTCCAGCTTACTTAAATTCAACCAAAAATGAATCATGAATGACGAAACTCTGATAAATTCTTATCTAATGTTCAAAAAATAAAAAAACCCACCAGATCATGATTCCATGAACGAATTGTGGAATTGGATCAAAAGAACAAAAAATGAAAAAGCCAAATAGGGGTTAAACTATTTGCGAAATTGGATCAAAAGAACACATGCAAGAATCAAAAGGAAATGCAGATTCTGAGATTCATGAAAAAAAAATCACAAATATCAAAGCAGAACAATAGGGGTTAAACTTACACAAAATAACGAATTAGCGATTAGCGAAGTGAACGAAGCAGCAAGATAGCCTCCTAGTGCTGTAGTAATATACTGAATTTTGAGTTTTGAGTAGAAGATTAATTGTTATTTGCTGACTTGTGGGATGTGGGTATATATACATAAGCTTATAAATTAAAATTTTTTGGGCCCCCTTCAGCTTTGGGCCCAGGGCTGTAGCCCTGGGCCAAGGCCGGCTCTGTCAAAGGGTATGCTTGGGTGTAATAAGTTATATATGGAGATAATGAATTATCAATAAAGAATCTACCGCTTCTAGTAAAAGAAGAGAAATGTCCTATGTGATTCGATAAATGACAACCCATGAATCCTTGGCCAAGGTGGAATGAAATTAGAAAGGAGTTTCTAATTTGCATTTATTAGGAGTTGTGCATTTAGGAATCTAAATATATATAATTAAATAAAATAAGACTTAATAGTAATTTCATGTCTTATATTTAATTGGGACATTGTATGATGAAAGGATTGAATTGTACAGTAACTATTTATTCAAATGTTCTTTTATGATTAATATTGAAATCTATATTATCTGAAAAGTCGTTGATCGCTAAGGAGGTTTATCCTTATTGTATAATAAATATTATTTATTTAAATAAATTAATAGTTTAATTTATTTATTTAAATACGATTGAAAATTTTCTAATTGATTTATTCACAACCGATTTAATATGGAGAACCTAAAGGGTCACACCATAAAAGGAAGAATATTTATTTGAGAAGTAAATGACATAATTATAATAATAAGTTAAGTGTATTTAATTTAATCTATGGTGGTAGAATAAATTAAATAGCTTAATATTTATTTTTTAATATTGTATAAATATTAAATATAAATTAATAAGAGGAGTCTTATTATTATTAAGTTAATTCCTAAAGGTGTTTGGAAATTAATTAATATTAGTACTCTCATATATTCTTAATAAGAGTAGGAGGCTAATTAATTAAAATGTTTAATTAATTATTCCTAATGAGATTAGGAAGCCTAATTAATTAAAGGAGTTTAATTAATTAAATAAAGTTCTATTCCTAAATAGTTTAGGAGGATTCCCTAAATCTATAAATAAGAAAGTTTTTTTATGGAGAGGGGGACATAAGTTACACACACTTTATTCCAAGAGTTGGGAGAGTACACTTTTTCTATTTGAGATAGGAAAAACTAGGGTTTAACCAATCACCTTTCTTCTTGAGTTTTTGTTCTTCCTTGGTGGATCACCTCTAGAGGCCAAACGCTTGGGTGACTAACGTCGATTAAAGGAAGGAATCAATATCGCATATTCAAGGAGACCACGAAGGACTAGGAGTTGAACTTGTACCTGAGGAAGCTCAAATTTTCAAGTGTAAGACCCCAACTTTTATGAATAAAGATGATTTTTCTATAATTATCATTTTTGAATATTATGGAATGAATTTGTTATAATGTTATAGTTGTGGGTAGTATTTATAAATTCTGCAAAGTGTGCAAGTTGTTATATTATATTCGATTGGTTTGGGAATATTCGTTTTAGCAGGGAATATTCGTACAACGGCGCAATCATTGGTGGACCCCACAATGAAATTATTGTCGGATTAAGAAAATGACAAAAATATTTTTATAAAAATAACGGCGAAAGTTTTACCGTTAACTTTTGAAACACCCGATGTTAAAAGTACAGTAATACGCGTGGTTGCATAGTAGCACACGATATTGATTATTGATGCTTATGTGAGAAGTCACTCAGTTTTGTTCAATTATTGTTATAGTAATTGCTGCATAGTATCTCACGTTAATTGATTCAATTATTATCGATATTTTATATATTATTAAATCAATAATTGAGATGACAGAGTTATTAATATTATTATTTGCAATATTAACGATGTCTAGAAGTTTTATGAAGGAGAGGTTTGGTCACCTAATTGCGCGCCAATAATGAGAAATCCTTATTAGAAAGCCCCCTCTTTTCTGGGAACGACCTGGTCGATTAATATTGTGAATTATAATAATGATGATAAATATTGTTAAAAATATTGAGGTGATCTTTATGAACTATTTTGTTATAAATTTTACTTATTATTTAGATTTTCACTTACTCATTTTTCAAAATTATCGGAATGAAGTTATAAAGTGTGTATATATATATGTGTGTGTGTGTGTGTGTGTGCCGTGTGTGTGATGACAAATGTGATATATATATATATATATATATATTATTTATATATGTGACATGTGGTCGGGTGGTGGTAGAGTGTTTAGTTAATGTTAGTTTTTATATATATATATATTCATGTTTGAAGGGTTGTCAAGGTATTGATCACGGAAATTCATCTCGTGAATTCAAAATGAGCATGTGTGTGTGTGTATATATATATATATATATATATATATATATATATATATATAATATTATATTATATTTTATTTAAAAGTTTTGTTTTATTAGAATATTTTATGGACCGTCCGATTAAAGTAAATCAATCTGGACCGTTAATGAATTAGTTACTATTCAGTCCATTCTCTTATAAATAGAAACTCATTCCTTCATTATTTCTTACGAATTCACTGAAACTCTAGAGAGAGAAACTATAGAGACAAAGAAGAAAAGTATTATGTTACTTCACTAATCATATATCCAATTTCTTTTATGGCAAGGGGTATTATTTTTTTTGTATTCATGAAGAGAACTTCTGTTATTCCATAATAACCTGTATACGCGAGCTACCCTATACTTGATGAAATTCTTCTGTTATTCTATTCTTTATTATTCTGTTGGAATATCCTGTCTGTGCATTTTACGCCGGACCTGGTTCCATCTTTATTATTCTGTTGAAATATCATGTCTATGCGTTTTACGCCGGACCTGGTTCCGTCTTTATTATTCTGTTGGAACATCCTGTCGGTGCGAATTTCGCCTGATCCGGTTCCGTTATTTATTATTCTATTGGAATAACCTGTCTATGCGAAGTACCGCATGCATGGTGATTTTTTTTTGTTATTCCATTCTTTATTATACACAGTTGGTTAAAGTTTTGACTTCTATACTCCATGAAATTAGTGGAATATCCTTGATATTTGCGCTTCATTCAGTATCTTTTTATGGAAATATTCTTCTGAGCATTCTTGAATGTTACTCTACAAAGAAGTATCATGTTGACAATTTGGACTTATTAGTTCCTGAATAAATTAATTCTTAAACTTGTTTTATTGAATTCTTATATCACTGTCATCATCCTCATGTTTATATTATGTTGAAAGTCATCTGTGGCCTGTAGTACATAGATGGACTTTGTATGATTATGACCAGGGATTAATCGGTATAATCATGACCATAATGTTACAAATGATGTGGTAAAAGTCTTCATTGATCCGTAGTGCATTGATGGACAGTTGTTGGCTTGATCATGACCATTGATGAATACATGGATATCCTTCGCCCGTAGTGCATAGATAATTTGTGGTTGTGATACTATTGAATATCTTTGGTCGTAGTGCAGGGATGATGTGGATTATTTATTAAGCTGAATCACAGTGATAAAAAGTGATGAAAAACCTTTTTAAATCATAAAAGATAGTAGATTTTATTCTCTACTTGACTCTTTTAATGGATTGCTTGTTCCGCTACAGTTAAACTTGATGTCAGTTTAACATTGTTGAAGGCTAATGATAATTTATTCTGCATTATCTTAATATTTCTTACTGGGCTAGTTGAGCTCAAACTTTCTTTCACTATTCTCTTCAGGAAATGAGAACGTAGCCGGGACTAGTCGGGGAACAGAGTGACGGTCCGAGATGGTGTCTTAGTAGTCCTCACTATTCTATAAAATAATGTGATAATAAATGTAATAAGGACTTATTCTGAGAGTGGATATTGTCTAGAAGAAAATATTTGTATTGAAACTCACAGCTCTTGTTGTATATTTAAGATTGTTTTTGTATTCTGTACCATGTATTTGGCGACTCAAAATAGGTGATGTATACCTATTTTGGGGGCGTCACATCAAGGGTATGAATTGATTCTTCATCTCTTTCGTTTAATTAATAATTGAGCATAAGAATGATCCGCGTATATGGTTTATAAAATTTTAAAATATATTTTTACCATGCTTCCGCTACTTTGATTGTGTATGTGAATATTACAAACCTAACATTATCCTGCACAGAAATTGCTTCTCCATTAGCAACTGTGTCCCCTATCAACTTGTAGATGGTACTTTTTTTTCTGACCTTTCATAATTACCATCGAACCTTTGGTAATTTTCATGATACCATCTCTGACTGAGATACTGCAACCTATAGAGTCAAGTACTCAAACTGATAGCAAGCTCTTCTTCAATTCTGGAATATACCTTACATCACCCAATGTTCTGACAACCCCGTAAAACATTTTAATTTTGATGTTGTCTATCACGGTAACTTTGCAGACTGCATTGTTACCCAATAAAATTGTACCACCATTGCAAAATATAAAAGTATCAAACCAATCCCTGTGAGGGGACATATGAAAAGAACATCCGAAATTCATGTACCAATCTATAATGCTTCTACTGTGACGCCCCCAAAATAGGTATACATTACCCATTTTGAGTTGCCAAATACATGGTACAGAAAATAACTACAACTTTATTACAATTGTCGTGCAAAATACGACAACACATACTGTGAGTTTAAATACAAATATTATCTTCCAGACAATATCCACACCCAAATAAAGTCTTTATTACAATTATTGATGCACTATTTTATAAAAATAGTGAGGACTGCTAAAACAACTGTTTAGGACCATCATTAGATCTATACCTCAACTAGTTCCTGCTATGTTCTCGCTTCCTGAGAAGAAAAATAGAACAAAAAGGAAAAGGGTGAGCTCAACTAGCCCAGTAAAGAATATTATAACTAAGATAATATACAACAAATTATACTTAGTCTTCAACAGGGAAAAATCTGATAGAATATAATCGACAACAAGTTTTAGATCAACAACTGTAGCGGAAACAATAATTCATTAGAAGAGTTAAGTAGAGAATGAAATCTATTATCATCTATGAATTTAAAAGTCCATCATCAATATTTTATCCTTGTAACATCAATCAATATACATCTTGAATAAAATATTCATCTTTGCACTACAGGCCAAAGATATTCATTTGTATCACAAGTTGGTCATGTTCATCTCAACAGCTGTTCATCTTTGCACTACGGGCCAAAGATATTCATCAGGTAATCATTCATCTTTTCACTACAGGCCAAAGATATTCATCAAGTATCACCATTAAGGACTGAGAATGATGAAAAACATTTTAGAGAACGAATCCAGTGAGACAGAAGGACAAATATTAGGGATTCGTATTTCGGTTTTTCAAATTCAATAATACTCCATAATAACCAAGTGTGAAGTAGAATTCAAAAATAAAGATCAAAACATGGATAAAATCAAAGATAGTAACCATAAAAGACATCTGGGACGAAAAAAAGAAAATTTCATTTTTCGGTGAATAGTGCCGTATTTGTGAATAGTGTCGTATACGTGAATAGTGTCATATACGTGAATAGTAACTCCGACACAAAAAGTTAGAAATTTCACAATAAAATTCATAATAATATCTCAGCATAATGATATTGAAGAAAATAATATCATTTAAGAAGAAAATAACATCCCTTACCTCAAAGAAACAGTACTTCAGAATGAAAGGTCGGATGTGATGTTGAATGAAACTTGTACTGAATAACAACTCTCAAATTATCTAAATACTCACAAAATACGCTCGATAATATAGAGAGAGAAAGAGAGAAATCTTATGTTTCTGGTGTGATTTTCAATTCTAACCTAAGCACCTATTTATAGGAAAATCACTACTAGAAAAACAAGAATACGTGACGGAATTTTGTGACAGTTTTTAAAAACAATCACAAAAGATAGTAATTTGTGATGAACTTTTTAAGCAATCACAAAATAATAGTATATATGATGGCTCTTAGTGATGACTAATCTTGCCATCAATGTATTATAATTGTGATGGTCATATCAATAACACCAATTTTTTCATGCAAAATAAATTTTCTTTTTGTGACACACTAAGTCATCACTTATAGATATACTCTTTTCGTGATTTCATTTAAGCTATCACTAATATTTTAATGTAAGAAATAATCAAAATATTATTTTATGACGGTCGTGACAATCATTAAAAAAGATAAATTTTTGTGACAATTTTTATTTGCAATTACAAAAAGAAGGTATTTTGTGATGAAATTTTCAAGCCATCACAAAATAATAAAATATATGACGACTCTTAGTGATGACTAATTTTATCATCATTATAGAGTATTTGTGACTGCCATTTCAATCACCAAATCTTATGTGGAAGTAATTTTGTTTAATAAGTCAACTCACATATGTTTTCTTTTATATTTTGTTTTAAAATTATAATCATGATATGGACTTTGGTATAGTGGTAATACTAGTTATTTAGTTTGCAAATGGGAGAGGCTTCGAATCCTGCAAGTATCATTTGATTCACGTTCTTACATTTGATCCCTAAAGTATTGTTTTTTTGTGATGACTTTGACAATCACAATAGATTATGTGTTACTGTGATTGTATTACTCATCACAAAAGCCTTAAGCATTTGCGTGATTGTCAAAACCATCACGTAAAACCTTTCATGATGGGCGTATACAAGACGGCCATTGTGATACTTAAAGCCATCACGTAAACCTTTCGTGATGGTTTTCCTACTTTTTGTGATGGATTTTGGCCATCACAAATGACCATTTTTTAGTAGTGAATGCTAGCACGCCGAAGCAGACTTGACCTGCTACCTGATGTCTTTACCTGCTACAATTGCCACCCACTACATTTGAAATAAAATTTGAGCACATTTCTCACCAATCAAAAGTGGGGCCCACCAATTCTAGAATTTTCCACCAAAGATCATTTATAACATAATTTCTGAATCAGTCATCTCTTAAAATTCATAACAAATCATACATTCATTTTTAACAGTTCAAAATTTGTGGACATATACTCAACTTATATATGTATAACATATCTAAAAATCACAACGATCCAACGGTCGGATTAACTCATGCAATATATCTCAAGAACACTGATTTGATTTTTAATACCTCCATTCCGACAAAAATACTGATAAAACACCTCAACATTAATAGCCACATAAAATAAATATTTTCTTATCATATAAATTAATAAATAATTATTCATAAATAATATTACAGAATCACAATAATGACAACCAGACCGTTCCCAGGAAAGAGGGGACTTTCCAATAAGGATTTCTCCTTACTGGCTCGCAATTAGGTGACCAAACCTCTCATTCGACAGAACTTTCTAGACATTGCCAATAATGCTATCTACTAATATTATTCAAATAATATGAATTATTGATCTGATAATGGGAAATACTGTGCAGAGACAATTTTTGAAACAACAATAATATAAAATATCAATGCAGTAATTATTGAATCAATAAAATAAAATATTAAACAGTAATTAATGTACAAATTATTGAGTAGTGCCTTCTTACGTAAGAATCAATAATTTAAAAATATTGTGCAATACCGTGTGCTACTGTGCAACCACGCGTATTATTTTATTTTAACCACCAGGTATTCCAACAGTGTTAACGGTAACAACTACGCCGTTATTTATAAAAACTCAAACTTTTCGTTTTCTTCATCCGACAGTTATTCTGTTATGAGGCCCACGAATGGCTGCGCCGTCGTACGAATATTCCTCGACAACCAGAATATTCCACGACCAAACGAATATTTCCCGACAAAAATGAATATTTTATAACCACTTGCTTATTTTGTAAAAATTGTACATTTCACCCATAACCAAAGTATTACATCAAATTAACTCCTTATTATTTCAAGATAATAAATAGAGAAAATTTAATTTTATTCATAATAAGTTGGGGTCTTACATCTATTGTCTCTAACAGATAAGAGATCACCTTGTGAAACTTCATTTTCTGTCACTATGTACAGCTCTCTGTCGCTGCACACATCTACTTGATTAGCAATATTAACAGAATTTTCAATCTGCTTACCTTTCTTCTTGTTATCCTTCTTCAACAATTGACACTGATTTTTATAGTGGCCCTTATCGTGGCAATAATAATACTCAACTTGAGATTTATCCTTCTTGCCTAGTCTCGACTAAGACCTTTCTTGTTCCTTGCCGGAATACTTCTTCCGATTAGGACCCCTACCATGCCCATCCAAAAATGCAAGAAGACTGTCTCCTTGATATCTGGAAGTAGTGCCCCTGAACTTATCCTGGTCCAGGATTGGTGACAACACATCGTCAACTGCAACCTTTTCCTTCCCTACAAGGAGTGTAGTCTGGATAGTTAAGTATGCATCTAGTAGAGAGACAAGAAGCAATAAGGTTTTATCTTCTTCGTCCAACTTCACATCAATACTGATTAGTTGGGTCACCAATCTATTAAACTCATTAATATGATTGGTCAAATCTGACCCTTCTTCCATTCGAAATCGATACAATTCATTCTTCAAATATAACTGATTTGACATAGACTTTGACTTGTAAACTTTCTTAAGTTTCTCCCACAAGTCCTTCGAAGAGGTTTTTATCAAAACCTGATATTTGATCTGTGGCGCCAAACTCAATCTGATTGTTGCCACAACTTTTGCTTCAAGTTCCGTCCATTTTCATTTGTCAAAGTTGCTAGTTTCTTCCCTTCTAGTGCCTTTGCCAATCCTTGTTGAGCCAATACATCTTTGGCTGTACATTGCCAAATATTGAAATTTGACTTACCGTCAAATGGTTCAACGTCTTCATACCTCACACTTGTGCTTGTCATCTACGTATTTGTGACTTGTTTAATTTCTCTTTAAACGGACTGTACTAGTTGGCCAGGTAAGTGTAAGTCGGGTAAGAGTCTCTCCGTGCTTTGAAACGGTGACTAATTAAATAACCACTTTTCTTAAAGGCGCTGCATTTTGAATTGAACCACTTTCCTAGACACCAACGGCGTGAACGAAAAGTGTTGAAACCAATTGTTGAGAAATCAGGCTCACACAAATACACTAAGATATATACAAGCACACTACTGTATGATATATAAAATAATGACACAAGAATTTTACGTGGAAAACCCAACTAGAAAAAATTACGGGGAGATATCTCAGATATCCACTATGAAAATAATATGGAGAATACAAATTCTCAACTGAGAAATAAACTAACTGTTTATTTTCTCTCTACCTCTCTATCTTAGTAATGCTCAAACTAGAGTTTTCTTTCTCTACATCTCTTGATCTCTAGTGTTGGTGTGTTTAAAATGAGGAGCCAAAACTTCTTTTATAGGAGAAAAATAATATTTAATGTCATCCCCCAACCACTAACAACCAATAGTCATTTATAAATGTCATCCACTCGACTACTATCAACCAAAGACGATTAAATACAAGACAATACTTTCAACAGATTGGTTCGATATCTCACCACGACTTGTAGTCTTGTACATCTATATCTATAAAACAGAACCTAATTCAAATTTTTTCATTTGAGAAACCACAACAACGGCTCAGATTTAATCTCATTTGATCTAAAGGCTAATGTTCCATCTGACACTAACTAATTCCCGCCCGGTCAAAAAACCCTCTCTTTCTCTCTCTCCAAAAACTCAACCCTTTCTCTTTTGTGGCGGCTACAAAATCCAGTTGTTCCATCTCTCTCCTAGGGTTTCTCTCTATCCATCCATCTGTTTGTGAAAATCTTAAACTCTCAAGGGGTTTATCTGATTCAAAGATCTATAATCAATCTCGAAGGTTCATGGCTATCGTTGGTCCTTTCGCAGAGAGGTACCCTTTGCAAAAGAAACCCACTCCGGCCACGGATGATGGAGTGAACTGACGGCGGTTTTCGGATTTTCAGTGGAAATACTTTCGATTACTGCGGCGGAAGAAGAATAAGGAGAAGAAAAAGTGTAGCGGTGGAAGCGGAGGGTTGAGGAGGAAGAGAAGATGAGTTTTCTGGCGATTTGAATTGGAGGGAAAATTAAGGTTCCGCCTAGGGAAGAATTCAGAAGCAATTTTTTTTGTAGGGTTTATAGGGTCTTATCACTCTGCAGCAGGGCTTTTGATTTTCAGTAGAAATCCGCAAGCAATTTGTATTTTTGTTTCTTAATCCAAACTGGGTGTTTCGTGCTCTTATTTTTATGTCATTTTGTGTGTACACACCATATCAGATTTGTTATTTTGAAGTAATTGAAATCAGATTTGACTATTTGTTCAAAAAGTTGCATCTTTCTTCTTTTTATGCACTGTTCATCTGTTCGGTTGTTGTTTATTGTTTTTGTTGTTTATTGTATACCTTGCTGATATATCTGGGTTATTTCTTCCCATGCTTCATTTGTTGTGGGTTTTTTGTAGTATAATCCGTTTTCTGCTTTTGATCCTTTTTTCTAATTGACCCACTCATTTTGGATTGAAGATGTTTGGTTTTGGGTCTGAAGTTTCTCTCTCTGATATAATTATTGCTTCTATTTGCTTCCATTTCCTGTGATATGGTCATCTTTATGAATGGAATGTCATGGCTGATTTGGAATTGCTTCTTGCCGGATGTTATGGTCTTCGATGGTCTCCGGTCAGGCTGGTGGTTGTCCAGAGTTGCTTTGTGCTCCTCACATCACCTGCTGCTCTTGGACAGTGAGCGATTGTGTAGGCCCCATGGGGGGTTGTATTTTGGGAAGTTCAACATATTTTTTGTAATCTAAATATTTAGATGTTTTATTTGCCTAACCTCGGTTGTGAGGAAATTATAATTAGGTTAGGCAATTGGTTTCCTATGTTTTGTCTTCATTGTAAAAATAAATAAATAATCATACAAACGACAGTTATAAAAAAGTTAGCCATTATTATTCATGTTTATCTCTATAAATTAAAAGTCTTATTTTTGCAAAATTATCTTTGCTTTTTACAATGTTATTATTATTTTTTACAATGTTATTATTATTATTTTTTTATTTTTCTTCAAATATACTCTATTTGTAAATTAATAATATTTTGGTGACCAAAGAATAATTATAAAAATAAAATACAAAATAATGTGTATAATTATAATTTGTTTATAATCGTTAAAATACAAAATAATTTGTATACAAAATATCATTATTGTATCTAATTTTTATAATTATATTTATAGTATGTAAATCTTTTTATTTAAAGACTAATTTCATTAAAGCGCTTGCGTCACCCATATGTACACCCAGACCTAAACTTAGCTATTTTCGTAACTTTAGCGGTGGCTCTGCAGTTGGCCATTACAATTTAGCGGTTTTCGTAAACTTTGAGCTTTTTTCTGTTTGGTCTACTAGAAATTTGACATTTTACTTTAAGTAGTTTCTTATTTTAAAACCAATTTGATGCTTCTAAATAGGATAAATGTTGGGATAATGAACAAATAAAGAATAACATTATTTGATAAAAGAGTATTCCTACGAAATGTATTCCTACGAAAATACTAAAAAAAACACATTTGTTGTTTTAAAAAAAACACATTTGTTTTGTCATTAACCCATAATTATAAAAACAAACAGTAAAAATATTGCAACACTTCCACTAGAATTTTACTAGGGTACTTCTAAGTTTTAAACAAGTTTTCTGGATATTTATTTTTAAAGGAAACTCTGTCGAAATTTCTTGAAATTAGAAGCTTGATGTTTTGGTAGTTGGATATGTGTTGATGATCATTGAGTATGTATTAATTATTGTGGTAGTATGTTGAATTATGATAATTGTTATATCTGGTTGTAAGTTATTTTAGGTTATAAAGAGTCTTTAGATAATGTATTATTTTTCAAATTTTAATTTAATTTTTTGTTATGCCGTGCCTTCAGGCACGGACAATTACTAGTGTACAATAATTTCAAACTTGCAATGGGGTCTAGACGGATAAAATAGGAGTCAATTTATAAAAAATTTAAAACGTAGTACAAATACAAACCAAAAATAAATTAAACTAATTCGTTATATAACAATTTTGTGCATGTCAATAAATGAAAGAAAATTAAACTAATTCATTATATAACAATTGGTCATCGACATGCGGCCAAAAATACAAACCAAAGTTAATTTTAGAGAAATTAAATTTCAATTATATATACTATGTAGTATAAGTATCATCCTCACACACTTTGGGTGACAATTAATTATGCTTATATATATATATATATATATATATATATATATATATATATATATTCTGCCTAACTATGTAGCTAGATATTTGATAGGGCAGGTTTATAAAAACCATGCATTGGCAAAATAAATAATATGCTCATGATAATGGTACTTTTGGAATGTATCATACTTATAATTAATGGAAGAAGCAGTCAATTTTGCATGATTGTTATATATATATATATATATATATATATATATATTATTTGGGACTTGCAGCTTTGATGAGGTTGGTTGCTTATGTTTGGAGTATTGTTAGTGATGGAAATTTTTATTTTAATATTTAAACAATATATATAGTAACTTAAAATATTGGAGGGTACTAAAATAATACTTATATTTTATATCATATATAAAACTGCTCTTCTAATTAAATTTTATAAGTTCAACCATGGGTAAATACATTTGGTATTGTATTAATAGTTTTAACTTCCTTAACAGAATGATGTACAATAATTTCCCCTTTCAATGGAGTTGTGAGTATAAAATAGGAATAAATTTATTAAAAAAATCATATAATTTGGCCGTTCATGATGAATGGTTAACAATATAGCAAAAGAGGCCTCTCCTCTCATTATTATGATGGCCAATCTTATTCTCCCGGGATTGTCTCTCTGATATTTCCTTTATTCTCTCTTTAACTAAAACTGGAATATCTATATTTAGTAAGAAAAAGTTTCAAATATATATTTTTAACCATTTTCATAGTAGGCAGGCAGGAGAAAGAAGCAGTAGTCCTAATTTTATATTCTTTGGTTTGCAGTGAAACATAAAAATTGATTTGATCCCGTCCCGTTGTAATTTTCATGTAAACCTTGTTTTTGTTAAGATTTATTAATTGATCATTAATTCCATTGTCACATCATGAAGAACATATATATGTTTTTGGCTTGTTAACGTAGTCTTTGGGATTTATATATTTGTTCAATCATTAATTGGTGTAGATGGTGGTTCTCTCATTTTATTGCAAATATATTCATTCAAGCTAATTAAATCCTTTTCTTCTATCCTATATCTAACTTTAATTCTGTCATTTTCCATTGATCTGCAGGTCTGAATAAGAAAGAAAGAAGGAAAAAAAATGTTCGGTTTTAGCATAAAAACTCGCCAAAATCTCACAGGTCCTGCTGCTTCTTATTCTCCAAGAATTCTTGGAACGCCAAGAGGCATAAATTCTCCACATAGTTTAGGAACTCCGAGAGATACAGATTCTCCTGTAGGAGAGATCGATACAAAAGCTCCATTTGCATCTGTCAGGGCTGCTGTTACTTTATTTGGTGAAGTTTCCTCCCCTAAGAACAAGCAGCCTCCTCTACTTAAGAAGACAAAATCAGCTGAAGAGGTATATATATATATATATATATATATATATATATATATATATATATATATATATATATATATATCAAATTTCTTCTTTTTTGTTTGCTTCGTATGTATTATATATATGGATATTCTTAAAACTTGATGTATGTGTTCGTTCATGTTGTTGCTGAGGTAGAGAGTACTGGAAAAGGAGACGCAGCTTCACTTGGCCCTGAAAGAACTGGACAAGTTGAAAGAACAGCTGAAAAATGCAGAAAGCACTAAAGCACAAGCATTTCGTGAACTAGAAAAGGCGAATAGAACTTTACAAGAACTAACAGGCAAGCTCGAGACTATTAGTGAATCCAAGCAAGCAGTGATCCAAGCCACAGAAGATGCTAAAAATCGAGCCAAGGAACTAGAAGAAGCGCAATCCAGCACAGATCTCTCCTCCCCAATTAATAGCAGCAGTGCATTAAAAAAGAGGCGGACAGTGAAAGAGAGCAATACAAGGCCACTGCTGGTGAGCTTATTTTCTCCAAACAAGAGCTCACAAACCTCAGGCAGGACTTTGATGCAGCCTTGGAGAAAAAAGTGGCTGCATTTCAAGAGGCCGCAGATGCACAACACACTGCAAAACTTAACCAAGAGAAGATAAGTGGGCTTTCGGATGAAATTGCAGCCATGCGCGGAACGCTTAATCAAGTGAAGCTTGCATCTGCTCAAGCACAAAAAGATCATTACAAGCTTATGGAAGAAAAAGAAGCCCGGGTCCTGTCCCTTCAAACAGCCAAGGCAGAGACGGAGGACAAGATCCAGGCGTTGAAGGAAGAAGAAGCTGAAGCTGGGAGCCCGAGAGGAAATTACCTTGAAGAGAAAATGGAAGAAACTACAGAAGCAATTAGGCTTCTTCGAGAGCAACTGAAAGATATCCGAGATTCAGATGAAGAATCATTTAGGAATGCAACTTCAGAGTTGGACGATGCCAAGAAGACGCTGCAGGAAGTTTTAGCACAAGAAAGCTCACTTCAGAGCTCTATGCAGCCCCTAAAGCTCGAAATAGAGAATGCCAAAAGGGAAAACTCCGAGTTGAGGCAGAAACAAGTAAAAGTAGAATTAATGACAAAGGCTCTAAAAGCTGAACTAGAGAAAAGTAAAGAGGAACTCGGAGCAGCTATTGCTGAGCGGGCTAAAGCAGGAGATGATTCCGAGAACCAACACTTGAGACTCCAAGAGCTAACATCAGAAATAGAGAAGGCAAGGCGAGAAGCAGAAGAGATGAACAGAAACATGCAAGTACTGAAACAAGAAGCCGAAACGTCGCGAGCCAAAGAGAAGGAAGTGGAGGAGAAACTTGAAATTGCACTAAAGGAGGCTGCAGAAGCAAAATCAGCAGAGAAACTAGCAAACGACAAGATGCGTAGTACTGACAATGCCCAGGCTGCAACAAATGGAAGGATTAGATTATCAGCCGTAGAGTTTGAGTCCTTGAAAAGGAAAGTAAAGGAAGCTGAACATTCGGCTGATGTGAAAGTGGCGACTGCTGTGGCTCAAGTGGAGGCCATTAATTTAAGCGAGAGGGATGCGCTTGCAAAGTTGGAGGAAAGCTTGAAAGAGACTGAGGATATAGAAGCTGAAACTAAGGATGCTTTGAAGCGGGCAGAGATGGCTGATGCAGCAAAACAGGCCCTAGAAAGTGAACTGACGAGGTTGCGTCAACTTGAACAAAACAAGGTAGATGGAGAAATTTCTTGTATTAATTAATTAATTAATGAAGACTTAGGAATCCAAATCAAAACCAGCCAAAGAAGAGGGTGCATGCATGGGTGCAGAACAATGTCAATTAAAAATACTAAATTTAATTTCTGATCAAGGAAACCATAAAAGAATGACCATATATTGTCAGATACATATATAAATTTATCATCACAACTGCAAGGTGGAATTGATCTTTTGTATTTGTGCTACCTAGTTATAGCATGAATTACATTACACAAGGCAGATAGAATGTAGAATATAATTAAGATCAAATACTCATATAAATATATATATATATAGAAAATAGATCAGGTCCGGACTCCCGTACGGGAGTAAAATCCGGACCTTTTTTTTTTTTTTTTTGCTTTTTTTTTTGAAACAACTAAAAAAAAAATTTTATGGAACTGAAATTTTTCAATAATACAGTGTTTTGGGTGTGTTTTTAATACCTACACCAACCAATGTATGTACAGTCTGCCCAGACTGTACAGACATGTTTTGTTATAGGCATCCAAATCACGCCCAAAACACTGTATAATGTAAAAATTCCAATTCCATAAATTTTTTTTTTTAGTTGTTTCAAAAAAAAAAGCAAAAAAAAAAAAAAAAAGTCCGGATTTTAACAAAATCCGGGAGTCCGGACCTGATCCGGACTCTATATATATATATATATATATATATATATATATATATATAATACCATGCACTATGGGCACTACAACAAAAAAGCTTATTTTCAACGGAATATTTCGTCGGTACTAAGATTATTCCGTCGAGGGTAACCTCATCTCCGACGGAAAATTCGATCAGAAATTCGGTCGTATATAAGCACGTCGAAAATAAGTCCGTCGATTCTTCGGTCGGGAAGCGACCGAACATTCCGTCGGCGTTAATCTATCCCCGACTGAAATGTGTCTTTCGAGGATATTCGGTCGATGATAATCATGCCACGTGGCACCCTGACAAAAATGGGACATCACCTTAAGAGCGACGGAATTCCGTCTACTTTATAACGCGTCCGTCGAGGATAGTCGGTCAAGGATATTCGGTCGAAGCTATGCATGTCACGTGGCACTATCCCGAAAATGGAAAGAAACTTAACCTCGACGGTTTTCCGTCGAGAATACCATTATTCCGTCGAGGTTACTGTTTCTTTTTTAATTTAAAATATTTTGTTTTTGTTTTTGGAATATCCAGGGATTTAACCCACATCATGTACTTGTATCTGTACCTGTTCCTGTACCTGTTTTCCCAACATCACATACACAAGATAAATTAAGCTAAATGTCAAAAACATCTCATTACTACGACTAGCATAACCGCAACAAACCAAAGTAATGAAATGTAAAACCGCATTAATCAAAGTAAATTAAACTAATGTAAATTACAAAAGATCCCACATCCCATTAAGCTAAGGGTCAAACCACAACAAAACCAAAGTAATTAATGCTAAGGTACTTTAAACTACAATATGTACGTCAAAAGTTATGTAAAATTAATAAAAAAGAATTTAAACTACAAAAGAATGTAAACTAAGTTAAGCTAGTAGAGCCCCTGGTGTGAGAAGGATCATCGGGCGGGCGTCGACGCTGTCCTGGAGTATGAAAATCGTCATCCCGCTCGTCAGTCCGCTCGTCACCCTGTTGATACAATATAATATAACTCATTAGTCCATATATATGATTCAAACGAAATAAATAACATGCAGAATATATATTTGTATTTAAAATGAAATATACCTGAGCAGTCGAGCGCTGACTCAACATCGGCCCAAACGCGTCCTCGACTAAGGTAACCACCATCCAAACAATCTTGTCGCGTATCGCGACCCACTGCTCCGGAGGAATACCCGTACTCTTGGCGGTGGCACCAGCTGCAATGTCCTGCGCAAGCTGATGGAGGCGAGAACGGCTGGGCGGGTCCTGACGATGGAACATCGGATCAGTCTCAAACCTCTCCGACACCACCGCCATAACACGCTGGAACAAAACTTCATCTAAGCCAGCGCCCGTATGTGATGGTCCCATGGGGGATCTCGGACGCAGACGCTGGCTAGAGCCTACAAAAATAAATATAACATGAATAATATTACAAGTTTACTTTATTCATAAACACAAAATAAACACAAATATTATACCTCCTGGCAGTGTATAAGCTGGTATCCTCGGTAACCCCAGCACTCGATTCCAGTCGGTAGTACTAGTGGGAGTATCCTGAGACGCGACCCAAAGAGTCGTCTCCTCGTCCTGAGATAAACTAATCTCGGGCGGAGGGACGGTGGAATCTAAAGTCTCAGCATCGCCCCTAGCAACCTGCAACTCTACTATACGTTGGCTGCGGAGCTTCTCAAACCGCTCCTGTAATTTGATATACAAGTGAGTTATCTTGGTATCATCATATAAATTATGTAATATTATCCTAATAATATCTATTATAGTAAATGTATTACCCGTATAGCTAGTGCTGTTGGAGATATCGTCGAACCCGAAGTAGAGCCCTTCGGCGTATGGACTCTATCCCAGAACTCGATCATAGTAGGAGGTTGGCCCAAGCTACTTCGCATGGCCTAGATCATATACATTAAATAAGATCACCTTAATTTATTATAGTTTCAATATAAGAATAAACTAAACTAAAGAGAAATACATACCGACTTAACCTCCTGAAACGACTGCGAGCCAGAAGTATGTACAACTCGCAGCTTGCCGCGATTCTTCTTCATCTTCTCCGACTTGGTCTTGAACGCAGCATCATCCCAGTACTCACACATCGCAGCCCATGCAGCATCTGATATTGCCAGCGGTTGATGATCTCGTAAAGTTGTCCCGGGCGTTTCTTCTATCGCCCGAACTGCCCTTTGTCGCATCAACTAATCCCCTACCATCATTTGGTATCCTACGGTACATCCAACTCCGGTCGGCTGACATCTTTAATTGAAGAAAATACCAAATTAGAATATATATGTCGTATATATCTAGTATATATCTACAGGGGTTAGGCTTCTATCCCGTTCCTGGATGCGTCTCCTCACTAGTGCCATTCACAAGGTGCGTGTTTATAATATTTTAAGAAAATTTCAGCATCACCTCCCCATGGTCTTCAAGTACACGAAATAGACCAAGACAACTTAGTCTAAGTATGCACTCGAAGAACATATGTAGAGACACCAGCTGAAAAATCCTCAAAAAATTATAAACACGTACGCACCTTGTGAATTAGCACCGACCTAAGTGAGAGATATAACATCCAGTAACAGTCCCAAACTGGGGACTATTCGGCATTCACTCCTACTGAGTGAATGTCAAACGGGTTTCTAAGTTTCAAAGTATATTACATATATATATTTTTGAGTGTATTGAAGAGCAAAGGGAGAGTATCATTGAGTTTATTAATAATTGTGAAAAACTAAGCAAATGCTACTTAGTTTATTAGTTGCAAATCTAAGTTTTATATTAGTTGCAGTTGAAGGTAATAGTACTCCAACCGGTTTCGTGGCAAAAATCGGATAAAAAAGGGGTCGTAGTTCCTGTTTGTGTCCTATACTCTATTAATAAAGTTAATTGAATTACTGTGGACATTCCTCACTGTTCCACCATAACAGATGACAACATCCTGAAGGAGTTCCATTAAGCTATTGAACAAAGTTCCAAGTTAAGCAACCCTCTAGATGAACGAACGATCACTTCTCTGCTATGAATGAATCATTGCCTGATATGGGTTCAATCCATGCCATAGAAAGCTTCTCACCAGTCCAAATACCCAACTGAGGAATTTGGAGTAGTGAGAAGTTGTCTATGTCATGGATTGGACCCATATCAGGCAATGCTTCATTCCTAGTAGAGAAGTGATCGTTCGTTCATCTAGAGGGTTGCTTAACCTATAACTTTGTTCAACAACTTAATGGAACCCCTTTCGTATGTTGGCATCTGTTATGATGGATCAGTGAGGAATGTCTTCAATAATTCAATTAACTTTATTATTCGAGTATAAGACACAAACAGAAACTACGACCCTTTTTTTTAATTGCTGTTGAGAAACCAGTTGGAGTACTATTTGCTGCAACTGCTACGTCGAATCCTACATACAAGGAAGTGCTTCATTTAATTTATATGTTATTATATTTGAAAATTGGGATAAACTAAGCAATTATGGTATTTGGTTTATTTTATCAATGAAAAACTAGGTAAATGTTACCCAGTCAACATGTATTTTATTTTATTTATTGAATATGTAGACAACTTATTATTCAGTCACTTTTAATTGTAGAAAACTAAGCAAATTCTACTTAGTTTATTATTTTATTCAGTTACTTCAGTTTTTTATGTAATGAAAAACTAAGCAAATGCTACTTAGTTTAAGATAATTATTGTATTTTATTTTATTTTACTATATTTATTTTATATGTTATTTATTTTTTATTATAATATATTATTTAAATTAATTAATTTTAATATATTCTAGTTTATTATTAAATTTATTTTAAAATTAATTTATTATTATACTTTTATTTATTTATGTATTTTAATTTATTTTATTTTGTATTATTTTATTTTATTTTATTTTACTATATATGTTTTACTTTAATTTAATTTAGTTAAATTAAATTAAATTTATTTATTTATTTAGATTTATTTTATTTTATTTTAAATTTTATTATAATATATTATATTATATTATATTGTTTTATATTATATTATATTATATTATATTGTATTATATTATATTATATTATATTATATTAAAGTTATTTAAAGCTCCTAGTATTTTTTTGTATTAATTTATTAATTTATATAAATATTTATTTATTATATTATAATATATTGTCTTTTATATAGTTAATTAAATATTTATTTATTACCATCTATAACTTCCACGGAAATTCAGTCGAAAATTCCGTCGGAATTAATACTTAACACCAAAATAAGAGAAGTCTTCAATTGATTCACAAACTGAAAAAGGCAGAAATCAGAACACTGCAAATTAAGTTTATCACACTGCATTATAACTACTCAATATACACATTATATAACTGGATGGGCACAAATTAAACACCAATACAGTAAACCAATATCAGTCACCGAGCATTAGCGACATCTCAATCTCAAAATCAGTTTCATACCAAACGGATTTTAGCAAACTATAATAGAAAATCTCAATTTCAACAAAACTGCGTCAGAAAGTTAGGGTTTAAATGTACATTTCAATAGAATATTTCAACACTATCAACAATATTTCAACACTTTCAACAATATTTAAATAGAAAATTTAGGGTTCAAAGTACTTATACCCAAATTCATGCATAATCATATACATATCTGAAAATTAAGGGTTCTAAATTTAAAATTAATTGAAAAAACTAACCTTAATTTGAGAGAGAAGGAGGAGCAGAGAGGGACTAGAGAGAGCACCAGAGGGAGCCGGAGGTGAGGCTGCCGGCGAGGACGAGGAGAGGTGCGGCGGCCGGTGAGGAGAAGGATGGGAGGAGGGACAGAGAGAGAAAGTTGCAGAGCAAAGAGAGAAAAGATAGAGAAAAGAAAAAAAAAGAAATGAGGAGAAGCTGAAGTGAGGCTCGCGTCTGTTAGTATTTTAAGGACTATTTCCGACGGAACTCACTCGGTATTACTTTAGTCGATGATAAAGTATCCTCGACGGACACTCAGTCGATATTAATAGTTCTTTCGTCGAGGTTGTTTTTGGCACTGGAGGGAAACTTTCGCGCCACAGGCATGGTATAGGATCGACTGAATTCAGTCGAAGTAGTATTATTATCGAGGGAATTATGAACGACTGAATATTCCGTCGGCACTAAGTTAATCCCGAGCTACGCCATTCAGTCGACCTTTATTCCGTCGTAAATAGTCCTATTTCTTGTAGTGGGGAAGCTAGAATATTTTAATGTTGACGTAGCAGAAGTAAACAAAAATCGTTATCAATTGTTGAACCGCGCACGATTGCCAACGATAACCTTCTACAAGCTATTGATTCTACGAATTCCGGAAAATAGGTAACAAAATTCTAATTCAGAGAATTTTGAAAAATAAGAGAAATCTATTAGTCATCAAAAACTGCTTCTTCCGATCATAACAAACGTTTAAATAACAAGACGCTAAAAGCAGAATCTAAAACGGAAAAGAAAAACTAATAAGGAAAATTACAAAAATAACTCAAAAACAATAAAATGTAATTTTGAAGGCCTAAACGATGAAATTTGACCAAAAAATCCTACAGTACACTTAGTGATTTTTGATCGTTGACCCGTTTCCAATGAAATTTGGCTCCGAAAAAGTCAAAATCCGACACTCCAAACTTGACAAAAATTACCAATTTGCCACTGAATCAAATCTTTCCAAAAACAGAATCAAATCTTTTCATAAACTGACATGCTTGCTCTTCAACCGTATCGTATATCCTATTATATATATACACAGCTTTTGAAGATAGAATGTCATTTACTCTAATTAACCCGTGCATTCTTCATAAGGGAGATATTTCCAATTGACTCTTTGATCCATGCACCTCTCTCGTCAGAGGATAAGAGGGGTACCACTAGAGTCGGAGTTGTTTGGTGCATGCGCGAATGTGTACATACAGGATCAGTTAGAGTGAAGTTGTCACAAATTAATTTCACTGTAACAAGTTTATATTATTTTTCAGTGCATGAGTTATAAAAAATATTGCTACAAAACTTCACACGTACGTACTTGTTTATATTTATAGGAAAAATAGAAAATATATGAGGATATTTGTCCATGGAACAAATATACATGGAAATAATATTTTTTTTCCTTTGTAAAAATAATTTTAAACATGTCTAAAACTAGAGCAAACAATGGTTTCTATAAGAAGACCCATATGTGGGACCAAAAATCTGAAAATATGTTGGAAAAATATAAACAAGAAAAGAGACAAGTACTAATAAGTTAACTGCCTAAGAGATTCCTTCCTCGGCCTTTGCATGTGTGTATGTAATGTGCTTCTCTGTTTGCTATGCTGTGATGTTATCAAAGGGAATAAAAAACATGTCCAAATAAGTCAAATTTGACTTTTTGACATTTTTTTGTCCTTGGTAAAATAGTAAAATTTAATTACAAATATATTTGTATACCTGTTTTATATGAAGATGAAGATGAAGATGAAGATGAAGATGCCTAACTATCTGTCTCATGCACAAGGCAGCTGCATGTTGTTAAAGGTAAGCTTTTGGTGTACAATATTAATTGTAGCTGTATTGTTAGCTGCTCATCTTTTAACTCTTTTCCTCAATTTTCTGTCAGGAAGTAATAATTTTAAATGTAGTACCACCATTCTCCATAGCAAATACATAAATATCTTCTCTTTGATAGTATTTAAATATTATTTTTTGTAAGGAAAGTTTATATGGTTCCTCTAATTTACGTTATTGGTCTGTTTTTGTCTTCACTTTTGAAATGCCATTGGTCAAATTTTCTACTGTAGCAATGTTAAATTAGCTTCAGAAGAAACTGTTACTTGAGCAAGGTGAAGTCTTGTGTATATATGTCCTTGATTGTTTTGTTCCTAATTAAGTGAATGTTGTTGTCCGCTAGTACGTCTAGCGAGTGTGATGATTTTTTTGACTTGGCCTTAGTAGACTTAGTTCTGACCAAAATTAATTATAAATCTGTCAATTAGAATTATTAGCGAACGGCGTATGTTCATTTTAAATCGCAGTCCTTCATTTTTATAATGAAAGGTATAGATGCTATATGTCTATTTTTGATCCATAAAAAATAGATGCTATGAATAATTGCCTATATATATATATGAGATCAATCTTTAGCCTCAGTTGTAAGATTAAAATTATCTTTATAACAAATCGTAACCGTTGTATCGTCAGTAGAAAGAATCTCTCATCCGCATTTTAATATGGGGATCATGAATGCATGTACTTTAATCCCTAACAACTCCAACGTATTAAAGTGCAAACAAAGAGATTATTTTTACTGTCAGATCAGCGATTTGATGACCAACGATTTGCTATCAGATCCACAATTAGACAATTATGTTCTGTTGTAAGTAAAAATAATGCTACCTCCGTTTTTAAAAGATTGTCGTTTTTTTTAAAAAAATTATTCTAAAAAATTTGTCGTTTACAACTTTCGAGGAAAATAAATTATATTTTCCTATATTAGTCTTACTTTCTCTTATTGTCCCAAGAAATTTTCTCCTTGTATTAATAGTTTTCAACTTCTCATAAAAGGGTAGTGATGAAATTTCAAACAAATTTTACTTGGTAAATAATATTTTCTTAATCCATGTACAAAAATCTTAAATGACAATCTTTTAAGAACGAAGTTACTATTAATCTTACAATTATAGCTATGGATTAGTCTCATACATATATAAACATATATATGTAAATATATAATATGTAAGTATATGCGTATGGAAAGCCAGAATAATATTGTCTAATTTCATTATTCTAATAACAATAATGATATACCCTCCAAATTAGACTGCTACCGAACTACTCGATACGCAAATACTCATCTTTTGTTGACTTTTCTAATAAGTGTGTCCTAAATAGTCAACTTAATTGCCTTGGGCTTAACAATTATTCATATGAATATTGGGGCTACAAAAATAAACAACCAATATTACTTATAACCAATTAAATCATCTACACATGTCGTGGAGACTTCATTAATATTATTGTTTTTTTCTTGGAGAGTAGATGAGATCAGATGGAATATCCGAATATGAACCAGCATCGCCGGAACAACTTGTCAATGCTCAATGCTGCTAATATTTATACACACACACACACATATATATATAGATTATAGATTTAAAATATATAGTACCTCTTTTAAAAAATAAAATAATATTAAAATAGAGTGGTCCAACTTACTTTCCTTTTATTTATAAAAATGTCACTCGCGACCCTACAAATCTTTAAAAGAATCATCAAAACGACGTAATTTTAATAAAAATATGTTATTTAAGATAAGTAAAGAGTTATGCTTTAGATCCGTTCTATATATATATATATATATATATATATATATATATATATATATATATATATATATATATTTAACATAGTGTTGCGGTAGGCCAACCTTTATCGTAATACTTCATCCGTTCCTATAAGATTGTCGTTTAAGGTTTTTGCACATGAATTATGAAAGTCATTTACTACTACCATTTAACAATTAAAATTTGTGTTTGTTGTTTAAGGTATTTATATATATACTTATACTTTTAGACTTTTCTCTCGCAAGAAGGAAGAAAAGGAGGAGGAGAAGGAAGAAGGAAGAAGAAAACAATTGTTAATCATCGATCGATCAGAGGTGTTTAATAAATTCATATATATATATATATATATATATTTGTTTCCGGAGAAAATGGAGATAACTAGTGGTAGTAGTAGTAGTAGGAGTGAGATTGAAGAAGAGATGAATAGTAATGATGGTATACAAGTAGGTTTGGAGTCCATCATGGAAGAAATAGAATTGGCTTCTGCTGCTGCTGCTGATGATGATGATGATAATGTTTATTATGTTGCAATACTTGGGAAGAGTAGTGATGAGGAGGAATCCAGCATGGACGCCCTTGTTTGGACACTGAACAACATTATTCCTATGGCTATGGATCCTCCTTCATCTCTTGTCTATCTCATTCATGTCTTCCCTCAGCTCCACTTCATTCCTACCCCATGTACGTACGTACCTACGTTTATCATTATATATTAAACCCCCCTCTCTCTCACACACACACACTGGATATATCTATTATTTTGAGTAAATATTTGATGCTGCATATATATATACACGACTGATCGAGAAGTGTTACAATATCATTAGGACCATATAAAGATAGTTTTGTTCAAAATAAATACTTCATTAATGATGTGCGATGATTCTACTTGATATATATATATATATATATATATATATATATGGGATATCATTCGTGGCAAACGTTTGCTCGAAACACTGTTCAGCAAACAAGTTTACATCCGTTGATCCATACATTTAAATGCTGAGATTGATTAGCGGCAGTCCACATCCCCAAATATATAGTTAAGTTACCGAACTGCCCCTCCAAAATTTGACCATCCTACCGTATGAGCCTGTAGCGGCAACTGACATTACTTTGGAAAGATCATCACTAATGTAGCGGCAGTACACATTCAACTTTAGAGAGACTCCAATATTTGTATGTTTAATAAGCTTATCAAATTAAGCTATTAGTACGTTTGATAAGTATTATTATATATGTATCTGGAGAAAATAACATATTAATATTACAATTACTATTGTAAAAATATTAAACATATTAATGTTTTTATTATTATTATTACATAATATTAAACTAATAATAATATTGAATATTAATATTGAAATTAATATTATTATTATGTAATAATAATAATAAAAATATTAATATTAATATTAATATTACTTTGGAAAGCCTGTAGCGGCACCATTTCTTACAATTTCTTAGCTGTAATATTAATATTAAATTAATTATAATATTAATTAATATTATGTAATAATAATAATAAATTACATAATATTATTAATTAATAATATTATTAATTTAATATTATTACATAATTAATTTAATATTATGTAATAATAATAATAAAAATATTAATATGTTTAATATTTTTACAATAATAATTGTAATATTAATATGTTATTTTCTCCAGATACATATATAATAATACTCATCAAATGTACTAATAGCTTAATGTGTACTGTCGCTACATTAGTGGTGATCTTTCCAAAGTAATGCCAGTTGTCGCTACAGGTTCATACGGTAGGGTGGTCAAATTTTGGAGGGGCAGTTCGGTAACTTAGCTATATATTTGGGGGATGTGGACTGACGATACAAGCTGTAGCGGCATAGAGAAAATTTAACCAATCTCAGCCTTTAAATGTATGGATCAACGGATGTAAACTTGTATGCTGAACAGTGCTTCGAGCAAACGTTTGTCACGGATGATTTTCCTATATATATATATATATATATATATATATATATATATATATATATATATATATATATATATATATACTGAAAGGATCAGAGCATACCCCTTGATCCTACATACCTTGCATACCCCCTTTTACGACAGTTCGGTCCGTCATTATAGGTTCGGTCTGTCGTTATATGTTGTTCATCGCTAAAAATTAAAACGACGATTCTTTGCGACAGACCGAATCGGCGCTAAAGGGACGGAGGTGAGAATAAGGGGGTGAGCCTTTTAAATGGACTATATATATATATATATATATATATATATATATATATATATATATATATATACGGTCCGGATCAAGAGCATACCCCTTATCCAACTCACCCGAGCTCACCCTCCTTTTAGCGACGGACCCGGCGACGGTTCGATCATAAAACCGTCGTCTATACTTTTAGCGACGTTATATGTTGTCCGTCGCTAAAAGTATAGACGACGGTTGTATGACCGAACCATCGCCGGGTCCGTCGCTAAAGGGGGTGAGCTCGGGTGAGTTAGATAAGGGGTAAGCTCTTGATCCTTGCTCTCTCTCTCTCTCTCTCTCTCTATATATATATATATATATATATATATATATATATATATATAGTCAGAATTAGGTAAGGACTCCCTTACTTTGTTAAAATGCAGATTTTTTTTTTGGTTTTTTTTAATAACTAAAAAAAAAGCTTAATATTTTATGGAACTGAAATTTTTTCATAATACAGTGTTTTGGATGTGATTTGGGTACGTATAACAAAATATGTATGTACAGTCTGGGCAGACTGTACCACCACTTTTTGGTATAGGTATTCAAAACACGCCCAAAATATTATATTATGGAAAAATATCAGTTCCATAAAATATTAAATATTTTTTTTAGTTGTTTAAAAAAAAACCAAAAAAAAAGTCCGCATTTAACAAAGTAAGGGAGCCCTCACCTGATCGGTTCTGTATATATATATATATATATATATATATATATATATATATATATATATATATATATATATATATATATATATATGAAAAAATATATGTACACAGCTGTGTATTACACAGTTGGCTATAGCGACGATTTTTTTGGCTATAACGACAGTTTCACCCGTCGCCATAGCTATTCTGAGCTATGGCGACGGGTCGTCTGTCGCCATAGCCCTATATTGTGTAATACACAGCTGTGTATATATATATAGTCCATAAATATATATGAAATTGCATAGCTATACATACTCCTAAATGTACACAGTCTACGATCGTAAAGTTAAGTCACCCTACAATTGTAGAGTAGTCATTCTAAGATCTGAGGATTCACTCTACGTTTCTACGGTAGTAGAGTAACTACACTACTATCAGTCAGTGATTACTCTACTATCATAGGGTGACTCAACTCTACGATCGTAGAAGTGTGCAACTCCATTTTTTCCTATATATATATATTGACAAATGAATGAAAATTTAACTTACATTAAGGACTTGGATCCTCTCTATTTCAAACGAAATAAAGACTCTATTTTAGAGTCCAGATTTAAAATGATTTAGAATGTAGTGTCATGATGATGAAAGAGAGAGATGATGATGATAGAAAATATACAAGAAATAGAGAATCTTCATTTAATTTGAAATGGAGAGGATCCTAATTCGTTAAGAAGATGGGATATATACCTAACTGGCTAATTCATTATTAAAAACAATGTGTTCTTGTCTAAACATATCTTGTTTCATTAATAATGTTTTTGTTATCCGCTAGTGTTTGTCTCGTACCAAAAGATACAAAGATGTTTCATCAATGAAATGAAGTTGTGTTCTTATGCTATGCCTATTGAGTTTTAATAAATCAACTCCAGTCTAGGACTTGGATAACCCAATGAAATGGCTTATGCTAATAAAGAAAAATACAAACTGGTCAAGGGTAAGTCTTGCCCTTGCCCTAGCTTTAATATACAGTAGTGTCATTGTTTCTACTTGGCCATATTAATGAAGTTGATATCTGCCATATTAATTAAGTTGATATTTTCTCAACCAAGAGTGAGTGACTCTGATTATTTGTGCATGTATATGTTAATTATATATATAGTAGGAAAGCTTCCAATAAGTCGAGTGAACCCAGAGCAGAAGGAGAAGTACTTGATTCAAGAAAGAGGCAAGAGGAGAGATTTCCTTCAAAAATTCCTTGGTATCTGCTCTGCCTCTAAGGTACACAAATCTTTCTGCCATACATGCATATATATACAAGTAAATGGAGATGATATCAACACCTTTTATTATTCCTTCCAAATATAATGAGATGCTTGCAGGTTAAAGTGGAAACCATATTGATTGAGAGTGACATGGAGGCAAAAGCAATACTGGACCTCATTCCTATCCTCAACATAAGAAAGTTGGTCCTCGGTACCTCCAAATCCACTCTAAGGTATTCCCTCGATCCGTACTAAACTGAAAGTCTCATTTGACTTGTGATTTTTTCACGCATGTCAAGATTAATGTTTGACATGCCTTCCATCCCAAAATAAAAGTCTTATTTGACTTTTTCACGCGTGTCAACATTCATCATCAACATACTTAAACATAAACATTTTTTTTGTCAATATCAATGTATGTAGGAAACTGAGGTCTAGAAAAGGAAATGAGAGTACTGCTGATCAGATGCTGCAAAATGTACCAGAATTCTGTGAGCTTAACATCATATGTGAAGGGGAGAAACTAGTGTTCGATGATCAGGCCCCAATAATTGGGCAACAATCTCCATCTCCAAGACCACACAACAATAATGCTATGATTGAGAATAGTATCAATAATGATGATAAAACTACAAGTCCAAAACTTCCCATGGAAGAGCAGGTTCGGATCAGCGAGTCCTTTAGTTGCAGCTGCTTTAAACCAAAAGCTCTTGCATGACACTTGCGGGGAGAGCATCAGACGCGTGCTGCAAATTTTAATTATTATGGCATCCAGATCTTTAATAAAAACCTCATTCATCGCCATTTTGTTTGTTCATCATCACTCTTGCCATATACAAGCAAGCACAAATTTGTTATAATGTGCAACTCAACTGATAAATGTAATGAGCATTTATCATAAATTTTACCACCACCATTATGTCAAACATACATTTAGCTTCTTCTTCTTGTATAAACCGCAGTAAACATGATGCAGAAGAGAATAATGACAAACAAAACTGCAGTTCAAATTCTGGTTCATTAAAAAGCATTTGCAAACTCGGGTATGTCTGAGATTGTGCTACGTACATGATCTTTAAAATGATAAAAATTTCCAAAAAGAGATACCTTGAGAAGAATGTACAAATCAAACTGTTGATCTCAATGATGAACCCCCATGACTTTTCCTCCCTCCTATTTTATCGTACATTCGTTCGAGTTCGTGTTTTTTCTCAGATTCTTGGACCAGAAGTAGCGCACTGACCTTCAAAATCATAGGCAATTGAGAAAGGGAGTCATCTTTATGCCTGAAACTGAAGGCGTTCCCATCCATCATCGTGCAGATACAGAGCTGAAACTGTTGCAAGCAGCAACATCATAATACTATTTATGTTTAAGATAATCAATACGGCTGAAATGTTCAGATCGTTTTCAATACCCATAAACAAAATCAATTTAATTGCAACCAAAACCAACTTTTTTTCTAGAAGAAATCAAACTCCAAGTAATTGTTGGAACTTTTCTGATCAGGAGCAGCTGCAGTTTTTTCACTTGATGAAGCTGGGGCAGGTATTTGCTCATACTCAACTGGCTTAGGGATCTCAGGTGGGGTAGCACAGCGTATCAAGGCCCAATTCACACCTTCAAAGAAGGGATGCTGCTTAATCTCAGTGGCCCCTCTTTTATAAGCCAATCTGTTCTGCGGTTCTTTTATGAGCAAACCCCTAATCAAATCTCTAGCAGCAGGACTGACGGTTGTTGACTCGGGAAAACGAAGAGGCTGGCCCACAACATTACACAATGTTGCTCGATTGTCAGATCCTTTAAACGGGGTTTTACCAAATAACAATTCATATAAAAAGATCCCGAATGTCCACCAATCTACAGCACTTCCATGACCTTCTCCCTTGATTATCTCAGGTGCCAAATACTCGTGTGTCCCAACAAATGACATGGACCGAGCACTGGTCGGCTCAGCAATGAGCTCGGGTAAAGGGCTCACTTGATTTCCAATATCATTTTTGGGTTTGTGATCTTTCTTGGACTTTATAGAAAAGAAGCGGGGCGAGAAGCATGAGGTAGGAACTACGCAGGACGGCTGAATACAGGAAGGCTTGATGCAGGCTGACTGGGCACAGTAAACAGTGCTTCTCCGAAGGGGCTCTGACTCCATGGATGAGGTCCTGACGAGAGTTGGGCTAACAGTGCAACGAAGAGAGAGGTCAAAGTCTGAGAGCATTATGTGTCCATCTTCCCTTACAAGGACATTTTCTGGCTTAAGGTCACGATAAACAATCCCAAGCATGTGGAGATATTCCAAAGCTAGGAGAACTTCTGCGACATAAAATCTGCAGAATAACAATTTTGAAAAAGCTTCAAATTCAACAAAGTTGATCTAGCAACCATTCTAACACCAATCTGACATTTCAAGTTCCAAAATAAAGTGTTTCAAGTTTTTGATTGTAGAACTTAGCCACTATGGTCTTTGAGGACCACTATTTTATAATGAATTTTAAGTTGATAACATTCCCAAAGCCTTGATGATAAGATCCCCAATTGTAAGTCTTACGCATTTAGTGGAGCAAAGGGCTACAATCACTAGAGGGAAAGCAAGGGAACGTGACAGTATTAAACTATGACATGCAAGAGTTCATCACAAAGTCCCAAGTCCTATCAATGTTTACGTTCCATACCACATAGAATATTAACAATTTTAAGTCTCAGTCTAACCCTTCACTATTATTTTGGTATGCAACAAGAAGCTTAGTACTTCTGTAGAGAAAGAGACAGACTTCTTCATGAAACTCTTAACATATATAGGTAAGTCATTCACAGAGCAATTGATATAAATAAACCTATTAAACAGAAACTGCTCAGCAAAATCAAACTCCCTAGCCTGATAAATATACGTAATATGAAATGACAAAAGGATTAAAGGAGCAAAACATAAAATTGAGAAGCTTGCACCCATTTTTCACTTGCATCAGCACCAGAAATAGGACAACTCTTTTTTCTTAAAAAAAGCCACAAGGAAAGTAAGGCAAATAAGGAAACCTCTAATAGAGGCACATAAAACTTTTCAAATAATGAAGCGAGTTAGATGCATATCTAGGATCAATTTGAGAATAACTAAAGCATTTTTAATGGGGAGAATAATTATTTGGATCTATATTTTAGGAAAATAAACCAAAAAGAAAGAAAATTTCCATAAACCTTTTAATGCCGACCCGACTCACATTGAGCCAAGTGCCCATTTTTAATGGGGGAGAATAAATTATTTGGATCTATATTTTAGGAAAAATAAAGCAAAAAAGAAAGAAATTTTACATAAACCTTTTAATGCAAGATAAGACCACAATAATAAACAGCAAGATGTAAACGCGTAATATTTCAATCGTAGGTGATAAGAATTGGAGTGTTCTAGAAGCCCTTCACTCGGAAGGATGGAGTCAGTGATAAGAATTGGAGTGTTACAGAAGCCCTTCACTCGGAAGGATGAGCTGACTCCGCTGAGGACAGAAGTGACAGAAGTTCTACAACTGTCTTTTACAGTAATAAGAAAGATAACCGTAGATCAATAAGAACAAGCATACCAACTACTACAACAAAAGTAATATATACAGTAATATTCTCATTTCAGATCAGGAAGAAATGAGAAGAAAGCTTACTTTACTGCTAGTTCTGAAAAATGTTTCCCTTGCTGTCTCTGCCTAAGTGTATGCAGGTCTCCTCCAGGGCAGAACTCCATCACCAAACATGAAAACTTGTCTGTCTCAAAATGTGTGTATAAAGTTGGAAGGAAGGGGTGGTCCAGAGATTGAAGTATCTCCCTTTCAGTCTGAGCCCTAAGAAACTTCTTCTGAGTAGCTAGAGCTGCTTTATCCATAACTTTCATTGCAAAATAAGACTTGGTTCCACGTAACTCTGCGAGGTAAACACTCCCAAAGTCTCCACGGCCCAACCTATTGAGCAATCTAAAGTGGCTCAAACCCAAAGCTCCATCTCTCACTCGGACAACTTGGATGGCCTCCCATCTTGAATCATTGGTTTTATGGGGCTTGCTAATACTGGTAATAAAACTGCTGCTTGTGCTCTCATCACTCACATCAGAGCTTGTGCTTCCTCTACACATACTACTCTTTCCACTCTTAACATAGTCGAGATGATCGCTAATCTTGGCACTCCCGCTGGTTTTCGCAAGGCCGCTGGTCCCATCACTGACTTTAGCAGAAACTGAACTATTCTTCACACTTCCATGCTCAGATATTTTCCTCTCATGATCAGCAGATACTTCTAATGAGCTTTGAGTCTCATTTCCTGCGGGACTACCTATAATTGACAATTTTTCAACACTGGGATAGGAATTACTCGAATCAGCCTTATTAGCTAATGAATCGGAAGATCCAATTTGATAAGAACTTGGTGGTATACTATTTGGCTTCACTGTAATCTGTGCAGATATTGACAGTTGTTCATGGGGAACCGGTTTCAGTATAGTTGCCTTTGATATCTGCAAGGGCAAAGACATTGCCTCTACTGTTTGATGAGCACCAGCAGCTTTTTGTTTCTGTTCAGGTGGAGGTCTAGCACCAATTTTGGAGGCCATTGGAGGGAACAAAGACTCTTTTTAAAGATCAGATTCAACAAAACCATCTAGTAATCATATTTCTTTCCACTAACAGCACAACATAAATTCCCTCTAGCACTGCGACCACATTTTCAAACAATTGAAATGATCACCAAGATGTTATAAAGTGTTTCGGCAGAAGCCAGTTTCAATAACGTGATAGAGATTGATCAAGATTTAAACATTATAAATGACTTACAAAAAATGCTGCATAAAAGAAATTAATGCAACTTTTCAGGAAAAAAATGACATGACCTATTGACCTTGCACTACATAAAAACAAGAAAGTTCAAGCAGATAAGTTGGAACTGCTACATGTCAGCATAAAAGTATTGGCAGAGGCATTGAAAGAGGTAGATTCGGAATTAAGTAGAGAATGAAAAGTTCAGTCATGCAACTCTTCACCAAAAGGAGAAATGAAACATAAAACCAAAATCAGTTCCATGAAAATCAAAAAAGTAGAGCTCAGAAGAAATATAGGGGATTGAAGGACCACCAAAAAAAAAGGTAAGAACATACTCAATTACCTCACTCCTGAAGAAATGTGGTTTCATAATAAGCACCTATTAATCCCATAAAGATGAAATCAAATACATGAACATGGGTCATTTCAATAAAAACCAGATCTTGACCACAGAATCACAATTTATCAACCAAACCCAATACAGATCCAACAATCACAGAGTGACCCAGATTCAAAAGACAAATCTACACTCGGTGCAAAAAATAAAATAGAAAAGTAAAGCAGAGAAAAAGAGTACCTAAATTTCCATAGAATCAGAAACCAAACTTCAGAGCTTCTTTGTTTTAACAGTGAAAAGGAGAAATTCTCAGAGCCTGTTAACACCTATACGGCTATACCCAGTTGGGAAAGGAATGCTTGAAGAGTAACAAAATTGACCGGGCCTCTCTGCTTCTGAACTATTTGTCGAATGAGACGGGGATCCAAGCAACTTTTATTTTATTTTTTATTTCCCAAAATTTTAATTGATTAATAACTCAATTCCAAAATTAAGGATATGTTTCTTTTGCCCTTTTTAAGATTAAAGATAAATTTCAAACTAGTATAAAATAAGATTAAAAAAATATATGAGAGAAACTGCATATAATTAGGAAAGTTATTACACAAAAATAACGACACGAAATGTCTCTCACATGCAGTGTAGTATTATCATGCTTATTATTATATGTTCAGTCAATTAGATTATTTTAAAAATACTATTATCATGTCATTAATATGTCTAATATTATAAATATATTTTAAAACAATAAAATTTTAGCTATTGATATTGTTTGTCAAATTCTGGCCATGTAATTTTTGCTCTAACAATATTAATATGTTAAATATTTTTTAAAAATATATATATATATATATATATATATATTTCTTATTAAAATGGATGATATAAATATAAATGATGAATACGGTTATTTCATATGCTAAGTTGGTCAATTAATTAATATAGTACTGACACACAGATTACCTCTCAATCTGCTTGTCGAGAGATCAGTCAATTCATCAAAATTAACTAACCACTCCCATAAATGATTATTTTTACTAGTACAGTAGTACCATTTTTCATTGTTATGCAAATCCTGAAAAAGGGAGAGCAGATCCTTTGTCTCCAAATTTTTGTCATCTTGTGTCCTCTCATTTAAATTTTGACACCTAATTCTTACTTAACATTAATTAATTATAAAATAAAATAAAAAAATATGTGTCAAAATTTAATTAAAAAACACAAAAAAGACAGAAAATTTAAGGAAAAAGGATGTGCTTTCCTTAAAAAGAAGGGGTTGGAATCAAGATGTTGGACTCTTCGGGCTGAATTACCTGTCTGTCATGCCGCATAAGACTTCTGTATATAATTACCAAACTACCCTTCGTTTTGTTCCACTTTTTACTGTTGAATGCCGAACTCCTAAATTTGCGGTACCTCTCACAGAGAATCATGCTTACGGTACAAGTACTTGATTGCTATTCCCTCTTCTCAAGATTAATTTTGATACAATTTAATTTTTAAAATCAAATGACAGTATAAATATCATTAATTGAAATAAATTCTGGTTATTTTTAAATACAATAAATTTAATGTCATATAAAAATTATTCACATACACTAATATGTATATTGGTATGATCCATATTCAGAACAAGTGATATGGGGCATACCAATATACTCTCTCCGTCTCTAATTATTTGACGTTTTAGAATTTTTTATTTGTCCCTAATTATTTGGCTTTTGTTCAAATCTAGGAGAATTAATGATAATTTTTTTTAAAATTATCCCTCATTAATCTGCCTATTTTTTATACTTTAAACTCTTTCTCTCTCCTTATCCCAACAAAATTCTCCTTATCCCAACAAAAGATTTAAGAAAATTATATTTCCTCATATATTTCATTTATATAAGGAAATGATATTCCCACGTGTAATTTTAATATTTTCACATATGCTTCTCTTACATAAAGGTGTTGGAATTTGAGCCTACATTAATATAGGTGTTATTAATTATTTTTAATGATTCCATATATTAATATGTTCTACTCCATGAGTAGATTAAATTAAGTATTTGGAAGCTCAAATTCATGGAGTAATGAATGAGATATTAACTCACAAAGATCATAAAAAAAGATAATAAATAGATATGGGAAAAACCAAGTCCCACATATGATAGAAATTAAATATTTTATATGTTTATATGCAAGGAAAGTGCTCTTAGGTTTGAGCCCCAAGGGGCACCCCACTTTTGTGGAAGGGAGAGGATCTAGCCAAGGCTAGGTTCGAACCCACACGTGCGTGTCGCCACCGCCGTCCTGCCAGGCTCGGGCACGTGGGTCGTGTATATAATTTTTTAGACAAAATTTATTTAAATTTTTTAATTAAAATTTATATAAATTTTATTTATTTAATTCTATTATCAAAACTGTCTCGTTTTGAAAGCTGTATTTATTATATTATCAAAACTGTGTCGTTTTGAGAAGCGGTATTATCAAAACTGTGTCGTTTTGAGGAAGCGGTATCTGTAAGTTTGAACGGGCGGCCCAAAACTACGTCCTTTTGTCGCGCCTTTTCATATAAGCCTAAAACTACGTAGTTTTGGTTCTACTAACACTTAAACTACGTCGTTTTAATAAACTGAACAGTTGCGCCTATTCTATAAATGATCAAAACTACGTCGTTTTGACCAATAGATACAAATAATACCTTTACAAAAGGCACCCCATGCCTTTTCAGTGGTGAGGTACCCATCCGAAGGGTCACCAACCCTCCTATAAATAGATAGGAGGGGTGATTCATTCAAATATCAAGCAATTAGCATATTTAGTCATTTTAGTATTCTTTTTTTCATCATTTTCATAGTTCTAAAAAGCGAGAATTAGAGCATTCAATTTTGGTTCGTTGTGTATATCTTTTGTAGTGCTGCTAAGATATACGAAGTCATTGTATCCTAGGAGACAAGTGCTATCAACTCTGAGCACCATACGGAGGGCAAAATTGTCTTAAGGACATAGTACCAAGTACTAGCCTTGACAAATTACTTTCTACAAGATAAGTTCATATAAATATATATATATAATTTCCTTTAAGTTTTACTAACATTCTTAAGACAATTATTATTTATATATATATTTGTAACAAATATGGATACCAATTCTGTTACTATAATTGGTTCTTCTTCTACACCTTCTATACCAAATGTTCTTGTGAACCATGGTGAAAAACCAGAAAAGTTCAATGGAACGGAATTTAAAAGATGGCAACAAAAGATGTTGTTTTATCTCACAACTTTGAACCTGACGAGGTTTCTTCACGAAGATCCCTCTGTGCTCAAAGAAGATGAAACAGACGGGCAAGTTGTTGCTGCAATAGATGCATGGAAACATGCAGATTTTTTGTGCCGAAATTATATCCTTAATGGATTGGATAACACATTATACAATATGTATAGTTCTCTCAAAACAGCAAGAGAATTATGGTATTCCTTGGATAAAAAGTATAAAACAGAAGATACTGGCACGAAGAAATTCATAGTTGGCAGGTTTTTGGACTACAAGATGATGGATTCCAAGGCAGTCATCAACCAAGTCCAAGAATTACAAGTAATCCTGCATGAAATACATGCAGAAGGTATGTCTCTAAGTGAATCTTTCCAAGTTGCTGCTATTATAGAAAAACTACCACCTATGTGGAAAGATTTTAAAATTTATCTCAAGCATAAACGCAAAGAGATGAAACTTGAAGACTTAATCGTAAGATTAAGGATAGAAGGGGACAACCGTGCCTCTGAAAAGAAAACAGGAAGGGCCTTTGTAGAATATAAAGCAAATATGGTGGAACAAGGTCCGAAATCCAAAAAGAGGAAATTCTCCGGGAATTGGCCTCAGCAGTGAACAAATAAAAAAATTCCCAAGGCAAATGCTAGATCTGTGACAAGCCCGGACATAGGGCAAAGGATTGTCGATAACGCAAAGACTAGAACAAGAAGTCTGCACAAGACAATGTAACGGAAGTGGATAGTCTTCTTCAAGGTGTTTCTGAAATAAACCTCTCAGCAATTGTTTCAGAAATAAATATGGTTGAGAATCCAAGAGAATGGTGGGTGGATACTGGAGCAACCCGCCACGTGTGTTCCGACAGGAAGATGTTCTCCACATATCAAGAAAATGAGAATGGAGAACATCTATACATGGGAAATTCTTCTTCATCAAAGATAGCTGGACAAGGAAAGGTGATTCTGAAGATGACATCTGGCAAGGAACTCACTCTCAACAACGTGCTCCATGTGCCTGATATTAGGAAAAATTTAGTGTCAGGATCCCTTCTCAGTCAAAAGGGATTTAAACTTGTCTTTGTATCAGACAAATTTGTATTAACTAAAAATGGGATGTATATGGGGAAAGGTTATATGAGCAATGGGCTCTTCAAAATGAATGTAATGACTGTTGTACCTTCTAATATTAATAAAATTACATCTTCTGTTTATATGATTGAGTCATCTAATTTATGGCATGGTAGATTAGGACATGTTAATTATAATACTATACATAGATTAATTAATATGGAATGTTTGCCAAAATGTTAGATTAACTCTAATCATAAATGTGAAATTTGCGTTGAGGAAAAACTTAGGAAATCTTCTTTTAAATCAATTGAAAGAAGTACAAAACCTCTTAAAATAATATATACTGATATTTGTGATTTAAATTATATACAAACAAGAGGAGGTAATAAATACTTTATCACTTTTATAGATGATTGTACAAGATATTGTTATGTTTACTTATTGAGAAGTAAAGATGAGGCTTTAGAAATTTTTAAACATTATAAAAATGAGGTTGAAAATCAACTTGATAAAAAGATCGAGATATTTAGAAGTGATAGAGGTGGAGAATATAAATTTCCATTTGTTGAAATTTGTTCAGAACATGGTATAATACACCAAACAAATGCACCTTATTCACCACAACAAAATGGTGTTGCAAAAAGAAAGAATAGAACTTTAAAAAAAATGATGAATGCATTGTTATTAAGTTCTGGGCTACCTCAGAATTTGTGGGGGGAAGAAATTCTTTTAGAAAATTATATTCTCAACTGAATACCTCAAAAGAAGTCTAATGTTACACCCTATGAATTATGGAAAGGACGTAAGCCGTCTTATAAACACTTAAAAGTGTGGAGGTGTTTATCAAAAATAATGGTTCCTCCACCCAAAAAGGTGAAAATATGACCAAAAATAATAGATTGTATATTCATAGGTTATGCTAATAATAACAGTGCTTATAGATTTTTGGTTAATAAATCAAAAATAGAGGAAATACATGAAAATATGATTATTGAGTAAAAAGATGTTGAATTCTTTGAAATATTATTTCCCAATAAAAAGGAACAAGAGCTAAGTTCTAATGAACAAGGAACAAGTTCAAATAAAAGAACTTATGATGCTGTTAATGATAATAATCATGGTTTAGAAGATATTGATGAACATAGACGTAGTATACGTGCTAGAACATCAAAATTTTTTGATCCGGATTTTCTAACCTTTTTGTTAGAAAATGAGCCTCAATCCTATAAAGAAGCAATATCGAGTCCTGAAGCTCCATATTGGAAAGAGGCTATAAATAGTGAAGTGGAATCCATTTTGCATAATCATACGTGGGAATTAGTAGATCTCCCACCTTCTTGGATATAAGTGGATATTCAAGAAGAAAATGAAAGCAGATGGATCTATAGACAAATATAAAGCAAGACTTGTAATCAAAGGATACATGCAAAAGGAGGGTTTGGATTATTTTGATACTTATTATCCTGTGACAAGAATATCCTCAATTAGGATGTTAATAGCCATTGCAGCTATATATAATTTAGAAATACATCAAATGGATGTAAAAATAGCTTTCTTAAATGGAGATTTAGAAGAAGAAATCTACGTGGAGCAACCATAAGGATTTATTGTTCCAGGACAAGAAAAAAAAGTTTGTCGGCTTGTAAAATCTCTTTATGGATTAAAACAAGCACCTAAACAGTGGCATGAAAAATGTGATAATGCAATGTTATCAAATGGTTTCAAGATAAATGAGTGTGACAAATGTGTGTATGTCAAGGACACTAAGAATGTGTATGTTATTATTTGTCTTTATGTAGATGATATGCTCATTATGGGTAGTAATAATGATATCATTAAAACTACTAAAAGAATGTTAAATAATATGTTTGACATGAAAGACATGGGTGTTGCCGATGTAATATTAGGAATTAAAATTTCTAAAACATCTAATGGATTAGTGTTATCACAATCACACTATATTGAGAAAATACTCAGGAAATTCAATCAATATGATTGCAATCCTGTGGGAACATTGGTAGATATAAATCTACACTTGTCTAAAAATAAAGGAGAGAGCATATCACAACCTGAGTATGCACAAATAATTGGAAGCCTTATGTACTTAATGAATTGTACACGTCCTGATATAGCACAAGTTGTCAATAAATTGAGTAGATTTATAAGAAATTCGGGACAAGATCATTGGAAAGCGATTGTAAGAGTTTTAAGGTATTTAAAATACACTCAAAATTTTGGATTGCACTACTCAAGATATCCAGCAGTACTTGAAGGATACTGTGATGCGAATTGGATATCGGATACAAAAGACTCTAAATCCACAAGTGGTTTTGTGTTTACACTAGGTGGAGGAGCAGTATCAACGATGGAATCTGAGTTTATTGCATTGGATAAGGCTGGAGAAGAAGCTGAATGGCTTCGTAACTTCTTAGAAGATATTCCTATGTGGACTAAACCTGTGCCGCCTATTTGTATCCATTGTGATAATCAATCAGCAATTGGAAGGGCACAGAGTTACATGTATAAAGGTAATTCTAGACATATTCGTCGTAGACACAATACCATAAAACAATTGCTCTCTAACGACATTATGTCTATTGAGTACATAAAGTCGAAAGAAAATATAGTGGATCCGTTGACTAAAGGTTTGACTAGAGAGCAAGTAAAAATAACTTCGAGGGGAATGGGTTTAAAGCCAATAAATAAGGATCATCATGATGGAAACCCAACCTAATTGACTGGAGATCCCAAGATCTAGGTTCAAAGGGACAACTAAATTTTGAATGATTCAACCAAATCACTATGAAGAAATTAATTTCTTTTGCTTATTCCTATGATACGAGATAGTGATACCTGCAGCGGTTACAGGATAAGCTATGCCTTTAATGATTCTTAAATCTTGATAAACATGTGGAGTATGACATTATACTCTTATTAAGAATCACCTATGTGAGTGTGAACTGGACCAATTCTATGAGAAAGATAAAGCTATACTTCTCTAAAGCACTCATAAATCCGGGATTGTTTGGGGCCAAAATGAATAAAATCATGAGAACCAAATAATGTCTAGAAAGATTCAGTGCGAATTACTATTGTCTCGATTTACATAAACGATTGGACAGTTCAAGATATCACGTTCACTGGACAACCAGTAAACCCGATAGTTTTCACAAGGAAAGGTTCAAAGCCAAAAGCTACTTCTCTCGATACAGATGATTTCTAATTCTGTCTCTCTCTCAGAGTCTGCATAACATTTGCATAAGGCTGGCAGTCAATATCATTTATATGGGGGATTGTTGGAATTTGAGTCTAAATTAATATTGGTGTTATTAATTACTTTTAATGATTCCATATATTAATGTGTTCTACTCAATGCGTAGGTTAAATTAAGTATTTGGAAGCTCAAATCCGTGGAGTAATGAATGAGATATTATATCCCAAAGATCATGATAAAAGATAATAAATATATGTGGGAAAAATCAAGTCCCACATAGGATAGGAATTAAATATTTTATATGTTTATATGCAAGGAAAGTGCTCTTGGGTTTGGGCCCCAAGGGGCACCCCACTTTTGTGGAAGGGAGAGGACCTAGTCAAGGCTAGGTTCGAACCCACATGCGCGCGTCGCCACTGCCGTCCGTCCGGCCTGGCCGGGCTCGGGGCACGTGGGTCGTGTATATAATTTTTTAGACAAAATTTATTTAAATTTTTTAATTAAAATTTATATAAATTTTATTTATTTAATTCTATTATCAAAACTGTCTCGTTTTAAAACCTGTATTTATTATATTATCAAAACGGTGTCGTTTTGAGAAGCAGTATTATCAAAACTGTGTTATTTTGAGAAAGCGGTATCTGTAAGTTTGAACGGGCGGCTCAAAACTACGTCGTTTTGTCGCGCCTTTTCTTATAAGCCTAAAACTACATAGTTTTGGTTCTGCTAACACTTAAACTACTTCGTTTTAATAAACTGAACAGTTGCGCCTATTCTATAAATGATCAAAACTACATCGTTTTGACCAACAGATACAAATAATACCTTTACAAAAGGCACCCCATGCCTTTTCAGTGGTGAGGTGCCCATCCGAAGGGTCACCAACCCTCCTATAAATAGATAGGAGGGGCCAGCCTTTTGATTCATTCAAATATCAAGCAATTAACATATTTAGTCATTTTAGTATTCTTTTTTTCATCATTTTCATAGTTCTAAAAAGAGAGAGAATTAGAGCATTCAATTTTGGTTCTTTGTGTATATCTTTTGTAGTGCTGCTAAGATATACGAAGTCATTGTATCATGGGAGACAAGTGCTATCAACTCTGAGCACCATACGGAGAGCATAATTGTCTTAAGGACATAGTATCAAGTACTAGCCTTGACAGATTACTTTCTACTAGATAAGTTCATATAAATATATATATAATTTCCTTTAAGTTTTACTAACAAATGCTGATACTCATTCTACTCTCTATAAGGGAAGATCTTATAAAAATATTAAAATTATAAGTAAAAATAATATTTCCCTTTATGTAAACGAAGTATTGTAACACTATCAAATTTCATAGTAAAATATCAATTCTCTTTTATAATTTTTATTTAGTGAACTTAGTTTTTCACCAATAAGAATAATCCATGAAATTATAATAAATAAATAAAAAGAAATAAGCAAAATACACATGTTGAATTTACATTAATTACATTGATTGTTTAGAACCCATCATAATATGATTAGAGTAATAATTAATATTTCAATCTACTTAAAAGTATTATTAGATATAAAATTATTGTTTCACAAAAAAAATCATAAATTAAATACACTAAAGCAAAATAGAGTATATTCGTTTTTAAAACGGCGAGAGTAATAAATAAATAAGATAATAAGAGTAGGTGGGTGGAGTTTTTTTGTCTTGAACAAATTCGACATTAACAATAACAATGTGGGGAATGGTGCATGTGTATGGATCATAATCATGGATATGAATGGTACGTATATGGCTCCTACTAATTAAAGTAGTATTACTACAACTAGTGAGGTCCTAATTCTTATGATTATTGTTATTAAATTTGAACTGGTTTGTCAGTCCAATCGATAAAAATTGAAATGAAAACTGATTTTATTGATTTGGTTAAAAATCGGTTAACCACCAATCCAACCAGTGGTTCAATCGGTAAAACCGGTTAATTAACCCAGTGAACTGATTTTTAATTAATTTTTTTGTGCCAAAAAAGTCTTAATACTAAAATTAGCCACTTTTTGTGATATTGTAACTCAACTTTATTATATTTCAGTTCATAAAAATGAATTTTTTAAAAATTTTATTAATTACTAATAATATATGTTATTTCCCAAAGGGACAATATGGATCTAGAAGGGTGGGGGATTGAATAGATTTTTAAAAAATTCTTTAATAATTACTTACTTGATAATTACCAATTAATTAATTTACTCAAGATTATCTATACGCAGCGGAATATTATTTTTGAAAACTCCCCTTAAAGATTTAATCAAGTATCTTAGTTCTTTACATAAGTTATATGAATAATCAAACACACAACAGATATACTAGTTTATAGTTTGCAGAAAATAAAGTACGGAATGTAAAAGACACAAAAAGTTTTAAGTGGTTCGGAGACTAAACAACTCCTACTCCACTCTTCTACTCAACGAGTAGGAATTCCACTAAAGGATTCGGCCACCAAGACCAGGACACACTGCCCTCATCAAGCCCAACAGACTTGGCTATTTTAGTCTCAAAAGACAAGGACACAAAGATATCTTCAATTCCAACAGACTTGGATATTTAGTCCCTAGGACAAGGATCCTCTGACCCTGCTTCGGTCACACATACCAGGATCCACCGACCCCAATTCCGTCCTCAAGACCAAGATTCGCTGACCCTACTTCGGTCACTTAGGTTAGGATCCATCGATCATTCTTCCTATTGTAGAGATGGGTTTGAGGTGCTTCTAAGATGACTAGAATGTTCTTCATCTTATGGTACTTAGCAACATTGTTGATCATCTTCTTGATGCTTGCTAAACTCTGTTGTTGAAGCTTGATTCCTTCTTATAGTCAACAACTCTTCATGATCAATGTTGATGTGCTGCTAAGCTATTCACTTAATGTGACGCCCCCAAAATAGGTATACATCACCCATCTTGAGTCGCCAAATACATGGTTTAAAATTCAAATACAACTTAATAATACAACTATCGTGTAAAATACGACAAAACATAAACTGAGAGTTTTAATAAGAATATTATTGTGAGACCCCGAATTTTATGAAATAAAAGTATTCAATTTTTCTATTTTGGTAAATAGTTAAATTGATAAAATTTTAAAGTTAATGGTGACATTTGAAAATTTTTCAAAGTAAGCAAGTTGTCATAAAATGATCGGTGGTAAAATACGCGTGGTTGCATAGTAGCACACGGTATTAATTATTAATGCTTACGTGAGAAGTCACTCAGTTTGATTCAATTATTGTCGATATTTTATATATTATTAAATCAATAATTGAGATAACAAAGTTATTAATATTATTATTTGCAATATTAACGATGTCTAGAAGTTCTGTCAAGGAGAGGCTTGGTCACCTAATTGCGCGTCAATAGGGAGAAATCATTATTAGAAAGCCCCCTCTTTCTTGGGAACGATCTGATCGATTATTAGTGTGAATTATAATAATGATGATGAAGTTTTATTTTATTAGTATTATTAATGTAATAAAATAGATTTTTTATATAAAACAGAATACTTTTATAAAGTTATTCGTTTTATTAGAATATAAATAAAATATATTATATTCTATTATACATAGTATTTTGTATAGTAAATTTTTTTTATATAAAATAAAATACTTTATAAAGTTATTTGTTTTATTAGACAATAATTAGAATATATTATATTTTATTATGCATAGTGTTTACATAGTGTCAATATAGTAAAATCTTTTTATATAAAACATAATAATTTTATAAAGTTATTCGTTTTATTAGATTATAAATAGAATATATTATATTTTATTTAAAATATTTTGTTTTATTAAAATATTTTATAGTAAACCAATCTGGTCCGTCCGTTTAAAAGTAAATCAATCTGGACCGTTCAGAAATTAGTTATTATTCAGTCCATTCTCCTATAAATAGAAGCTCATTCCTTCATTATTTCTGACGAATTCACTGAAACTATAGAGAGAGAAATTATAGAGAGAAGTTACAGAGAGAAAATCTATAGAGAGAAAGAAGAAGAGAAGTCCGCTACCTCACTATTCCAGTATCCCGTTTTCTTCTAAGGTAAGGGATATTATAATAGCAAGGGGTATTATTTCTTTCGTATTCATGAAGAGATCTATCGTTATTCTATCCTTTATTATTCTGTTGGAATAACCTGTTTATGCGAAGTACCGCATACATGGTAAAATTCTTCTGTTATTCCATTTTTTATTATTATGTTGGAATTACCTGTTTATGCGAAGTACCGCATATATGGTGAAATTCTTCTATTATTTCGTTCTTTATTATTCTGTCTGAATATCCTGTCTGTGCGTTTACGCCGGACCTGGTTCCATTATTTATTATTTTGTTAGAATATCTTGTCTGTGCGTTTACGCCGGACCTGGTTCCATTATTTATTATTATGTTGGAATATCCTGTCTGTGCGTTTACGCATGACCTGGTTCAATTATTTATTATTCTGTTGGGAATAACCTATTTGTGCAGTCTATCGCACTCATTGTGAATTCTTCTGTTATTCCATTCTTTATTATTCTTTTGGAATAACATGTCTATGTGGATTACCACATGCATGGTGAATGATGTGATGCCCCCAAAATTAGGTATACATCACCCATCTTGGGTCGTCAGATACATGGTACATAATTCAAATACAACTTACTAATACAACTATCGTGTACAATACGACAAAACATAACTGTGAGTTTGAATACAATTATTGTCTACTAGAAATTATACAAACTCAAAAAGAGTCCTCATTACAATTATTAATACACTATTTCACAGAATAGTGAGGACTACTAATGCTATCCTCTGGACCGTCACTCCGTTGCCCGACTAGTCCCTGCTATGTTCTCATTTCCTGAAGAGAACAGTGAAAGAAAGGGTGAGCTCAACTAGCCCAGTAAAAAATATTATGACTAAGATAATGCAGAATAAATCATCGTTAGCCTTCAACAGTATTAAACTGATAAAATATAACAACATCAAGTTTAACAGCAGCGGATCAAGCAATCCATTAAAAGAGTCAAGTAGAGAATAGAATTTACTATCTTTTATGATTTTAAAAAGTTTTTCATCACTTTTATCGCTGAGACTCAGCTTAATAAATAATCCACATCATCCCTGCACTACGGCCAAGGATATTCATTAGGGTCACGACCATAAATTCCATGCACTACGGGCCAAGGATATTTGTGTATTCATCAATGGTCATGATCATGCCAACAACTGTCCATCAATGCACTACGGGCCAATGAGGACTTTTACCGCATCATTTGTAACATTACGGTCATGATTACATCGAATAATCCCTGGTCATAATCATACCAAGTCCATCCATGCACTACAGGCCACAGATGACTTTCAAAAAAAATATAAACATGAGGATAATGACAATGATATAAAAATTCAATAAAACAAGTTCAAGAATTAATTTGTCCAAGAACTACTAATGTACAAATTATCCACATGATACTGCTTTGTAGAGTAAAATTCAAGAATGATCAGAAGAATATTTCCATGAAAAGATACTGGATGAAGCGCAAATATCAAGGATATTCTACTAATTTCATGGAGTATAAAAGTCAAAACTTTAACCAACTGAGTATAATAAAGAATGGAATAACAACAGAAATCACCATGCATGTGGTACTTCGCATAGACAGGTTATTCCAACAGAATAATAATAACGGAACCAGGTCAGGCAAAATTTGCACCGACAGGATGTTCCAACAGAATAATAAAGACGGAACCAGGTTCGGTGTAAAACACACAGACAGGATGTTCCAACAGAATAATAATAAAGACGGAACCAGGTCTGGTATAAAATACACAGACAGGATGTTCCAACGGAATAATAATAAAGACGGAACCAGGTCCGGTGTAAAACACACAGACAGGATGTTCCAACAGAATAATAGGAGAATGTCACCAAGTATAGGGTAGACCGCGTATACAGGTTATTACAACAGAATAATAAGAAATGGAATAACAACAGTTCTCTTCATGAATAAGAAAGAATAACACCCCTTACCGTAATAGAAACTGGATATAGGAAAAGAAACGTTAAGTAGCAAAAAGCTTTTCTTCTATCTCTCTATAGTTTCTCTCTCTAGAGTTCAGTGAATTCGTAAGAAAATAATAAAGGAATGAGCTTCTATTTATAGGAAAATGGAATGCATAGTAACTAATCCATGAACGGTCCAGATTGATTTACTTTAATCTGATGGTCCATATTTAAAGAAAAATCTTTTAAATAAAATATAATATATTCTATTTATATAAAAAGATTTTTACTATGCAAACACTATGCAATACTATGCAAAACACTATGCAACACTATGCATAATAAAATATAATATATTCTATTTATAGAATAACTTTAATAAAGTATTCTGTTTTATATAAAAAGATGTTTCTGTTTTATTACGTTAATAATACGAATAAAACAAAACGTCATCATCGCTATAATAATTCATATTATTAATCGACAATAATTGAATCAAACGGAGTGACTTCTCACATAAATATCAATAATCAATACCGTGTGCTACTATGCAACAACGCGTATTACTGTACTTTTACTACCCAGTAGTTCAACAGTATCAACGATAAAACTTTCGCTGTTATTTTCAATAAAATATTTTTTTTGTCGTTTTCTCAATCCGACAATAATTCTGTTGTGGGGTCCACCAATAATTGTACCGTTGTACGGATATTTTCCGACACAAAGAATATTCCCTGACCAATCGAATATAATATAACAACTTGCATACTTTGTAAAATTTATAAATATTACCCACAACTATAACATTATATTAAATTCATTCCATAATATTCAAAAATGATAATTATAGAAAATTCATTTTTATTTAAAAAGTTGGGGTCTTACAACCTCCCCTTCTTAAGAAATTTCGCCCTCGAAATTAGGGTACATACCTGGTATGTCGAAGAGGTAAGGATACCTTGATTTCATTTCAGATTCTAACTCCCAAGTCATTTCCTCAACATCGTGGTTTCTCCACAAAACTTTGACTTGAGGTATAACCTTGGTGCGTAGAATATGTTCCTTCTTATCCAAGATTTGAACAAGAACCTCTTCATACGTTAAATCTTCCGCTATTTCGTCCGGTTCTAACTCAATAATGTGGTTCGGGTCTTCCACATATTTACGTAGCATGGATATGTGAAAAACGTTATGAACACGAGACATACTTGGCGGTAAAGCGAGTCTATAGGCCACAGTTCCTACTCGATCGAGAATTAAAAATGGGCCGATGAATCGAGGTTTGAGCTTTCCTCTCTTTCCAAATCTCGTAACTCCTTTCCATGGAGCAACACGTAACAACGCATGATCTCCTATATCGAATTTCACGTCCTTTCGATGAAGATCAACATAACTCTTTTGTCGATCTTGTGAGGTTTTAATACGTTGCCGGATCATTTGAATCTTTTCCATAGTCATACGTACCAAATCCGGTCCCAACAATGTTGCTTCACCCACCTCATCTCAACATACTGGAGAACGAAACTTTCTTCCATACAACGCCTCGAACGGAGCCATGCCAATACTTGCTTGCTAACTGTTGTTGTAGAAAACTCCACCAATGGTAAGAACTTGTCCCAACTTTCCTTGAAATCAAGGACACAGAGTCTTAATAGATCTTCAAGAGTTTGAATAGTCCTCTCTGACTGTCCATCCGTCTGAGGATGATATGCCGAGCTAAATCGTAAATCTGTGCCCATAGCTTTTTGCAAACTAACCCAAAATCGCGAAGTGAATCTTAGGCCTTGATCAGAAACTATGGATTCTGGCATACCATGCAATCTTACAACCTCGTTTATGTACATAAGAGCAAGACGTTCAAGTGTATAAGTTTCTCGTATTGGTAAGAAATGAGCAGACTTGGTCAATCTATCAACAATGACCCAAATCGCATATATGCCTTGAGAAACTTTGGGAAGACCAGTAACGAAATCCATGGAAATGTGCTCCCACTTCCATTCTGGAATTTCAAGTGGTTGCAATGGACCTTTTGGCATTTGATGCTCCGCCTTGACTCGTTGACACGTTAAACACCTTGAGATAAAAACGCTATCTCTCTCTTCATATTGCCCCACCAAAATGTATGTCGAAGATCATGATACATTTTGGTACTCCCAAGATGGATTGCAAACTGTGTGTTGTGCGCCTCCATCATGATTTTATACTTTAAATCAGGGTCGTTAGGAAAACAAAGTCTGGAGTTGACTCGAAGTATTCCTTCTTCATCGATTCTTGCTTCCGGCATCGCACCTTCTTGTACTTTCTTCCTCATACGGATCAGCTCCAGATATAACTCGAGCAGCTTTAATTTTATAAATTAAAGTCGGTTCTACTCGTATATTCGCCATCATCACGTGGGTCCTTGGTGTCTTTATCTCTATCTCCATCCTTTGCAAGTCATACAAAATGGGCCTTTGCGTTGACAATATTGCACTCACACCCGCGTATGATCTTCTACTCAATGCGTCAGCTACCACGTTCTCTTTTCCAGGATGGTATTGGATGGTATGATCATAATCTTTCAACAGTTCAAGCCAACATCGTTGTCGCATGTTGAGTTCCTTTTGAGTGAAGAAATATTTGAGGCTTTTATGATCCGTAAAGATCTCCATTTTCTCCCCATACAAGTAATGCCTCCAAATTTTAAGTGCGAAGACAACAGCTGCTAACTCTAGGTCATGAGTAGGATAATTTCTCTCATATTCTTTGATTTGTCGTGAGGCATAGGCTATGACTTTCCCATGTTGCATGAGAACACATCCTAACCCTTTGCCCGAAGCATCACTGTAGATAACAAATCCCTCCGAACCAGATGGTATTGTCAGAACAGGTGCTGAAATGAGTCTTCTCTTGAGTTCTTGAAAACTTTTCTCACATTCCTCGCTCCAACCGAACTTTGTATGTTTCCGAGTCAGCTGAGTTAGTGGAGTAGCAATTCGAGAAAACCCTTCTACGAATCTCCGATAATAACCAGCTAAGCCGAGAAAGCTACGTACTTCGGTCACTGATTTAGGTTGCTCCCAGCTTTGAATAGCTTCAATCTTTGCCGGGTCAACAGATATTCCATGACTTGATACCACGTGCCCAAGGAATGCTACTTCCTCAAGCCAGAACTCGCATTTCTTCAACTTGGCATAAAGTTTGTATTCACGAAGCTTTTGGAGTATTAGCCTTAAGTGTTCCTCATGATCTTCACGGCTTTTGAAATAAATAAGGATGTCATCAATACAGACGACCACAAAGTGATCCAAATATTCCTTGAATACTCGGTTCATCATATCCATGAAGGCAGCAGGAGCATTAGTCAATCCAAAGGACATGACTAGGAATTCATAATGCCCGTACCGATTTCTGAAAGCCGTCTTTGGAATGTCATCGGTTCTAATCTTAAATTGGTGATATCCGGAACGAAGATCAATCTTTGAAAAGAATTTGGCTCCTTGCAACTGGTCAAACAGGTCATCAATACGTGGCAATGGATACCTATTTTTGATGGTGACATGATTTAACTCCCGATAATCAATACAAAGTCGCATACTCCCATCTTTCTTCTTCACGAATAGAACAGGAGCACTCCAAGGAGAAGTACTAGGACGAATAAAGTCAATGTCTAACAAGGATGTTTCAGCCACTTAATTTGTAAGAAAAAATCCGGCCTATTGGGACATGAAATTATATGGTATAAAGAAGCTCCGGTCCAAAAATGAGCTCATTCTGACTTAAAATGAACAAGTTATGACCATTTCAATATTTAGGTTTTTCTAACAAAAAATGCTATAACCGGAGTTCTATGACTCCGATGACCATGAAATTTAAACTGGAAGATCACATTAACATGTGTAAGATCCTGCCAAGATTTAGAAATTTCTGGAGTTAAACTTGATGTAGCTAATTTCTTAAGGAATTAATTAGAAATTAATTTTTGAAAAATAGTAAATGAATTTTAAAAATTCCGAGAAAAATATATGTTCAATATTGGATTATATTCTGCTAAATCCCAGAAAAGAAATATTTTTGGGACTGATTTAAAATTTTTCATGAAAATAATCTAGTTATGAGTAAATGAGTTAAATATGTTATGTGAAGTAACAAAGTTGGAAAATAGCATTTTATGGCTTGGAAATCCTGTATAGGATATATGCAGATTTTTGATGAGGGATTTGATCATTGGTGATGAAATCTTATGAGTATGGCATTTTTGAATGATTAAATGCATTATTTGGTAAAATGTAAACAATTGAAATAAATTATTTATAATTTTAAGAAGTGATTAAAATATTATTATAATATTAATAATATTAGATTATGAGTTTATTAAGTGATTGATAATATTTGGATAAATTTAAAGTCTTTAATATTTATCCTTATTTTTGTTTGATTAATGCTTATATCATTGTCATCATTCCCATGCTTGTGTTGTGTTGAAAGTTATCTGTGGCCTATAGTGTATAGATGGACTTGGTATGATTATGACCAAGGATTATTCGGTATAATCATGACCGTAATGTTATAAATGATGTGGTAAAAGTCATCTTTGGTCCGTAGTGCATAGATCGACTTGGTATGAATATGACCAATGATTATTCGGTGGATTATTCGGTATAATCATGACCGTAATGGAAAACACGAATATCCTTGGCCCGTAGTGCATGGATAATTCGTGATCGTGATACTATTAAGCTGAGTCTTAGCATTATTGGTTTTACAGTTGTATATCTTTGGCCTGTAGTGCAAAGATGAACTGTTGATTATTGGTTATACAGTTGTATATCTTTGGCTGTAATGCAAAGATGAATTTATTAGTATGATTATGAGCAGGAATTGTGATTTAGTATAACCATGATTTTTGATGTTTTAGGTGAAGATAGGTGATAAAAATTATCTTAGTCCTGGGTGCAAAAAGGAATTCAGAATCACAATTATGATTATGAGTTATTCATATGATTGTGGACAAGAATTGTTGATTGATATTACAGGGATAAAACATTATTGGTGGACTTTTAAAATGGAGAAGATAATAGACCTGATGGTCTATTTGACTCTTTTAATGGATTGCTCATTCCGCTGCAACTATAGTTGAAAAGTTTATCATCTACCATATTTTCTAAATCTCTGATTTATTATTGATGAAAGCTATTGATAATTTAATTATCTTTAGTTATGATATTCTTTACTGGGCTAGTTGTGCTCACCCTTTTGCTTCACAATTTCTTTCAGGTAATAAGAGTGTTTTCGAGTCAAGCGGGGATTACAAGGGTATAGAACGGTGGTCTATAGCTATTAAGATTCTCCCTAAATAGTATGGAAATAATTTTATTGAGAACTTTAGATAAGTGTGTCATATTTTATACGTTAGTTGATATTTAATTTTGGTGAACCAAATAGGGTGAGGTGAACCCAACTTTGGAAGGGTGTTTTACCACCATCATACAAGATGTCTAATGGCATACAATCTCGTGTTATCATAAGACAGGGTTGTGCACATTCACTTGCTGAGTATATCTACGAGCACCACCTATATGATCTTGGAGTTTATTTGAAATATAATTTTCACTTGGAGACAATGGAGATAGTTATATGTCAAGAGAAGACTCACCATTGGAAGGAACATGATAGTAATCTTCTCGTTTTTCTTTGGTGTCTATTGGGTCAGCCAAGGATAATTCTCTAGACATATGATATCTATCTTAACTTATATTCATGGCCTCCTATGTACGAAGGTTTTCTTGAGCACTTCCCAAAGATTTTAATTTCTAAAACTGTTTTTGACTGTACTTTTATGTACCGTACCATTGTAAGATTGTGGTCGAGGCACCATGAGAGTTACATACATTTGTATTAAAACTCACAGTATACTTGTCGTCGTTTTTTGTACGACAGTTGTATAAATGAAGTTGTCAGTAGTGTATTTTTTGGCGACCCAAAATGGTGATGTATACCTATTTTGGGGGCGTCACAATTATTATCTAGACAATATCCACACTCAAAGGAGTCCTCATTATATTTATTGTCACACTATTTAACAGAATAGTGAGGACTACTAATGCTATCATCTGGACTGTCACTCCGTTCCCCGACTCGTCCCAACTATATTCTCATTTCCTGAAGAGAACAGTGAAAGAAATGGTGAGCTCAACTAGCCCAGTAAAAAATATTATGACTAAGATAATGCAGAATAAATTATCATTAGCCTTCAACAATGTTAAATTGATAAAATACAATAGACATCAAGTTTAACTGCAGCGGAATAAGCAATTCATTAGAAGAGTCAAGTAAAGCATGATATCTACTATCTTCTATGATTTAAAATGTTTTCATCAATTTTTATCGCTGAGACTCATCTTAATAAATAAACCATATCATCGAATCTTCCCTGCACTACGGGCCAAGGATATTCATTAAATCATCAATGGTCATGACTATACCGAATAATCTCTAGTCATAATCATACTAAAAACTGTCCATCAATGCACTATAGGCCACTGAGGACTTTCACCACATCATTCGTCACATTACGGTCATGATTATACCGAATAATCCCTGGTCATAATCATACCAAGTTCATCTATGCAAGTAAGTCAAAGATGACTTTCATCACAATATAAGCATGAGGATGATGACAATGACATAATAATTCAATAAAATAAGTTCAAGGATAAATTTTAAAGATTTATAATTTAATTTATCCAGAAATCAATAACGTCCAAATTGTCAACATGATACTACTTTGTGGAGTAAAATTCAAGAATGCTCAGAAGAATATTTCCATGAAAAGATACTGGATGAAGCATAAATATCCAGGATATTCTACTAATTTCATAGAGTATAGAAGCCAAAACTTTAACCAACCGAGTATAATAGAATATATGAAACTACAAATAGATTTTTGCCCGCCATTCGTTTATCCACGTAGACAGATCATTTTCATAATTTAATAAATAATGAATACGAAGGATCATTCACCATGCATGCGGAAATCCACATAGGTAGGTTATTCCAACAGAATAATAAAGAATGGAATAACAGGAGAATTCACCAGGCATATATGTGATACAACCGTACAGACAGGTTATTCCTAACAGAATGATAAAGAATGGAACCAGATCATGCGTAATCCGCACAGAAAGGATATTCCAACAGAATAATAAAGAATGGAATAACAACAAAATTCATCAGGCATGCAATAGACCGCATAGACAGGTTATTCCAACAGAATAATAAAGAATGGAATAATAGAAGAATTTCACCATGCATGCGGTACTTCGAATAAACAGGTTATTTCAACATAATAATAAAGAATGGAATAACAACCCTTACGAGTATTGAAAGAAAATAACTCTCTTTATGAATACGAAAGAATAATACCCCTTACCTTAGAAAAAACTGGATACTGGAAAAGTGAGGTAGCATGCTTCTATTCTTCTTTCTCTCTATAATTTTTCTCTATACTAATTGCTCTATAGCTTTAGTGAATTGGTGAGAAATGAAGGACGAATGAGCTTCTATTGATAGAAAAATATAGTTTCGATAATTGCACATTTTAGGGCTCAAAATATTACAGAATAATACCTTCCTCTTTTCCTTTATTTTTAATTCAGTCCTGCAAGTATTATCAAACTTTTACCACCTCCCTTAATAGTAAATCATGTGAATCAATAATAAATCATGTGAATCAATAGTTCTAGACATGTGAAAATATGAATTACAGTATACTACCTCCATCTATACCTCCATTTTTAACTTAGTCATGCAAGTATTATCAATCTTGCACCACCTCCCCTAATAGTACAAGAATGTGAATCAATAGTACGCACATGTGAACAAATAGTTATAATCATGTGAATTAATAGCAATTAATTCCTTATTTATCCGATTAATTACCCGATTGATTAATATAACCTCTAGACATCAATTATTATCGAAATAAATATCGATTTCCACTAACACTAATAATTCCAACACAATGGAACTATCAATTTCATCTTTAATCAACACGAACTTATTCATCATTAATATTATAACTCACAATATTTGACAACCAGGTCATTTCTAGGAAAGAGGGGGCTTTTCGATAAGGATTTCTCCTTATTGGCGCGCAATTAGGTGACCAAACCTCTCTTTGATAGAACTTCTAAACATTGTCAATATTACAATTTAATAATATGAATAACATTATCGTCTGAATTATTGATTTAATAATATATCATATTATGCAGATGATACTGTGATAATAATTGAATCAATAATATGAGAGATATGATGCATCAATTACTGTAGCAATAATTGAGTATAACTGAGTGACTTCTCACGTAAGCATCAATAACCAATACCGTGTGCTACTATGCAACCATGCGTATTACTATACTTTTAATACCGAGTAGTTCAACAGTTTTAATGGTAACACTTCCGTCGTTTTTTATAAAAAGATAATTCAGTCATTTTCTTACTACGATAATACTTCCGTTGCGGGGTCCACCAATGATTGTGCCATCATACGAATATTTCCTGTTAAAACGAATATTCCTCGACCAATCAAATATTATATAACCACTTGCTTACTTTGTAAAATTTATAAATATTATCCACAACTATAACATTATATTAAATCTACACCATAATATTTAAAAATATATTTCGAGAAAATTATTCTTTATTCATAAAAGTTGGGGTCTTACAACCTCCCTTTCTTATGAAATTTTGTCCTCGAAATTAGGGTACATACCTGGTATATCAAAGAGGTGAGGATATCTTGACTTCATCTCAGATTCTAACTCCCAAGTCATTTCCTCCACATCGTGGTTTCTCCACAAAACTTTGACGTGATGTATAACCTTGGAGCGTCGAATATGATCCTTCTTATCTAAGATTTTAACAGGTAACTCTTCATATGTTAAATCTTCCTCTATCTTGTCTGGTTTTAGTTCAATAATATGGTTCGGGTCTTTCAAATATTTACGTAACATAGATATGTGAAAAACGTTATGAACACGAGACATACTTGGCGGTAAGGTGAGTCTATAGGCCACAGTTTCTACTCGATTGATGATTAAAAATGGGCCAATGAATCGAGGATTGAGTTTTCCTCTCTTTCTAATTCTCGTAACTCCTTTCCATGGAGCAACACGTAACAACACATAATCTCCAATATTGAATTTCACGTTCTTTCGATGAAGATCAACATAATTCTTTTGTCGATCTTGTGAGGTTTTTATACGTTGTCGGATTGTTTGAATCTTTTCCGTAGTCATACGTACCAAATTCGGTCCCAACAATGTTACTTCACCCACCTCATCCCAACATACTGGAGAACAACACTTTCTTCCATACAAAGCCTCAAATGGAGCCATGCCAATACTTGCTTGATAACTATTATTGTAGGAAAACTCCACCAATGGTAAGAACTTGTCCCAACTTCCCTTAAAGTCAAGAACACAGAGTCTTAATAAATCTTCAAGAGTTTGAATAGTTCTTTTCGACTTCCCATCCGTTAGAGGATGATATGCCGAACTAAATCAAAAATCCGTGCTCATAGCTTTTTACAAACTAACCCAAAATCTTGAAGTGAATCTTGGGTCTCGATCAGAAACTATGGATATTGTCATACCATGCAATCTTACTGTGACACTCCCAAATATATGTACTTCATTTCCACAAGATTTGGTGCTCACTATCCACACATTCATACTATCTACCCAAATAAAATAATATTTAAACCATAATCATCCCTTAAAATAGGGTTACATCAATTAATTAAAAAAAACATCCCAGGTTATCTAATCTTAAAACATCATTCAAATGCGGAATTAAATTATTACATTACATCATTAATAAAAGTCTATGATCATAATAGTAATCAAAAGTACAAATCAGCATCACTTGTACATTTTCCCCTTTCCTTTGCTAGTTGAAGGGTCATCTACCTTCTCAACTTTAGCTGCAATGAGTATGTAAATATGCAAGAGTGAGCAAAACAATTGCTCATTGGATATAATAATGAATCAACAGGAAGATAACAACAATAACTGCCTACGAATAGGCTCATCAAAACTGGATAGTACTCTAACAATGATAAACAGAAACTGAAATCCAAAATATGGAATATATATAACTGAGGGTCATAAGACCATGAACTATGTCCACAGTTGTGAGTAATCTTTCAACTCCAACTTTAACAATCATAAGACTATAAGGACTCCTCGTACTTAGGAGGATCAGCCCTTCGTACCATGTATTGTGCACAAACATTTAATGCTACGCGTAAGTTATCCCCTAATAATAACAGGGTTGTTCATCTCAGTATTTAGAGTACAAGTCTGCACCAAAGAAAGTTTGGTTTGGATAAGCTTTCAAGGGTAATTTGAAGTTTAACGAACATCAACTAGAGGACTAGTTTAATCAATAGTGTTTGATAATCACAACAGATGTTTTAATACAACATAGAATAATTGAGAAACATAAATGAACTGATTATACATATTAAACTCATGCTTGAAATAACTATAGAGCATAAATATTCAACAAAATGAATAAAACGGTAAACCTTTGCTTGAACAATAAATAAGCTAAGGTTAGAGTTTTATAACATTAGAAATGAAATTATTGAACGTATATTAACTGATAGCAAGCTGAAAACTAGAACTTGCCCAACAAGGTATTAACTCATACAAAGAATTAAAACAGTTCAAAAATAAGGACGAGAATTCAAAACTACATTCTTTATATAATAATAGAACTTAATAAACTTGCTTAACAATAAACAAGTTAGAATAAATCAATCAAATGAGAATTTCAAATAACATTAGAATTAAAGTTTGCTCGAATGAATTTTAGGAACAATTGACTTATTAAATCAACAGTTGAAATAGAAAGCTTGCTTAATCAACGGGTAAAACTATATAATGTTATAATGGAACTAGCTCAACGAAAGTAAAGAATTAGGAAACTTTCTCAATGTAAAAGATAGAGTTTAGAAACTTACTCAATGTAAATGTAGAGTTAGAAAACTTGTCTTGAGCGTAAACTACAATATTAAACTCACGTTCACCTACATATTGGTTTAGAATCATATTATCTATTAGATATGCTAACATACCATAACATGTACATTTCTAGTTAGAATTGTGATGATAACACAGTCTTAAGCTACTATTCAAATATCAGAAAATCCAAGTGTTTTACTTCGCAACACCTATTCACTATTTCTCATGCTTAATAAATCAAAACACGTCCCTTTCATAGTTTAACAATTTTTACAACGTTCGAATTACTAACCACATTTCACTATGTTATGTTAACCTTAACATTAACCATTTAACATGCTAACATAACTTCAGACCATGCTATGATGCTATCTCAAATCTACAGTAACAGCAGAAACCAGAATCTCAAACCAGGGTATGGCGCAGCTGCGCCATACAAAGGCCTGGAACCGGCGCTGCGGCGCCGGCACAACAGCACCATTTTTTGTTTTGGTACCAGTGCAGCTGCGCTAGTGCACAGACAGACACAAAGAAGGCTAATGAATAGTATCCAACTTTAGCCCAACAAACACAATTTTCACCCACCAAATAGTGATAATAACACGTAAAATAAATATACAACTATCATAAACATGATTGCTCATATTTATAACCAATTGGAACAATTTAACACCAACTAAAACTATTTTAATTTCTAAAAATTCATGTTTTCATACAAAACTCAATTTTCTTGACATCCATCCCAAAAATCATCATCGTGAATTCATTATTTGGCCAAATCACTCCATTTCAATTACGTTATGTTCATATCTCAATGAACTAACATATACAAATTTCAATTTATACTTTCACAACCAAATTGGCCATTAAAATTGATACTTTTCATGAACATATAAAAAAAATTACATATAAACATACATTGTCGACATTTTCTTCTACTGTAAACCGAGATTAGCATGCAATTATATTTTAAACACACTTTCTAATCATCATTATATCTATTTGCCATCAGCAGATTACGTAACAACAATTTTACAGAAAGCTAGAGTTCAGAGAGTATAACAAAATTTTACCGAGATACTCATAAACAATATCAAAATATTAGAACATACCTTTTGTTGCTTGACAGAAATTCTTGCTAAGCACACTAGAATTGACGTGAAACTTCCTAGACCCCTGTCAATTCTCTCTCAAGCTCTCAATTTTCTAAGAATAATACTCTCACAATAGAATGCGTAATAATAATAAAAAAATCAACTGATATTCAAGCGCAAGAATAAACTGATACCCCTTAATAACCCTACTAAATGCAAAATCAGTTACTAACGTATATAATATAAAAATATTTTATTTATTATTTTATTTATTTTCAAAAATTAGAAATTCTAAAAGCCTAAGGCTTGTTTGACAACCCATTTAAATTTTAAAGAATTAAAATACTTGAGCATTGTTTGACAAAACTAATTTAAATCCTTTTTAATTTATTTTAATAAACACTTTAGTTTATAATTATAATCACATACTATTTATTTGGATTTTCATATACAACATTAACCCATTAAATTAATTACATACTATATTTTAATTAAATATAGCCTTTTAGAAAAAATCACCAAATTATAATTTTCATTATAACTTGATTTAATAATTTAATATAACATATAAATTATTAAATCAACACAACAATATAATACCCCATGTTATAATACAAACCTCTAAATTATAAATTAATTTAATTTAGAAATTTATCTAATAAATTTAGATTTAGAAGCATTTATTAAAGACCATCACATCAATAATTATTTATTTAACAATAAACACCTCAAATAATATTTATATAACTCAATTAAAATACTTAAATTACACTTTAAAATTTCGGATCGTTACACTTACAATCTCATTTATGTACATGCTAGCAAGACGTTCAAGTGTATAAGTTTCTCGTATCGGTAAGAAATGATTAGACTTGGTCAATCTATCAACAATGACCCAAATCGCATTTATGCGTTGAAAAACCTTGGGAAGACCAGTAACAAAATCCATGATAATGTGCACCCACTTCCATTCTGGAATTTCAAGTCGTTGTAATGGATATTTTGGCACTTGATGCTCCGTCTTGACTCATTGGAAAGTTAAACACCTTGAGATAAATCCCGCTATCTCTCTCTTCATATTGCTCCACTAAAATGTATGTCGAAGATCACGATACATTTTGGTACTCCCAAGATAGATTGCAAACGGTGTGTTGTGCGCCTCCATCATGATTTTATACTTCAAGTCAGAATTGTTAGGAACACAAAGTCTGGAGTTGACTCGAAGTATTCCTTCTTCATCGATTCTTGCTTCTGGAATAGCACCTTCTTGCACTTTCTTCTTCATACGCATCAGCTCCAGGTCCGTAAGTTGAGCAGCTTTAACTTTATCAATTAAAGTCGGTTCTACTCGTATATTTGCTATCATTACATGGGTCCCTGGAGTCTTTAAATCTGTTTCTATCCTTTCCAAGTCATACAAAATGGGCCTCTGCGTTGACAATATTGCACTCGTACCCGCATATGATCTTCTATTCAATGCGTCAGCTACTACGTTCGCTTTTCCAGGATGGTATTGGATGGTATGATCATAATTTTTCAAAAAATCAAGCCATCGTCGTTGCCGCATGTTGAGTTCCTTTTGAGTGAAGAAATATTTGAGGCTTTTATGATCCGTATAAATCTCCACATTCTCTCCATACAGGTAATGCCTCCAAATCTTAAGCGCAAAAACGACTTCTGCCAACTCTAGATCGTGAGTAGGATACTTCCTCTCATATTCTTTGAGTTGTCGTGAGGCATAGGCTATGGCTTTCCCATGTTGCATGAGAACACATCCTAACCCTTTGCCTGAATCATCACTGTAGATGACAAATCCCTCCGAGCCTGATGATATTGTCATAATAGGTGCCGAAATGAGTCTTCTCTTGAGTTTTTAAAAACTCTTCTCACATTCCTCGCTCCAATCAAACCTTGTATCTTTTCGAGTCAGCTGAGTTAATGGTGTAACGATTCAAGAAAATTCTTCCATGAATCTCCGATAATAACCAGCTAAGCCGAGAAAGCTACGTACTTCGGCCACTGACTTTGGTTGCTCCCAGCTTTGAATTGCTTCAATCTTCGTTGGGTCAACAGATATTCCATGATTTGATATCACGTGTGTAACGCCCCAGAAAATAAAACCTTTTGTAAATACTTTTAATAATGAATTAAATAATATTATTTATTATTATTACATGTTGATAAGATGAATGTTGTTCTATAACCTAGAAAAGTCAGAACGTCGTAGTATTTTAACTATGTGAGAGAATTAAAGTGTTTGAATTTCTAAGATGAAAATAAAAGCTTTCTGAGAAATTTTCTGAAAAACACTATTCATCATTTTCTGCTCGGGAATTATTTTTGAACTTCCGAGAAATGCGTTACGTTATAATATCAGTATAGATGGACTTCCGAGGGCTAAGTATTTTTCTAAAATAGATTTAAGAACGGGATATCATCAGTTGAAGGTTAGGAAGGAGGATGTAACAAAGACAACATTCAGGACTCGTTATGGTCATTACGGATTTCTGGTGATGTCATTTGGGTTGACTAATGCACCAGCTGCATTTATGGATATGATGAACAGAGTGTTCAAACAATATTTGGACAAGTTCTTCATGGTGTTATCAATGATATTCTAGCCTATTCTAAGACGCCAGAAGATCACGCTGAACACCTAATATTAGTGTTGGAGACACTAAGAAAGGAGAAGTTGTATGCGAAGTTCACTAAGTGTGAATTTTGGTTAGAGAAGGTACAATTTTTAGGTCATGTCATTGACCATGAGGGGATTTTAGTAGATCCAGTGAAGGTAGAAGCCGTGATGAATTGAGAACAACCAAAAACGCCGACTAAGGTGCGGAGTTTCCTAGGGTTAGCGGGTTACTATCGGAGATTCATCCAAGATTTTTCGAAGATAGCTACTCCGTTGACTAATTTAACAAGGAAGACGGTAAAATACGCGTGGACTGATAAGTGTGAGGAAATTTTTCAAGAACTGAAGAAGATATTGAGTGAAGCGCCTGTTTTGTCATTGCCCGATGACACAGGAAATTTTATAGTTTATAGCGATGCTTCGCATAGAGGACTTGGTTGTGTGCTCATGCAGCATGGCAAAGTCATTGCGTATGCATCTAGGCAGCTGAAGGATTATGAGAAAGTTTACCATACTCATGATCTGGAACTGGCCGCAGTAGTTTTTGCTCTAAAGATATGGAGACATTATCTTTATGGAGAAGAATGTGAGATATACACCGACCACAAGAGTCTAAAATATATCTTCACACAAAAGGAGTTGAACATGAGGCAGAGGAGATGGCTGGAGTTGATAAAGGATTACGATTGTGAAATCCTGTATCACCCTGGAAAAAGCCAATGTAGTTGCCGACGCCTTAAGTAGGAAGGGTCGGGAAAAGTTGTCTTTGTTAACGGCTCAAACTGAGTTAATAACAGAGATGGATAGGATGTAATTAGAAAAGAAGATGCCAAGTAAAATGGGACATATACTTTTTGCGATGGAGATGCAGCTCAAGACTGATGAGTGTGATCGGATGAGAGAGCGACTACCCAATAAAGAAGATACTAAGTACATTATTGATAATGAGGGATTATTGAGATTTGAAAGAAGAATTTGGGTTCCCAATGAGACGGAATTAAAGGAGCAGGTGTTACAAGAGGCTCATAGTTCGAGGTTTTCTATTCATCCTGGTAGTACTAAGATGTATCAAGATATTCGCCAGAGTTTTTGGTGGCCGAACATGAAGAGAGAGATAGCAGAGTACTTGAGTAGATGCTTGACTTGCCAGAAAGTTAAGGCCGAACATCAACGACCAAGTGGCTTTTTACATTCATTGGAAATTTCGGAGTGGAAGTGGGAAAATATCACGATGGATTTTGTGGTGGGAATTCCGACTACAATGAAAGGTTATGATGCGATTTGGGTAATAGTGGATCGATTGACGAAGTCGGCTCACTTTTTGCCAATTAGGGTTAAGTATAACTTAGATCAGTTAGCTAGACTCTATGTTAAGGAGATAATTTCCAGACATGGAGTACCCGTATCAATTGTGTCAGATCGTGATCCACGATTCACATCGAACTTTTGGAGAAGTCTACAAGAGCAGATGGGAATGCAGTTGAATTTGAGTACGGTGTATCATCCACAAACTGATGGACAGAGCGAGAGAACAATTCAGACGTTAGAAGATATGCTAAGATCTTGCGTCATGGATTTCAAGGGTAGTTGGGATGATCATCTACCATTAGTGGAGTTTGCGTATAACAATAGTTATCATGCAAGCATAGGTATGCCACCTTACGAAGCTTTGTATGGGAGGAAATGCATAACACCACTGTATTGGGATGAGGTAGGAGAACGCTGTATGCTAGGACCAGAATTGGTGCAGCAAACAGCGGACATTGTCAAGATAATACAAATGCGTCTTCTAGCAGCTCAAGATAGACAAAAGAAGTTTACGGATTCGCATAGAGAGAATAGAGAATTTGAAGTAGGTTCGTACGTATTTCTAAAAGTATCTCCCTGGAAAAGAAAGATACGTTTTGGGAAAAAGGGAAAGTTAAGTCCGAGGTTTATAGGACCTTTTGAGGTATTAAAACGGGTGGGTGAGGTAGCTTATATGATAGCATTACCTTCAGACCTAGAACGAATACATAACGTATTTCATGTATCTGTGTTACGTCCTTATATGCCAGATTATAAAAACGTGATAGAATATGAGCCTATTCATATCGAGAAGGACTTAATGTACGAAGAAACGTCGATTCAAATTGTCGATAGAAAGGAACAAGTTCTGCGGAACAAAGTCATATCTTCCGTGAAGGTGATATGGAAGAACTACGATGCAGAAGAAGCAACGTGGGAGTTGGAAAAAATGATGAAAAAGAATTACCCTCAATTGTTTGTGTAATTTTTTTTAGCGAGATTCTGGGGACATAATCCTTATAAGGGGGAGAGAATGTAACGCCCCAGAAAATCGAACCTTTTGTAAATACTTTTAATAATGAATAAAATAATATTATTTATTATTATTACGTGTTGATAAGATGAATGGCACTCTATAACCTAGAAACGTCGGAACGTCGTAGTATTTTAACTACGTGAGAGAATTAAAGTGTTTGAATTTCTAAGACAAAAATAAAAGCTTTCTGAGAAATTTTCCAAAAAACACTATTCATCATTTTCTTCTCGGGAATTATTTTTAAACTTCCGAGAAATGCGTAACGTTATAATATGAAGGGGAGATGGATTATGTAATAATAATCTAAGTATAGAAAACGCAATATTTCACATGCGAACTTATTTTGAGAACGTTAGGAATATTAAGCATTAAGAAGAGAAAGTATTAATCATATGATGTGTAGACATTATGCAAGGTATTTAATGCAAGTATGATATGATGTATTATATGGATAAGTATAGAGAATGGAATAACGTATGTTATGAATTAGTATACGAGCTAGCATACGAGAATTATACGTGTAGTATATATATGTCAAGGTTTTTAATTAATGGAATGGACTTATAGGATTGTTAGCATATTGGTAAAAGTCCAATAGAAAGTGATATGCAAGCCCAAGTGTTTGTTAATCATGAGTCCAAACTAATGAAATATAAGCCCAACAAGAATTAGCTAAGTAATAAAGCATAAGCCCAATGGGTTAGCCATAATCCATGGAGCAAACCAAGAGTGATATGGGTAGACTTGATGGGCAAGAACTTTATGTGATGATCAAGCATAAGATAAGTGTTGTGTTGAGCAAGAAAATGGAGTGGCTAGAAAGTTTACTTAGTTGTAAAGTAAGGAATATTAAGGAGATTAGTTGAGGAGGTGGGAGGTTATAATGACCATTCTACCCTAACTTAGCCAATCCTATAAATAGAGAGCTCCATAATTCATTTGTTGCTTGATTAAATTTCATTCAACTTCTATCAAGATAAGTGCTTAAGTGTTAGAGAGAATAAGTCAAGAATAAGCCAAAACATCCTTTGCTAGATTTTCAAAGAGAAGAGAAGTACTAGTCTTCAAGGGTAAGACTCTAGTCTAATACATCTTTTATCTCTATCATTGTAAGGTGATAAGAGAAGTGTAATTGTATGCTAAGAACATATAAGAAGTGATTAATGAATGAACTTAAGCCGAATAAGTGGTGAATAAGTAATTAGAACCTAAATAAGTTAATAAACTTATGAAGAACTTATCATATGTTTTTCATATGATGTTAGTATGTTCAATATGGTAAGAGAACATTGAGTAAAGGACTTAAGTCCATATTAAGTCATAAGAAATGGAACTTGTAGTTTATAAGTTAATTAAGTCATTAATTTATGAGAATAAGTCAAAACTTACTTTGATAATAAGTTGGTGTAATACGTAAATTAAAATGTTCAAATGATGATTAAAATCCATTTAGAATGATAATTAAAACATTAGTAATGAGGTTCCGCCGGAATTCACACGATTGGACGATAATCGTCGAATTCGTGAAATTCTCGGAATAAAAGTCGTGTTTTGCGTTTGAACTCGGAAACATTGGTTTTCGATGGAGACAAGTCATATTTGGCATTATAGAGTTACAGACTCGAAAATGACCGGATTCTGACTTAAAACGAAGAAACGAACATTTATCACTTTCGTTAAAAATGAACTAATAGGTGAAATTTTAGCAAACGAAGTCAAATAGATAAAATTCTTGCACGAAGGCATAGAGTATATAATTTGTGAACCTGTAGGCTATTAAACGAGCCAATTCGGACTTATAATGAAGAAGTTATGCATCTGGGAGTTTCACAAAATATTTAAAAGCGGTAAATTTTTTAAGGCACAGAGTTGGCACCGCGGGGCCAACCAAAAGCCAAAAGATGGCGCCGCAGCGCCGAGTCCGGTCTGTACCCACTATTAACTCGCGTCGCAGTGCATCTTAAAGAGGAAAGGGTGGCACCGCAGCCCCAACCCTAGGGTTTGGACAGTGATGAAGGTTTACAAGTAAAACATGAACAGTAACTCAGTAATAATAAACTGAGGAACTTAATAAGGTATTTTAAGGTATTTTTAAACCTTATTTATGTTGTCTAAAGGTTGAAGATAAGTAATCAATCATGAATGTAACAAAAAACCGGAACCAATAATAACAAATCTAAGTCAGGAGTAGATTGAGATGAAGGGTAAGATATAGTAGTATAACTACTTGATTATATATGACCTAATGTGGTATGTTATATGATCATGTATTGTAGAGACTTAGAGACTTAAAGGGTACGTGTGATAAACAGTAAGCAGACGCTAAAGGCAAGTATTTTAACCCTTTTTCCAGTTCAGTCTGGACAAGCCAATTCTTTCGGCTAGACTTATAATATGATTCTATGATTAATGTTTACCAAGTTATATTGGTGTGATTTTCAAACGAAGACTGAGTATGCTAAAATGTTTTTGTCGTTTAACGACAGGCACATAAGTTTGCCACAACTTAAACGTATACACGTTTAATCAATGTAGTGTTGATCAACATAGAGTACTATAGGCTGATCACCTAGACGTTCTCTTAAGTAATATCGGACTTACGGGCTTAGTGTCGGGATGTCCTTTTTAAAAGAACTTATGAAATGCTTAAGGTCTTGGACCGGAATTGATGTTTTACTGAATATTGTTGTTGTAAAACATTTTGAATGAAAAGAAGTGCTATTTTGAATTATCGATAGTACTTCTTAACTATTGTTCAGTTATTGAAGATATACGAGTTCTATGTTTTAAGCATGTTGTTTATTAGAATTGTAGTACTTGCTGAGCTAGTCATGCTCACTCTTGCATGAACCATATGAACACAGCTAAGATCGAACGGACTGAAGGCTCAGGCAAGGATAAAGGCAAGGCGAAGACGAACCCGTAGTATACTTATGTAATAGTATAGGGTGAATGATTGTAATATATTTGATATTATGACAAGAACAAATGTATGAGTTATAAAGAACCTGGGGAAATGTAATATTATTTTGAATATATAGAAGACATATTCGTTCTTTTGAGACTTTTTAATTGAATGTATGTGTGATTGGTATTACCGTGTAGCACCATCTGTCGGGTTGGAAGATACCCGGATTTAGGGCCGTCACAACGTGCCCAAGGAATGCAAATTCCTCAAGCTAGAACTCACATTTCTTTAACTTGTCATATAGCTTGTTTTCACGAAGCTTTTAGAGTATCAGCCTCAAGTGTTGCTCATGGTCTTCATGGGTTTTGGAGTATATGAGGATGTCATCAATAAAGACGACCACAAAGTGATTCAAATATTCCTTTAATACTCGGTTCATCATGTCCATGAAGGCAGCAGGAGCATTAGTCAATCCAAAAGACATGAATAGGAATTCATAATGCCCATACCGTGTTCTGAAAGCAGTCTTTGGAATGTCATCAGTTTTAATCTTCAACTGATGATATCCGGAATGAAGATCAATCTTTAAAAAGAATTTGGCGTCTTGCAATTGGTCAAACAGATCATCAATGCGAGGCAACAGATACCTATTTTTGATGGTGACATGATTTAACTCCCGATAATCAATACAAAGTCGCATACTTCCATCTTTCTTCTTCACGAATAGAACAGTAGCACCCTAAGGAGACGTACTAGGACGAATGAAACCGATGTCTAACAATTCCTGTAGTTGGGTTTTTAACTCCTGAAGTTCAATAGGAGCCATTCGATATGGGGCTTTGGAAATGGGTTTTGTACCGGATTCAAGGTCGATACAAAATTCAATTTCATGCTCTGGGGGTAGGCCAGGAAGTTCTTCAGGGTATACGTCAGGAAATTTATTAACAATAGAAATATCATTCAAATCTGACATATTTTTATTTAAATCCGTGACATGGGCTAAGAAAGCTTGACATCCATTTTTCAATAAATGAATAGCTTTATGGCTTGATATGACCGTAATTGATTTTAGTGGTTTGGTTGCTTGAATTCGTATAATAGGTTAGTTAGGAATATGAAAGCTAACAACCTTACGAAAACAATCGATTTTAGAATGATGAGTAGTTAACCAATCAATCCCTAAAATCACATCAAGTGCAAGTATTTGCAAAGAAATAAGATCGACAGGTAAAGTGCGGTTACCGATTTGAATCAAACAAGACTTATAAACAGTTGATGTAATGAAGGTTTCTCCTAACGGAGTTTCAACCGATAAGTCAAAGTCTAATTTCTCCGGAGTCAAATTTAAACGTTGAGCGCAAGTAGGAGAAATAAAAGAACGGGTAGAACCGGTATCAAATAAGTTATATACTTCACTAGAGTTTATGATTAGCTTACCCGTGATCACCTCGTTCGGATTCCTCACTTTTTGGGAGGTTACGACAAACGTTCTCCCTTGAATTACTGGTTTTGTCTTGTCTGGGACACCCTTTGATGCCTCCATCTCAGCTGGACTTGACTTTGGTGCACGATAAAATCGGTCTAGGTGACCTTCTTTTCCACAATTGTAACACACTTTGGACTGCATCATGTAGTTTGGACCGATATGTCCCTCCCCTCCGCATTTATAACATACGATCGGCGGTCGTTCTCCTTCCTTAACAACAGGTACTGCTATTGACGTCTTTCCATCATTTTTGAATCTCCTCTTCATGAAATGTCCACTCTTATTGTTATGTCCATGATTACCACCGAAGTGATTACCATTTTTGGCATGTTGATTCCCTCCGCGCTTGTTGTCACCGCTTCGATGACTGCTATCACTGGTATTATCGACTTGTCGACTGCGCTCTCTTGGTTGGGTTGACTCATTATCACGCTCCAATAACTGAGCTCTATTCACAACATCTGAATATAAACACAGTTTGTGAGAAATTAGGTATTGACGTATCTCGAGTTTCAAACCTCTTAGAAATATCTGCATCATTCTCTCTTCATTATCAACCAAGTGGGACACAAACCGAGAAAACTCGACAAACTTAGCTTCTTACTGCGTCACGGTCATATTATTTTGCTCAAGCTTGATGAACTCTACCCCCTTCATGTGATGAATACTTCCAGGAAAGTAATTGTCGTTGAAAAGTTCTTGGAACTTCTCCTAAGACATCTTCAGTGCGACAGGTTGAGTACGCTTTATAGATTTCCACCAGTAATCTGCCTCTGCTCGCAACATAAAGGTGGCAAAGGGAACCTTTTACTCCTCGGAGCATCCCAAGACATCAAATATCTTGTTGATCTGCTTTATCCACGTCTCTGCCTTAAGTGGTTTTGGCTCTCCAAAAAACTTTGGTGGTCCTAGCTCCTTGAACTGCTTAGCGGTGACCGTCTGAGAGTTGTCCATATTTCCACCTGCATTTTGGACAGGAGCTGTGAGACCCCAAATTTTATGAATAAATATTTAAATTTCTTGAAATAATTTTTTGAATATTATGGTGTGGATTTGATATAATGTTATAGTTGTGGGTAATATTTATAAATTCTGTAAAGTATGCAAGTTGTTATAAAATATTTTTTTATCGGGGAATATCCGTATGACGGCGCAATCATTGGTGGACCCCACAACGGAATTATTGTCGAAATGAGAAAACGACAGAAATATTTTTACGAAAATAATGGCGGAAGTTTTACCGATAAAACTACTTAACTACTCGGTAGTAAAAGTACAGTAATACGCGTGATTGCATAGTAGCACACGGTATTGGTTATTGATACGTGAGAAGTCACTCAGTTATACTCAATTATTGTTACAGTAATTGCTGCATCATATCTCTCATATTATTGGTTCGATTATTATCACGGTATCATCTACATAATATGATATATTATTAAATCAATAATTGAGGCGACAAAGTTTTTCATATTATTAAATTACAATATTTACAATGTCTAGAAATTCTGTAAATGAGAGGTTTGGTAACCTAATTGCGCGCCAATAAGGAGAAATCCTTATCGGAAAGCCCCCTCTTTCCCGGGAACAACCTGATTGTTAAATATTGTGAGTTATAATATTAATGATGAATAAGTTTATGTTGATTAAAGATGAATTTGATAGTTCCATTATGTTGGGATTATTAGTGTTAGTGGAAATCGACATCTATTCTGATGATAATTGATGTCTCGGGGTTATATTTATAAATCGGATAATTAATCGGATAAATGAGCAATTAATTGCTACTAATTCACATGATTATAACTATTTTTTTCATATGTGTGTACTATTGATTCACATTCTTGTACTATTAGGGGAGTTGGTGCAAGATTGATAATACTTGCATGACTAAGTTAAAAATGGAGGTATAGTTGAATGTATTATTGTGACGCCCCCAAAATTAGGTATACATCACCCATCTTGGGTCGCCACTTACATGGTACATAAAACAAATACAAACTTAATTATACAGCTGTCGTGTAAAATACGACAAAACATATGCTGTGAGTTTTAATACAAATCTTGTCATCTAGACAATATCCATACCCAATGGAGTCCTCATTACATTTATTGTCGCACTATTTAACAGAATAGTGAGGACTACTAATGCTATCTTCTGGACCATCACTCCTTTCCCCGACTCATCCCAGCTATATTCTCATTTTCTGAAGAGAACATTGAAAGAAAGGGTGAGCTCAACTAGCCCAGTAAGAAATATTATGACTAAGATAATGCAGAATAAATTATCCTTAGCCTTCAACAGTATAACAATTGATAGAATATAATAGACAACAAGTTTTAGATCAAAAACTGCAGCGGAAATAAGAAATCCATTAAAAGAGTCCAGTAGAGAATAAAATCTACTATCTTTTATGATATAAAAGGTTTTTTCATCACTTTTATCCCTGAGACTCAGCTTAATAAATAAACCACATCATTGAATCATCCTTGCACTATGGGCTAAGGATATTCATTAAATCATCAATGGTCATGACTATACCGAATAATCCCTTGTCATAATCATATCAAAAACTGTCCATCAATGTACTACGGGCCAATGAGGACTTTTTCCACATCGTTTGTAACATTACGGTCATGATTATACCGAAAAATATTGGTCATAATCATACCAAGTCCATCTATGCTCTACAGGCCACAGATGACTTCCAATAGAATATAAACATGAGGATGATGATAATGATATAAGAATTCAATAAAAACAAGTTCATGAATTAACTTATCCAAGAACCAATAACGTCCAATTGTCAACAATATATTGTTTTGTAGTGTAAAATTCAAGAATGCTCAGAATAATATTTCCATGAAAAGATATTGGATGAAGCGCAAATATCAAGGATATTCCACTAATTTCATGGAGTATAGAAGTCAACATTTTAACCAACTGAGTATAATAACGAATGGAATAACAAAAGAAATCACCATGCATGCGGTACTTCGCATAGACAGGTTATTCCAATAGAATAATAATAACGGAACCAGGTCAGGTGAAAATCACACCGACAGGATGTTCCAACAGAATAATAAATGCGGAATAATAAATGATGGAACCAGGTCCGGCGTATAGCACAGACAGGATATTCCGACAGAATATTAAAGACTGAATAATAAAATGGAACCAGGTCCGGCGTATAGCATAGACAGAATATTCCGACAGAATATTAAAGACGGTATAATAGAAGAATGTCACCAAGTATAGGGTTGCCCGCTTATACAGGTTATTCTAACAGAATAATAAGAAATGGAATAACAGGAGTTCTCTTCATGAATACAAAAGAATAATATCCCTTACCGTAAAACAATACTTGATATTAGAGTAGGGAAGTACCAGAATACTTTTCTATAGCTTCTCTATAATTTTCTCTCTAGAGTTTCAGTGAATTTGTAAGAAAATAATGAAAGAATGAGCTTCTATTTATAGAAGAATGGACTGCATAGTAACTAACTCATGAACGGTCCAGATTGATTTACTTTAATCTGACGGTCCATATTTAAAGCAAAATCTTTTAAATAAAATATAATATATTATAATTATTGCCTAATAAAATAAACAACTTTATAAAAGTATTATGTTTTATATAAAAAGATGTTTCTTAATAATACGAATAAAACAAAACGTCATTATCACTATAATAATTCATATTATTAATCAACAATAATTGAATCAAACCGAGTGACTTCTTACATAAATATCAATAATCAATAATGTGTGCTACTATGTAACAACGCGTATTACTGTACTTTTACTATCGAGTAGTTCAACAGTGTTAACGGTAAAACCTCCGTCGTTATTTTTAATAAAATATTTTTGTGATTTTCTCAATCCGACAATAATTCAGTTGTGGGGTCCACCAATGATTGTACCGTCGTACGGATATTCTCCGACAAAAAGAATATTCCCCGACCAATCGAATAATTTTAAGACAACTTGCGTACTTTGCAAAATTTTTAAATACTACCCACAACTATAATATTATTTCAAATTCATACCTTAATATTTAAAAAACTATTTCGAGAAATTTAAATCTTTATTTATAAAATCTGGGGTCTCACAATTATACTGTAATTGTTTTTTACATGTCTAGAACTATTGATTCACATGATTTACTATTAGGGGAGGTGGTGTAAGTTTGATAATACTCGCAGGACTGAATTAAAAATGTAAGAAAAGTTGAAGGTATTATACTGTAATATTTTGAGCCCTAAAACGTGCATTTATTGAAACTATATTTTCCTCTAAATAGAAGCTCATTCTTCCTTCATTTCTCACCAATTCACTAAAGCTATAGAGCAATTATTATAGATAGAAATTATAGAAAGAAAGAAGAAGAGACGTCTGCTACCTCTTTATTTCAGTATACAGCTTTATTCTAAGGTAAGGGGTATTATTTCTTTCGTATTCATGAAGAAAGTTTCTGTTATTCCATTCTTTATTATTATTTTGGAATAACCTGTCTATGCGAAGTACCGCATACATGGTGAAATTCTTCTGTTATTCTATTCTTTATTATTCTGTTGGAATATCATGTCTGTGCGGATTACGCTAGACCTGGTTCCATTCTTTATTATTCTGTTGGAATAACCTGTGTGTGCGGTCTATCACATGCATGGTGAATTCTTTATTATTCCATTCTTTATTATTTTGTGGGAATATCATGTCTCTGCGGTTTACGCATGACCTGGTTCCATTCTTTATTATTCTGTTAGAATATCCTGTTTGTGCTGTTTACGCGTGACCTGGTTTCATTGTTTATTATTCTGTTGAGAATAACATGTCTGTACGGTCTATCGCATGCATGGTGAATTTTTTTGTTATTCTATTCTTTATTATTCTATTGGAATAACATGTCTATGTGGATTACCGCATGCATGGTGAATGATCCTTTGTATTCACTATGAATAGTATTTTCATTCAAAAGGGGATTCTGCCAAGGGCAGTTTTGTAATTTTTCTGACCCTCAAAAATTCTGGAAAAAATTGAAATGATAATTTGATGAGTTTTCTAGATTGTGTCCAAAAATGGAAATTTTTGGATGTATAGATTAAGAGTTATGAATTTTATGGAAAAAAACTATTTTAAAAGTAAACCCTTATAACTATTCGTGGTTAACTCTAAAATTGGTAAAATTTTTATTGGAAGTACATATATATAATAGGAGTATACCCTGTAAATTTCGGATGTTTTGGACAAAAGTACAATTTATGATAAATATCTAAATATTTGGCAGTTTTGGCCATATGAAAAATAGTAAATGAATTTTAAAAATTTCGAGAAAAATATATGTTCAATATGGGACTATATTCTACTAAATTCCAGAAAAGAAATATTTTTGGGACTGATTTGGTATTTTTCATGAAAATGAACTAGTTATAAGTAAATGAATTAAATATGTTATGTGAACTAACAAAATTGGAAAATAGGATTTTATGGCTTGAGTATCCTATATAGGGTATATGCATATTTTTGATGAGGGATTTGATCATTGGTGATGAAATCTTATGAGTATGGCTTTTTTGAATGATTAAATGCATTATTTGGTAAAGTGTAAACAATTGAAATAAATTATTTATAAGTTTAAGAAGTGATTAAAATATTGTTATAATATTAATAATATTAGATTATGAGTTTATTAAGTGATTGATAATATTTGGATAAATTTAAAATCTTTAATATTTATCCTTATTTTCGTTTAATTAATGCTTATATCATTGTCATCATACTCATGCTTATATGGTGATGAATCTTTGGCTTACGTGAAAAGATGGACTATTGATTATTGAATTGTATATCTTTGGCTTACGTGCAAAGATGGATGGTTGATTATTGATTTTATAGTTGTATATCTTTGGCTTACGTGCAAAGATAGACTGTTGATTATTGAATTGTATATCTTTGGCTTACGTGCAAAGATGGACTGTTGATTATTTGTTTTATAATTGTATATCTTTGGCTTACGTGCAGAGATGGACTTGTTATGATTTTGACCAGGGATCATTCGGTGTAATCATGATATATAATGTTATAAACGATGTGGTAAAAGTCCTCAATGGCCTATAGTGCATTGATGGACAGTTTTTGGTATGATTATGACCAAGAATTATTCGGTATAGTCATGACCATTGATTATTTAATGAATATCCTTGGCCCGTAGTGCATAGATGATTCGATGACGTGGTTTATTTATTTAGCTGAGTCTCAGCGATAAAAATTGATGAAAACATTTTAAATTATATAAGATAGTAGATATCATGCTCTACATGACTCTTCTAATAGATTACTTATTCCGTTGCAGTTAAACTTGATGTTTATTGTATTTTATGAGTTTAACATTGTTGAAGGCTAATGATAATTTATCCTGCATTATCTTAGTCATAATATTTCTTACTAGGTTCGTTGAGCTCACCCTTTTGCTTTCATTTTTCACTTCAGAAAATGAGAACGTAGCCGGGACTTGTCGGGAACGGAATGATGGTCCGAGATGGTGTCATAGTAGTCCTCACTATTCTATAAAATAGTGTGATAATAAATGTAATGAGGACTCTATTGAGTGTGGATATTGTCTATCGCCTGCATGCTGAATTCTTCTGTTATTCCATTCTTTATTATTCTGTTGGAATAACCTGTCTATGTGGATTACCGCATGCATGGTGAATGATCCTTCGTATTCACATGAATAGTATTTTCATTCAAAAGGGGTTTCTGTCAGGGGTAGTTTTGTAATTTTTCTAACTCTCAAAAATTCTGAAAAAAATTGAAATGATAATTTGATGAGTTTTCTAGATTGTATCCAAAAATAGTAATTTTTGGATGTATAGATTAGGAGTTATGAATTTTATAGGAAAAAATTATTTTAAAAGTAAACCCTTATAATTCCTTGTGGTTAACTTAAATATTGGTAAAATTTTTATTGGGAGTACATGTATATAACAGGAGTATATCTTGTAAATTTTGGCATTTTTGGATAAAAGTACAATTTATGATAAATGTCTAAATATTCAGCAGTTTTAGCGATATGAAAAATAGTAAATGAATTTTAAAAATTCTGAGAAAAATATATATTCAATATGGGACTATATTCTGCTGAATCCCAGAAAAGAAATATTTTTGGGACTGATTTGGTATTTTTCATGAAAATGAACTAGTTATGAATAAATGAATTAAATATGTTATGTGAAGTAACAAAATTGGAAAATAGAATTTTATGGCTTGAAAAATCTTATATAAGGTATATGCAGATTTGTGATGAGAGTTTTGGTTATTGATGATGAAATCTTACAAGTTTGGCATTTTAGGATGATTAAATGCATTAATTAGTAAAATGTAAACAATTAAAATAAATTGTTTATAAGTTTAAGAAATAATTGAAATATTGTTATAATATTAATGATATTAGATTATGAGATTATTAAGTGATTGATAACATTTGGTTAATATTGAACGCTGGATAAATTGTATTATAAATGTTTAATATTTATCCTTTATCTCATTTTATTGATTCTTTATATCATTGTCATTATCCTTATGTTTATATTATGATGAAAGTCATTTGTGGCCTGTAGTGCATAGATGGACTTGGTATGATTATAACCATGGATTATTCGGTATAATCATGACTGTAATGTTACAAATGATGTGGTAAAAGTCCTCATTGTCCCGTAGTGCATTGATGGATAGTTTTTAGTATGATTATGGCCATGGATTCTCTTCGGCCAGGGGTACAAAGATGAATTGTTTTATGACATGATTATGACCGTTGATGAAAACAAGATTATCTTTGGCCCGTAGTGCATAGATAATTCGTGGTCGTGATATTAACGAATATCATTGGCCTGTAGTGCAGGGATGATTCGATGATGTGGATTAATTATTGAGTTGAGTCTCAGCAATGAAATATTAATTCATGGATGTGATAATAATGAATATTCTTGGCCCGTAGTGCATGGATAATTCATGGATGTGATATTAATGAATATCCTTGGCCGTAGTGCATGGGTGATTCGGTTATGTGGATTATTTATTAAGCTGAGTCCCAGCGATAAAATATTGATAATAAACTTTTAAATTCGTAAAAGATAGTAGACATCATGCTCTACTTGACTCTTCTAAAATACATTTGTATGTCTTCGGCCTATAGTGCAAAGATGAAATGATAATGAATATCTTTGGCCCGTAGTGCAAAGATGAATTTATTAAGTATGATTATAAACAGGAACTGTGATTTGGTATAACCATGATCTTTGATGTTTCAGGTAAAGATAGGTGATGAAAATTATCTTCGTCCTAGGTACGAAGAAGGATTTAGAATCACAATTATGATTATGAGTTATTCATATGATTGTGGAAAGGAACTGTTGATTGATGTTATAGGGATAAAACATTGTTGGTGGACTTTTAACGTGGAGAAGATAATAGACTTTATGGTTTATTTAACTCTTCTAATGGATTGTTCGTTCCGCTGCAACTATGGTTGAAAAGTTTTATCATCTACCATATGTTCTAAATCTCTGATTTATTACTGACGAAGGCTGTTGATAATTTAATTATCTTTAGTCATGATATTCTTTACTGGGCTATTTGTGCTCACCCTTTTGCTTCACAATTCTTTTCAGGTAATAAGAGTGTAGCTGGGTCGAGCGGGGATAGTATGAGAATAGAATGGTGGTCTATAGCTGTTGAGGTTCTCCCTAAATAGTATAGAAATAATTTTATTGATGACTTTAGATAAGTGTGTCGTATTGTATACATCATTTGATATTTAATTTTGGTGAACCGAATAGGGTGAGGTGAACCCAACTTTGGAAGGGTGTTTTGCCACTATCATACAAGATGTCTAATGACATTCAACCTCATGTTATCATAAGACAGGGTTGTGCACATCCACTTGCTGAGTATATCTACGAGCACTACCTATATGATCTTGGAGTTTATTTGAAATATAATTTTCACTTGGAGACAGTGGAGATAGTTATATGTAAAGATAAGACTCACCATTGGAAAAAAGATGATAGTAATCTTCTCATTTTTCTTTGGGGTCTATTGGGTCAACCAAAGATAATTTTGTGGACATATGATATCTATTTTAACCTAAATGCATGGTCTCCCATGTACGAAGGTTTCCTTGAACACTTCCCAAAGATTTTAATTTCTAAAACAGTTTTGACTATACTTTTATGTAAAGTATTATTGTAAGGATATGGTCAAGGCACCATGAGAGCAGGGGCGAAACCAGGATTTGTTTTTGGGGGGGGCCAAAAAATTTTTAACAACATAATATATATTCAGAAAAAGAAATTCAATCACACCACAACATTTCCATATTTTGATACGTTTTCTAGGATCACATTCCAAATAATTATTATCTCATTCTTTACCTTTAATTCACGTTGTTCTTGTTCAGAAGTAGGCAGAGATGTTTTAACATTAGGCTCAGGGGTAAGCATAAATATGTCAACATGATTTGATTACTTTCTCTTGAAAAATGAATCAATAATATGTGATTTTTCCATGATTCTATTTAAACAAAAAATAAAAAATTCAATTAACTACACTACAAGAATGACTTAACCAATATTATTGGACTATTTATTGAACTTTTTAATAATAAAATTTTCATAAACTTACAATCAAATAAGTAAGGTTTTAGTTGGTTACCGGAAAACAAATTGAATATGATCACTCGTTAAACTTTTAAAAAGTAAAATATCAAGTTTCATAAAATAAACAAAGAATAAAAAAAATTAAATAAGGGTTTAAGTTGGTTACCTTAATACAAATGTATCATTTAATTGGAATAACACATACAATATTATGCTCCAATTTTACAAACTTAGAATTATAGTAAATTTAATTTTTCAAACCTTGGGGTGGACCTTATAAATTTTTCAAACCTTGGGGGGGGCCATGGCCCCCTCCAGCCCTATGCTAGTTTCGCCCCTGCATGAGAGTTACATACATTTGTATTAAAACTCACAGTTAACTGTGGTCATATTCTATACGACAGTTCAACAGTTGTATAAATAAAGTTTGTATTTGATTTTTATAGTGGGATATCTGGAGACTCAGAATGGGTCGTGCTGACCTATTTTGGGGGCGTCACAGTTTACGCATAACCTGGTTCCATTCTTTATTATTCTGTTGGAATATCCTGTCTGTGCAGTTTGCGCATGACCTGGTTTCATTCTTTATTATTCTGTTGAGAATAACCTGTCTGTGCGGTATATCGCATGCATGGTGAATTCTTCTGTTATTCCATTCTTTATTATTCTGTTAGAATAACCCTTCTATGTGGATTACTGCATGCATTGTGAATGATCCTTTGTATTCATATGAATAATATTTTTATTCAAATGGGATTTCTTCCAGGGCAGTTTCATAATTTTTCTGACCCTCAAAAATTCTGGAAAATTTTGAAATGATAATTTGATGAGTTTTCTAGATTGTTTCCAAAAATGACGATTTTTGGATGTATAGATTAGGAGTTATGAATTTTATAAGAAAAGATTATTTTAAAAGTAAACCTTTTTAACTTCTTGTGGTTAACTCTAAAATTGGTGAAATTTTTATTGGGAATATATATATATAAAAGGCGTATACCCTGTAAATTTAAGAATTTTTGGACAAAAGTACAATTTATGATAAATGTCTAAATATTCAGTATTTTTAACCATATGAAAAATAGTAAATGAATTTTAAAAATTCCGAGAAAATTATATGTTCAATATGGGATTATATTCTGCTAAATATCAGAAAAAAAAAAATTTTTGGTCTGATTTGGTATTTTTCATGAAAATGAACTTGGTATGAGTAAATGAATTAAATATGTTATGTGAAGTAAAAAAAATTGGAAAATTGGATTTTATGGCTTGAGAATCCTATATAGAGTATATGCAGATTTTTGATGAGAGATTTGATCATTGGTGATGAAATCTTATGAGTATAGCATTTTTGAATGATTAAATGCATTATTTGGTAAAGTGTAAACAATTGAAATAAATTGTTTATAAGTTTAAGAAGTGATTAAAATATTGTTATACTATTAACAAAGATGGACTGTTGATTATTGAATTGTATATCTTTGGCTTACATGCAAAGATGGACTGTTGATTATTGGTTTTATAGTTGTATATCTTTGGCTTACGTGCAAAGATGGACTGTTAATTATTGGTTTTATAGTTGTATATCTTTGGCTTACGTGCAGAGATGGACTTGGTATGATTATGACCAGGGATCATTCGGTGTAATCATGACCTGTAATGTTATAAACGATGTGGAAAAAGTCCTCAATGGCCTGTAGTGCATTGATGGATAGTTTTTTGTATGATTATGACCAGGGATTATTCGGTATAGTAATGACCATTGATGATTTAATGAATATCCTTGGCCCGTAGTGCAGGGATGATTCGATGACGTGGTTTATTTATTTAGCTGAGTCTCAGCGATAAAAATTAATGAAAACATTTTAAATTATAGAAGATAGTAGATATCATGCTCTACTTGACTCTTCTAATGGATTGCTTATTCCGCTACAGTTAAACTTGATGTCTATTGTATTTTATCATTTTAACATTGTTGAAGGCTAATGATAATTTATCCTACATTATCTTAGTCATAATATTTTTTACTGGGCTAGTTGAGCTCACCCTTTTGCTTTCATTGTTCACTTCAGGAAACGAGAACATAGCCGGGACTAGTCGGGGAACGGAGTGATGGTCCGAGATGATGTCATAGTAGTCCTCACTATTCTATAAAATAGTGTGATAATAAATTTAATGAGGACTTCATTGAGTGTGGATATTGTCTAAATGACAATATTTGTATTAAAACTTACAGCATATGTTTTGTCGTATTTTACACGACAATTGTATACTTATGTTTTTATTTGTATTTTGTACCATGTATTTGGTGACTCAAGATGGGTGATGTATACCTATTTTTGGGGCGTCACAGGAGCCGCCCTCACCTGATCGATGTTGCATTAATTGCATAAAACCTCTGAACATCCCATCGTTCATCATTTGATCGTTGGTGTTTACCTGAAGATTGTTGTCTTTCTGTTGCACATTATCCTGGGTATTAATCTGTGGTTACCCAACAGTCTCATGTGCTTCATTGCTTATCTCAACATTTTCGGATGTCATTTTTAAATACTGCCACAAAATAAGGGTTAATTAACATATCACATATTATCCCTATACTCTGACTGATTAATTAAATACCGAATAAACTTAGGTAGGTCATACTAGCGAAGGAATTCCCCGTCTCTTTCCTCCTAGTTCTTGTCTCACATCTCAGCCAGGGATCGTATCCCTAAGCTTTGATATCAACTGTGACGCCCCCAAAATAGGTATACATCACCCATCTTGAGTTGCCAAATACATGTACAAAATTCAAATACAATTTAATAATACAACTATCATGTAAAATACGACAAAACATAAACTGAAAGTTTTAATAAGAATATTGTCATCTAGACAATATCTACACTCAAAGGAGTCCTCATTACATTTATTGTCACACTATTTAACAGAATAGTGACAACTACTAATGTTATCTTCTGGACCGTCACTCTGTTCTCCGACTCGTCCCAGCTATATTCTCATTTCCTGAAGAGAACAGTGAAAGAAAGGGTGAGCTCAATTAATCCAGTAAGAAATATTATGACTAAGATAATGCAGAATAAATTATTATTAGCATTCAACAATGTTAAACTGATAAAATACAATAGACATCAAGTTTAACTGCAACGGAATAAGCAATCCATTAGAAGAGTCAAGTAGAGCATGATATCTACTATCTTCTATGATTTAAAATGTTTTCATCAATTTTTATCACTGAGACTCAGCTTAATAAATAAACCATATCATCGAATCTTCCCTACACTACGAGCCAAAGATATTCATTAAATCATCAATAGTCATGACTATACCGAATAATCCCTAGTCATAATCATACCAAAAATTATCCATCAATGCACTACAGGCCACTAAAGACTATTGTAAGACCCCAACTTATTATAAATAAAATTAAATTTTCTCTATTCATTATTCTAAATTAATAAGATGTTAATTTGATATAATACTTTGGTTATGGGTGAAATGTGCAAATTTTACAAAATAAGTAAGTGGTTATAAAATATTCATTTTTATCTGGGAATATTCTTTTGGTCGTGAAATATTCTTTTTGTCGGGTAATATTCGTACGAAGGTGCAACCATTCGTGGGGCTCATAACAGAATAACTTTCGGATGAAAAAAACGACAAAGTATGAGTTTTTATAAATAACGGCGTAGTTGTTACCGTTAACACTGTTCGAATACCTGGTGGTTAAAATACTGTAATACGCAAGGTTGCACAATAGCACACGGTATTGCACCGTATTATTGAATTATTGATTCGTACGTAAGAAGGCACTACTCAATAATTGTTATAGTAGTTACTATTAAATATTTTATTTTATTGATTCAATAATTGCTGCGTTGATATTTAATATTATTGTTGTTTCAATAATTGTCACTGCACAGTATTTCCCATTATCAGATCAATAATTCATATTATTTGAATAATATAATTAGATAAAATTATTGGCAATGTCTAGAAAGTTCTGTCTTAGGAGAGGTTTGGTCACCTAATTACGCGCCAGTAAGGAGAAATCCTTATTGGAAAGCCTCCTCTTTCCTAGGAACGGCCTGGTTGTCATAATTGTGATTCTGTAATATTATTTGTGAATAATTAATTATTGATTTATATGATAAAAATATTTATTTGATGTGGATATAAATGATGGATTTATTTATGTGGTTATAAATGAATGAATTAATCTTGAGGTATTTTATCAGTATTTTGTCGGAATGGAGGCATTAAAAATCACCCGTTTATTGATTTCAGATATTTTCTAGTTGGAATTTTGAAAAACTCAAAGCTACAAAGTTTTAGAGAATTCGATTTCATTTGGAATGGACATAAAATTCGTATTTTTATGATAAACGGGTTATTTTCTATGAATTACTAAAATTTCAAAAAATAAAATGATTTTTATTAAATTATGGGTGGGACCCACTTTTGTTTTAACACATGTGGGCTGCTGAATTTCTTCCAAGATGGCTGCCCAAAAATTCAACAAAGCATGCGTAGGAATGTTGAATAATAATATTATTTTATTATTTAGTCTCCTATGACGTTCTAGCATTTTCCTATAAATAGACGCTTAGGTTAGAATTGAAAATCACACCAGAAACAAGTTTTCTTTCTCTCTAGATTATTGAGCGTATTTTGTGAGTATTTAGATATTTTGAGAGTTATTATTTGGTACAAGTTTCCTTCGGCTTTCAATCCGATATTTCGATCAAAAGTACCGTTATTTTAAGGTAAGGGATGTTATTTTCTTCTTAAATGATATTATTTTCTTCAATATCATTATGCCGAAATATTGGTGAACTTTTTAATTAAATTTGGAATTTTTTGTGTCGGGGTTACTATTCACGTATACGACACTATTCACATATACAACACTATTCACGAATACGACACTATTCACCGAAAAATAAAAAATTTTCTTTTTGTCCAAGATGTCTATTTTGGCTACTATCTTTGATTGTATCCATGTTTTGATCGTTATTTTTGAATTCTGCTCCAAAATTGGTTATTATGAAGTATTAGTGATCTTGGATAAACTGTAACACGAATCCCTAATATTTGTCCTTCTGTCTCACTGGATTCGTTCCCTAAAATGTTTTTCATCATCTTCAGTCCTAAATAATGATATTACTGAATATCTTTGGCCTGTAATGCAAAGATGAATGATTAAACTGATGAACATCTTTGGCTCGTAGTGCAATGTTGAACATGTGTTGAGATGAACATGACCAACTGGTGATACAAATGAATATTTTTTGCCTGTAGTGCAAAGATGAATATTTGATTAAAGATGTATATTGATTTTTGTTACAAGGATAAAATATTAATGATGGACTTTTAAATCTTAGAAGATAGTAGAACTCATTCTCTACGTGACTCTTCAAATGGATTGCTGTTTCCGCTGCATTTGTTGATCTAAAACTTGTTGTCTATTATATTATATCAGATTTTTCCCTGTTGAAGACTAATGATAATTTATTGTATATTATCTTGGTCATAATATTCTTTACTGGGCTAGTTGAGCTCATCCTTTTCCTTTTTGTTCCATTTTTCTTCTCAGGAGGTGAGAACATAGCTGGATCGAGTCGGGGTATGGAGTGATGGTTCTAAAAAAGATATTTTAGAAGTCCTCACTATTTCTATAAAAAAGTATATGAATAATTGTAATGAGGACTTATTTGAGTGTGGATATTGTCTAGAAGACAATATTTGTATTTAAACTCACAGTATGTGTTGTCGTATTTTGCACGATAATTGTAATAATAAAGTTGTAGTTTGCTTTCTGTACCATGTATTTGGCGACTCAGAATGGGTGTTGTATACCTATTTTAGGGGCGTCACAGTTGGTATCAAAGCTTAGGGATATGGTCTTTGGCGGAGATTGGGGAATAGAACTAGGAGGGGAGAGATGAGTAAATCCTTCGCTAGTGTGTCCTATCTAAGCTTATTTGTTGGTCGATCATAATATAGTGATATTATGTGATATGTTAATTTGTTTAATTAACCCTTATTTTATGGCAGTATTTAAGAATGGCTGCTGAGAACGTTAACAATGGAAGTATATGAGACTGTGGAACAACCTTTAGTCACAAACCAAGAGAACATGCAATGGGAAGGCAATATTCCTCCTGTAAACAACACTACTGAGCAAAAGATGAATGATGGAATGTTTAAGAGATTTTTGCAGTTCATGCAAAATCAGACGAGGGAGACTCGTGTACAAAATACAGGTGAAAATGATGGCAACGCGTGGTCTATCACAGTCAAGCAGTTCAAGGAGTTGGGACCACCAGATTTCTGGGAAAAGCCCGATCCGATTAAGGCATAAACATGGTTCAAGCAAATCACCAAGATATTCGATGTCTTGGGATGCACGGAGGAACAGAAGGTTCCATTCGCCACCTTTATATTCCGCGGTGAAGCGGATTACTGGTGGGAATCTGTGAAGCATACCCATCCAGCTGCACTCAACATGTCTTGGGAAAGATTTCAAAAACATTTCAATGACATGTACTTTTCTGAGAGTATTCGTCATATGAAGGACATAGAGTTTATTAGACTGGAACAGAACAACATGACGGTGTCTCAGTACGAGGCGAAGTTCACGGAGTTATCCAGGTTTGCACCTCATTTGGTAGAGAATGAGGAACGTATGACGCGAATGTTTCTTAGAGGTCTAAAACCCAAGATTCGTCAATACCTTATCTCTCATAAATTTTCTCTGTATTCAGATGTTGTCAACAGGGCTCAATTACTTGAGCGAGATAATGAGTATACTCAACCGAGGGATCACAATCAGGGTCATACCAATGACAGCAATCATCAGAGCGATGATAACCAGCGAGGGAAGAATACGGACAAAAGTGGTAACCACTCAGGTGGTAATCGTGGCCATGATAATAGGAGAGGTGAGTCAAGTAGAAATTTCAAACAGAGGAGATTCAACAATGACGGGAAGACATCAACAGCAGCACCAACAACAAATTCTAGGGGAGGAGAACGACCGCCAGTTAGATGTTATAAATGCGGGAAAGATGGACATATCAGCCCAAACTGTCCACAACAATCCAAGGTATGTTATAACTGTGGAAAGGAAGGTCACATAGCTCGGGATTATTCTGTAGCAAAACCAAGTTCAGCGGGGATGGTGACTCCAAGGGTTGTCCCGGATAAGTCAAAATCAGCGGTTCCTGGAAGAGCGTTTGTTGTGACTGGCCAAAACATAAGGAACCCGAATGAGGTAATCAGGGGTAAGCTAATCTTGAATTCTTGCAAAGTTTATACCTTACTAGATTCCGGTTCTACCCATTCTTTTATCTCTCCTGCTTGTGCTCAACGTTTAAACTTGACTCCAGAGAAATTGGACTTTAACTTATCTGTTGAAACTCCATTGGATGAAACCTTCGTTACATCTACAGTTTATAAATCTTGCTTGATCCAAGTTGGCACTATCACATTACCTATTGATCTTATCTCTTTAAAGATACTTGTTTTTTATGCGATTTTGGGAATTGATTGGTTAACCACTCATCATGCCAAAATTGATAGTTTTCATAAGGTTGTTAGTTTTCATATCCCTAACCAACCTGTCATACGAATTCAAACAACTAAACCACTAAAATCAGTCACTGTCATATTAAGCCACAAAGCTATTCGTTTATTGAAAAATGTATGCCAAGCTTTCTTAGCCCATGTTATGGATTTGAATAAAGACAAGTCAGATTTGGATAATATTTCTGTTGTTAGAGAATTTTTTGATGTATTTCCTGAAGAACTTCTCGGTCTACCCCCAGAACGTGATGTTGAATTCTTTATTGACCTTGAATCGGGTACAAAGCCCATTTCTAAAACTGCATATCGAATGGCTCCTACTGAACTTCAGGATTTAAAAGTCCAACTACAGGAGTTATTAGACATCGGTTTCATTTGTCCTAGTACATCTCTTTGGGGTGCTCCTATTTTATTTGTAAAGAAGAAAGACGGGAGTATGCGACTTTGTATTGACTACCGAGAATTAAATCATGTCACCATCAAGAATAGGTATCTGTAACCTCGCATTGATGACCTATTTGACCAGTTGTAAGGAGCACAATTCTTTTCAAAGATCGATCTTCGTTTTGGATATCATCAGCTGAAGATTAAAACTGAGGATATTCCAAAGACTGCCTTCAAAACTCGGTACAGGCATTATGAATTCTTAGTCATGTCTTTTGGATTGACTAATGCTCCTACTGCTTTCATGGATATGATATACCGTGTATTTAAGGAATACTTGGATCAATTCGTTGTTGTCTTTATTGATGACATCCTCATCTATTCCAAAAGTCGTGAAGATCATGAGCACCATTTGAAGCTGATACTTGAAAGGCTTCGTGAAAACAAGTTTTATGCCAAGCTGAAGAAATGCGAGTTTTGGCTTGAGGAAGTAGCATTCCTTGGGCACGTGGTGTCAAAACATGGAGTATCTGTTGACCCGACGAAGATTGAAGCAATACAAAGTTGGGAGCAACCGAAGTCGGTGACCGAAGTGCGTAGCTTTCTGGGCTTAGCTGGTTATTATCGGAGATTCGTGGAAGGATTTTCTCGAATTGCTACTCCGTTAACTCAGTTGACTCGGAAGGATAAAAAATTTGTATGGAGCGAGGAATGCGAGAAGAATTTCCAAGAGCTCAAGAGGAGACTCATTTCGACACCTGTTCTGGAAATACCATCTGGTTCGGATAGATTTGTTATCTACAGTGATGCTTCAGGCAAAGGGTTAGGATGTGTTGTTATGCAACATGGGAAAGTCATAGCCTATGCCTCGCGACAACTCAAAGAATATGAGAGGAATTATCCTACTCATGATCTGGAGTTGGCAACAGTCGTTTTCGCGTCGAAAATCTGGAGACACTACCTGTATGGGGAGAAAGTGGAGATTTATACGGATCATAAAAGCTTCAAATATTTCTTCACCCAAAAAGAACTCAACATGCGGCAACGACGTTGGCTTGAGCTGTTGAAAGATTACGATCACACTATTCAATATCATCCTGGAAAAGCAAACGTAGTAGCTAACGCATTGAGTAGAAGATCGTATGTGGGTACGAGTGCAATGTTGTTAACACAAAGACCCATTTTGTACGATTTACAAAGGATGGAGATTGATTTAAAGAATCTAAGGACCCACATAATGATGGTAAATATACGAGTAGAACCGACTTTAATCAATAAAGTTAAAACTACTCAAGCTACGGACCTGGGGCTGATGCCTATGAAGAAGAAAGTGAAATAAGGTGTTATTCCAGAAGCAAAAATTGATGAAGAAGGAATACTTCGAGTCAACTCTAGACTTTGCGTTCCTAATGATCCTGACTTGAAGCATAGAATCATGATGAAGGCACACAACACCCTGTTTGCAATCCATCCTGGGAGTACCAAAATGTATCATGTTATTCGACACACATTTTGGTGGAACAATATGAAGAGAGAGATTGCAGAGTTTATCTCGAGGTGTTTAACTTGTCAACGTGTAAAGGTGAAGCATCAAGTGTCAAAAGGTCCATTCCAACCACTTGAGATTCTAAAATGGAAGTGGGAGCACATTACCATGGATTTCGTTACAGGTCTTCCCAAAGTTTCTCAAGGCATAGATGCGATTTAGGTTATTGTTGATAGATTAACCAAGTCTGTTCATTTCTTATCGATACGTGAGACTTATTCCCTTGAACGTCTTGCTCGTTTGTACGTGAATGAGATTGTGTGATTGCATGGCATACCAGTATCCATAGTTTCGGATCGTGACCCAAGATTCACTTCAAGATTTTGGGTTAGCTTGCAGAAAGCTATGGGAACGGATTTACGATTCAGTTCAGCATATCTTTAGGGTTTTGACACAGAAACGCACAGTGGAAATAGAATAATTTAAAGCAATTTCTGAAACCCTAAACAGGATCCATGCGAAAATAATTAATTCGGTGGTTAGAAATTATACCGAATATGAAAATGCTTCTGAAATTGATGCGCTCGAATCTCCAACGCAATCCAAACGAATCGCGCCTCTACGGTGTCCACATGAACGCCCCGCGAACCGTCGTACGATCTGCAGTAAATGGAACTGCGATACTGGCCACCAAAAGGAATGGATTTTAGAACTGTTTCTCTCTAGTCTCTCTCTAAGAGCGGCTAGGGTTATGATGTTATGATATTACCCTAAGTGGCTACTATATCATATATATAGTAGTTAAAAAAGGATTAATAAAAAATGTATTTTAATAAAATCCAAATTTATATATATATATATCTTAATTAAGTCTTACTTAATTAATATACATATATACAAATTATCTTTTTTAATTTAAATTCGTGATTTAAATACTATTAATCATATTAATATATTTAAATCCTTAAAACTTAAATTAATTTCATTTTAAATTACGTTCTATGTGTGTGACCCTATAGGTTATTATTACGTTGGCAATAATTTTAAAATTATATTATAAAATTATAAACAGTGAGCGGCATCTAGTAATGCATCACTGCTACCCAAGTACTAATAAGATCGATAATTCGATATAACCTTTTTGTGACCAATGTTTCAATGTAATTTAATCCTTTTAACCTTTATATCCTAGATTAAACTCGAGTCGTGAAATGTGTCATACTCTTCATAATTTAATCTGAGTTTTCTTGATCAATGAGTAGACTATATGAAACAAATCACTATTTGAGCATGGTCATGCATTTCATAGTCCTACTCAATCAAGAGGCCTATGGATATCATCCCTAATATATAGGAGGTTTAAATTCCATCTAGATCACTCATATTCCTCACATGATTCATGATGTACCCAATAATCACCTTTATAGTCCACCCTATTAAAGGTGACATTTGATGATATCAAAGTACATAAATTCCCGTGTAGTAATATAGTGATTTCAGGTCGGAGGACCATTACATCATTATCACTATGAGAATTTCTAATGACACTTCGCATAATGCTCCACATAGAATTCTCATAGTGGGTATGTCCAGTACATCGTTCTCTAACATGTACAATATGCATTGACTTAATATCTCATATATTTATGACTAATGAGATTTGGTCATCAGTCAATCCACATACTAGTCTCAATGCATCAATGTTGTCCCATCAACAATGATACTCGACTAGGGACATTTAAGAACAATGATACTAATTGTAATTATATAATCTCATGTTCAAGTCACATACTTGAAACTATATAATTTGTATCACTATTCTAAGGAATTTTATTATGTTAACAATTATATAATGCAGTAAATAAAACCATAATAAAATCATTCATTTATTCAATCAAATATAATATCAAAACGTTAAGAAATTATATCATATAATTGGCCTCTAGGGCATAAACTCTAATAATATCATCCTCAAACGGACGGACAATCAGAGAGGACTATTCAAACCCTTGAAGATCTATTAAGACTCTGTGTTCTAGATTTCAAAGGAAGTTGGGATAAGTACTTGTCACTGGTGGAATTCTCCTACAACAACAATTATCAAGCAAGTATAGGCATGGCTCCATTTGAGGCGTTGTATGGAAGAAAGTGTCATTCTCCAGTATGCTGGGACGAGGTGGGAGAAGCAACGTTGTTGGGACCAAAATTAGTACGCATAACTACAGAAAAGATCCAAATGATTCGACAACGTATTCAAACCTCACAAGATCGACAAAAGAGTTATGCTGATCTTCATAGAAAAGACGTGGAGTTTAATATTGGAGATCATGTACTGTTACGTGTTGCTCCATGAAAGGGAGTTACAAGATTTAAAAAGAGAGAAAATCTCAATCCAAGATTTGTTGGTCCATTTGAGATTCTTGACCGAATAAGAAATGTGGCCTATAGACTCACATTACCTCCAAGTATGTCTCGTGTTCACAATTTTTTCCACATATCTATACTTCGTAAATATGTGAAAGACCCGAACCATATTATTGAGTTAGAACCAGACGAGATAGCCGAAGATTTAACGTACGAGGAGGTACCTGTTAAAATCTTGGATAGAAAAGAGCATGTCCTACGCACCAAGGTTATACCACAAGTTAAGGTTTTGTGGAGGAACCATGATATTGAGGAAATGACCTGGGAGTTAGAATCGGAAATGAAAACGAGGTACCCTCACCTGTTCGAATTAATTAAAGAATTAATTAAAAATATTAATAAAAAAAGAACAAAATAAGAATTATGATAAAACTCAAAGGGCATTCTCGAAAATGCCAAAAAGCTTCACAAAAAGTGTTAAAAGCGAGAGTCCTCTTGACTTTATGCATTAGATTTATATGGTTGGGGACGGAAGAATACCATGAATTGATTGCCTAGTGACTCCCCTCCATTAATTAATACCCCATATGTTCGTAAAAGTATATTAAAAAAAGGAAAAGTAAATTAAAATAAAGAGAATAAAGAAATTTATTTTTATTTTTAATGGTCCTACATGATAAGTGATGAGTATGTTTTTTATATATTAATGAATCTCGCTTAATAACACATTTATCATTTATTTTATATTAATTTAAATAATTTTTATTTTGACAATATCAACAATCATTATTAACCTAAAAATTAAGCAACAAATACAAGCATACAAAAGACATATCCGAAACCTTATAAAAAAAACTAGAAAATATAACTTATAAACTTTATCAAAAGTTTTTTCAAATGTATTCATAAATTAAAGAGAAATGATATACATGTCGACACAAATATGTGATAAAATTATGTTACGATCAACGTAAGAGTTTATGAGATAAAAAAGAATAAATTAGTGTGAATTCTATTTTAAATTCTTATTTATCTCATGTACTACGCACATAGGTCGCAATTAAAATTTGGTTGGAAATTTTCACAATACATAGCAGGACTCTAGATTAAATTTAATTGCTTCGGGAATTTCGTTGATAAATAGAAAACAAACAAAAATCAAAGGTAAAATTTAGAAAGACGAGAAAAGATGTACATTTTGATCGTAGCTTAATTTTAAGAATTGGGGGCGGGGGTTGTTTTGTTTACATCCGAGTGAGTCTAAGGGGGTGTTTGATAAAAATTGAATGAATCTAAATCTAAATCTGAATAAGCTGAATCTGAATCTGAATCTGAATGAGTTGAATCTGGATCTGAATGAAAAAAACTGTTTGATAATTGACATGTCAGAAACATCTGAATGACAAAACTTTATTATTTTACCCTTTTGAAAAAATTCAAAATTGTTGTAAATTTATTTAATATTAATTAATATAATAGTTAATATTTTTTTTAAATTTTTTTTACTTCATTCAGCTGCTCATTCAGCTCAAAAAATCCGACTTAGCCATTCAGCTCGTCCATCTTACCGATTCAGCCATTCAGACCAAAATAAACGCACTGACCGATTCAGCCATTCAGATTCAGCTCCATTCAGCTCTAAACAAACAGCCCCTAATTTTGACCGAATAAATTATTATCTCATTTGTTTTATAATTTTTAAACTATGAATGCGTCTGAATATATCTGAATGGTTCATCAAAAAAAATTGTGGCGAGTAAAAAGTAGTGTTGAATGATATTTTTACTTACATGCCCTCGTAGAACAATTAAAAATTACATTCAATATCCTTCTTGTTTTAATGTTGTAAACAAATTTTTTTTATGTACAAATTATTTATTATTTTTATTTAACAAATTGGTCAATAGCCAACTTAATAAATGTTGGTGTAGTCTTTTGTTTAGATTTTATGAATTATAGAATCTTATTAATATTTTTAGTGTTTTATTCTTAAAATTATTTTACTAATAGTATTCTTTGTTTAAGATTATTCAAAAGTTTATGCTTAATTTTTCTTAGATAGCATTATTTATTTTTGATTATATAATAAATTTATTCATAATAGTTCAAAAGATTAAAATAAAAAATACAGACAAACAATTATCAAACATATTATTTCATTCAGTATTCAGATTTTTATATTTAGAACTTTTCATTTAGTTTTATAAAACATCACCTAAAAAAATTACCAAACTGAACTGTTTATAATTCAATTTTTTATTATTTCAGAATTGAAAAATGCAAATTACATAGAAATAATATGAGACGATTCAAACATTAACCTCCAAGGCTTGAAATATAAGGAATAAATTTATTGAATAGATTCAGCTAAGACACATGAACTGTTAGAACATGGAGGGAAAGGTTTTAAAATAAAATAAAAAAGAAGAAGAAGAAGAAACTGAAAATAGCCTTTGGGTCTGAACTTTCAGGCCTATTTAGGGTTTTGCCCTTTTCCAGTCTCAATGTTAAGCTTTTTTCATACCTAAGCCAGGCTTTGTTGGGCACAGGCCGGGTCAAATGTTTTCAATTTGGACCAGGCCAATCTGGAATCTTTAGCCTTAAGTACAAGAACTTTGAGCCTATGGGCTTCAAGCTAAGCAAACCCATGCTTTATTTAAGTCAAGAAGGCCCGAGCCTTATTTAGATCGGATCATTTAAGACTAAGGTGGTATTTGATTGTATCTTAACAACTCATCTCTTTATACATCTTAACAGTCCACATCATTGTATTAAGAGGTTTATGTAGTGTTTGTTTGGGTCTTAAAAGGCCATCTAAACCATTTAGAGGTCCATCCGAATGAAATTAACTATTTTTGGACAAAAATGACCTCTTTAAAATTACAAAATTTCTCTTTTATCCCCAATGACCCTAATCAATCTGCATCATTTCCTCTTTCTCTCTCTTTCCTCCTGCACTCGGCTCTATTCTCCTCTCATCACCCCAGAAAAATATCGACCGAAAAAAGTGAAAAGACTGAAAACCCCACTCGAAAAAACAAATCTTCGGGATCACTATCAAACTTCAAGCTCCCCACGACGTCGTTCTCAACATCCTCTCTCGACCCCAAAGAGCTTCACACCCCGGTTCAGACATGTTCGATAGTTGAGACCATTGTGACTGCAATGAGAACATCTTCGGGTCATGGCTCCAAACTCGAACCGACCGGATCTCTTTGAGTGTAGTGAATTTACAGATTCGATTTATCTGAAAACAAAGGGAGGGAGAGATTTACATGATTCGATAGAAGGGATTTGGGGATTAGGGTTTGGTGGAGGTTGAAAATGTTGGGAATTTGTTGGTCGAATTGGAGTGAAAATTATGCGGATGTATATAAAATCATATATATCGAGCTTCATATATATGTAAGATGGAAGTAAAGATAAAATCGATATAGATAGAGATTTAGAGAGAAAAATAAATCAAGTGAGACAGAGAGAGAATTTAGTATCTTCAGCTCAGATTTGAAAATGAGGTTGCTGTCTACGATCCTTGATCAAGTTCAAAATAATTTGAATCCTTCACACTAAAGGCTAGGGTATAAATTGTTCTGATGTAAAGGGTATCGAGGGTATAGATTGTTTAAGCACTAAAAATTTAAGATACTTTTAATTAAAAATAAAATTAGAAGTGAAAATCAAATTTAGACCTACATTATAGTAGTGAAATTTGTGATTAGTTCAAAAGAATAAATGATGAGATCACAATCCAAAATTGAGGGTGAGGAGTAGTGTCACATTTAGGCATATATATATATATATATATATATATATATATATATATATATATATGGGCAATGATCCATAGCATCTATTTGCTATGGATTAATAATGGGCAAATATCATCTCTACCTTCCATTATAACTATGGATGGCCTGGATTTAAAATCACATCTAGGCATCCGCTAGAATTACTAGCGGATGGGATTAAAATAATCTACATTCAATTATGCCCCTGACTATTAGTAGAGGCTCCTCAATCTGTTTCGATCCTATTCCTACTTCCTGTGTAAATTCCCTCAACCTGTTTCGATCATATTCCTACTTCCGGTGTAAATTCCTTGGGACCAATCTGTTTGGATCCCGGGTCGGGCCGCATCGTCAATGGATCATCCATGACCACTAAAGCGCCAAAGAAAGTGGCGAATCTGTTAGTTATAGCGGCTGAAGCCACATGGACGGCCGTGGAGTTTGGGTCATTTATCTGCCATGGAAGTAGAAGTGGAGATGACTCTGATAGTGTTCAATACAAGCATCACATCATGCTGAAAAAGAGACCATTCAATTTACCAAGCATCACGTTCAAAACCCCTGCATTTTATAGAATATTTTTTTATAATTACTTGGCCTTCAGGGGCATAATTGGATGTAATTATTTTAATCCCATCCGCTAGTAATTCTAGCGGATGGAGAGATGTGATTTTAAATCCAGGCCATTTATAGTTGTAATGGAAGGTAGAGATGATATTTGCCCATTATTAATCCATAGCAAATAGATGCTATGGATCATTGCCTAAATATATATATATATATATATAGGATAAAGTATGACAACATATGATTACTTCACACTACTAATAATTGAATTTGAATACTGCCTTGTAACAATTAATTGATTAGAAAATTATAGTTGTACTATACTCAATCCATCCATCACCCCTCAACAAAAGTGGCCCATGTGGAGTCCTGCAATCAGAATATGACCACTCTTCTTCTCATTCTCTTTTCTGTAAATGGGTCGAATCGAGTCAAATCGATTCATCAATTTGAGTTTGAATTGAATTTTAATTAAACTAAATTAAACTCAAATAATATATAAAATTAATTGTTTAATTAATTAGGTACTAAGCTAGATGAGTTTAGACTATAAATTGACTTTAAAAATTTGAGCTCGTCTAATTTAATCGAGTCAGGCTTGAGTTCGAGTTGAACACATGTAGTATTAAACTCGTTGGTTTGATAAAAACAAATACGATTTTTAATTTGAGATTGAATCAAAAAATGAACTCGAGTCAAGTCGAATTTAAATAAATCAAGTAAAAATTTATCCACGAACAACCCGATTTATTTACAGCTCTATTAAGTCCAAACTTATACTCCCTCCTATTCAGATTAAATGACATTTTAGAGTTAAGCACACTTATTAAGAAATAACACAAAATGTCTTTTATGTCCCTAATTAATTATTTCTCTCTCCACAATTGTCTCTTCTCATTCTCCACAATTGTCCCTAATTAATTATTTCTCTTTCCACAATTGCATTTACTAAGCATATTAAATAGAGTGGTAAATTAGGAAAAAATTGTGCAATATTGTATAGAGATTCCAAAACGACACTTATATAGAATAAAATTAAACTCCCTAAAACGTCATTTAATCTGAATAGGAGGGAGTAAAATTTTTGAATAGGATATGTACTTACAAATTATTACTTTTCTTTTAATACTGAAGTTTAAACACTAAAATTTATTATTAAGAAACAGTAAACGAAGTCAACCATATTGTAACACGACTCTATCTCATCATCAAGAATATTACATCCATAAAATCAGATTATAATATATATATATATATAGAGGATCTAAAGCGGACCAAATAAGCGGACTAATGAACGGACCAAGGCAAAAACACGCGGGTTTCAGGGTCAACCCGCGGGTTGGTCCGATCCGAACCCTGAAACCCGCGTGTTTTTGCCTTGGTCCGTTCATTGGTTTGCTTATTTGGTCCGCTTTAGATCCTCTCCGATATATATATATATATATATATATATATATATATATATATATATATATATATATATATAGAAATGTATGTACACAACTATGGCTATAGCTATTCTGGACTACGGCGAAGGGTGAATCATCGGTATAACTAAAAAATCCGTTGTCATAGTCTTACTGTGTAATACACAGCTATGTATATACCTATAGTCCATATATATATATTATTTATTTATTTATTCTTCCCAAAAGGCTTGATTTTTAAAATGTATATGAATCTAGAAAGTGAAGTAACTTTTGAAAATGGATCTCACTTTCGTCATCAGTACATAGGCATGTGGTAATGCAGTGCCAAATGTAATGTTGGCAATAAATTGACAACTCTGCTAGCCTTTATAATTTGTTTTTTTATCCCATGCTTCATTAATCATTAATGTATATGGCAATACCGACAGATACAACTTGATGAAGAAGAAATACGTACCATATCAACTAGTAGAACAAAAATAAGAAACAAACAAACAAATTTCGATCCCTTGTAATTAATATTTCTTTCAACTTATTCATTTTAATGTTTATCATATGTACACTAGCATAAAAAGATATCCTTTTAGATCACGGGTTTCACACACACCATGTCCCCCCACCCCCTCCCCCTCCCCCTCCCCCTCCCCTTTCCCTGATATTATATATATATATATATATATATATATATATAGTACGTTTCTCCAGCGAATTGGAGGAAGCGAATAAAGAACGAACTGACTATAGCGACAGTTTTTTCCGTCGCTAGAGTATAGAAAGCCGGTTTTCTATGCTATAGCGACGAAAAAACCGTCGCTATAGCCGATTCGTTCTTAATTCGTTCCCTTCAGTTCGTTAGAGAAAGCTGAGCTATATATATATATGGAGAATGATTCATAATATGTATTTGTTATAAATTAAAAGTGGATATACACCATCTTTATCGTTCAATATAAGAATAATTAGTCAGCCGCTACATGTTGTAGCGGTAGCTAGATTGGAAAAAAATAATATAATAATTATATTATTAATAAGGAGGGACTTTTTAGTAAATTATTATGCCGGTAAAAATGATGTAACTGCCGCTACAACTTGTAGCGGCTGGGTCTTTTTTTTTTCTTCAATCTCAACCCTTAATTTTATTGATCAACGGTGGAGATTATGGTTGCTGAATAGTATTCGTGACAACTTATATATATATATGGTGTTTTTTCTTTCCCCAGTTCTAGGTTAGTAATCTTTTTTAATGAGTATTGATATAGTCCGAATAAAAATGATGTCGTTTTAACAATAATTATCTCTTAAAATATTAAGTATCGATAGACTTATTGCAAAATTGTTGCTACCATGACTACTAGCATGTTTCGAGTTAGACGAGGCCTTAAAACAGTATTTGAAAATCTTTTAGAGAAAAACGCACTCATAAAAGGGTACAGACTGCGATTAACTTTTGAATTTATTCTTTTTTTCAAATTTTACTTAAATTATATAATAAATATATTATATATTAATTTAATAATTCACAGATGTATGTATTGGTTGAATAGTAAATGTGTGATTACTAGTTTGAACAGGTATAACGTTGAACCGGTGTAATGGTTCAACTTGGGTCACTAGTTTGAACCGGCACGTGTGATTGCTATTTGAACGAGTGCAACATTGAATCGTTGCAATTGTTCTATTTGGGTCACTAGTTTAAACCAATATGACATTTAGAAATGGTGTGTTTAGTTCATATCTTTTCAAATTAAAAAGGTGTCTTTTCAAATGTCCTATAAATGAATTAGAAAACATTCAATTGATATAACAATTCATTCACAAAATAAATGTGTAATTCTTTTAAAAGAATTTTAGTGTTATTATTTTCTCTCTCCCAAATTATAATTTTGAATTAAATACTATAATGTGCATATTATTTAATATAGATTAATTTTTGGGTCTGTCTTGGGAGACATATTCGATGTAATCTTTTGCCGTTTATATATGGGGCGAATATTGTCTGAAGGAGATAGTGAACTTTCATTTGATTCGGGCGGTCTATTATTATTTTTTCAAAATTTCGATAATATTATCATGCGGCGAAAATTCCAATAGTTTGAAGTATGTTTACTTTTAACATCGTAATTTTTACTATGACAATATTAACAACAATTATTAAACCAAAAATTAAACAACAAATACAAGCATAAAAGGGACATATCCGAAATCAAACAAAAAAAACTAGAAAATATAAAGCGTATCAAAAGTTTCCAAATGTATTCATATATTAAACTTTGATTACATTGGGGATTTCGTCCATAAATGGAAAGCATACAAAATTTAAAAGGTAGAATTCAAAAAAGACAAGAGAAAAGATGTACATTTTGATCGTAGCTAGCTAGCTTAATATTATTAAGAATAAGAAAGGTTACCAAACTGACCAATTCAATGATATATATATATAGAGAGAGAGTTCTTATCCGGACTCCCGGACTTTCTTAAAATATGAATTTTTTTGTTTTTTTTTTAAAAACAACTAAAAAAATTAATATTTTATGGAACTAAAATTTTTATATAATACAATATTTTGGATGTGATTTGAATACGTATAACAAAACAAGTTTGTACAGTCTGTTCAAAAAATAGGGTATGAATTTGATCAGGTCTGGGAGTCCGGACCTGATCCGTGGTGTATATATATATATATATATATATATATATATATATATATATATATATATGACAATGATTCATAACATGTATTTGTTATAAATTAAAAATGAACAAATAATTTCTTAAGCGTTTGTTCCAATAATTAATGGTTGAGATGAAAAATAAGGACACGACGTCTGCCAGTAATACATACTACTTGGATCAGATCGATTTGTGACTCCATGACAACTATAAGGACTCATTCTCGGTATCTGGACAACAAGATCTATCAACTCAATAGAAGTATATTAGGATATTTTTGTGGTGAAGGTAAGGAAAACTACAATCTGAACTGAGGGGCCGTGTTTTTCTTCATCGATGTGGTTTGTGTTACGGATTTTACTCAAATTTTCTGCTTGGCCATAGTTGGTCCGTCAGCTGTCTCAGTATATGAACCAACTTTGTCCTCCATGAATGAGTTGAGTTTGGTCACTTGGGGTATAATAGTCTGACATTTTTGTTTAGTTCGTTCACTAGTAATATTAGCTGACGCCGTGTCCTCATTTTTAATCTCAGTTGGAGCATTGGAACCAACGCTTAATATGTTATTTGTCCATTTTTAATTTATAACAAATACATGTTATGAATCATTATATATATATATATATGTGTGTGTGTGTGTGTGTTTTTTTTTTTCATAATTGAAAATAGAGTGTGGGGTTTAGGCTTGACTAAGTAGGCAACAAACGTATACTTCTTAGATTAATAGAGTGTGGGGTTTAGGCTTGCTAAGTAGCTAGGAAATGGTAGTATTCGCCAGTGACATTCTTAATGAATTAATTAATACTCTATTAATGTTGGGATTGCATTGATGTCAACTGCTTTCCTTATTTTCCTCCATCACCTTACGATGAATGAATGTAGTCACATACACGGTTTCACTCAAGTGATAATAATTGTGGGTTTAGCTTCATATATATATATATATATATATATGAAAATAATGGCCATAGACAAATTGTGTATATTTTATTTGTGCACAATCTGTTAAAATTACGTTTTTTTGACACATTTGTTTTTGATTTGGAGAAGGGAAACTGTTTTTTTAAAACAAATCTACCAAAACGACGTAATTTTGGCAGACTTTGCACTAATAAAACATAAATAGTTGTGTATGATGACCATATATATTGCCCTATATATATATAGATAGATTATAAAAATTATCTATTGTAAAGAAAATAATAATTAATAAATAAAAATGAGGGAGTATATATTCATCATACAAAACAAAACAAAAGAGCCCTTGATAATTTTTCACTTTATAGTTTTATTGGACAGCATAAATATTAAATTCAGTACTTTTACCGTCTGCATGGAGCAGAGTTTTATTTTTTAACCATAATCTTGTGGTGGAGGAATCATTATTGTTTGATTATGGGGACAATTTCACATATTATAATTGAGATGTCCTCATCGTCAGTCCATATAAATTCAAGACAAATTTTTAATAGATTTTGGCTGCAATACTTTTTATCAGCAAAGTTTGATATGTTATATTCATCATAACTACTCTATACTATATATCATCAAAGTTATGAAAATAGAGAATTAATTAGGTCGGCAGCATTGGCACTTTTTTTTATTTGTCGTTACATATTTTAGAAGAAGATTAATCTTTGCGTTTTCTCTTAATTAAAAAGGAACGCAAAGAGTAGTAGTATTAATACATACAGCTTAATTCACCTAACTGGTAAACTATATTGGTGTTTGTGTTGGGTGGTTCTGCCTTTCTTGAAATTAACATGGAGGAGGAGCATTCAGGAAGTAATTTGGCTGATCCCAAAAGCCTAATTTCCTCCAAGGATCATCATGTTGCTGAGATAGATGGTGAGCAGATTTAATATATATATCTATATAGTGTTTTTTTAGTAATTAATATCAAGTAAATTTGTGCAGGTGGTAAAGTTGATGAGGTGAATGATTCACCAATTGAGCAAGTCCGGCTGACTGTGCCAATAACTGATGATCCAACATTGCCATGTTTAACTTTTCGGACCTGGTTTTTGGGGATTATTTCATGTGGTGTTCTGGCTTTCTTGAACCAATTCTTCGGTTATCGCCAAAACCCTCTCTACATATCATCTGTTTCGGCTCAGATTGTGGTGCTGCCAATTGGGAAGCTAATGGCAGCAACTTTGCCTCATAAATATGTCCGAATTCCCAGAACAAAATGGACATTTTCATTGAATCCCGGACCCTTTAACTTGAAAGAACATGTTCTTATTACCATTTTTGCCAATTCCGGTTCCAATTCTGTGTATGCAGTGGGAATTATTACCATAGTTAAAGCATTCTATCATGGGGAAATTCATCCCGTGGCTGCAATGTTGTTGACTCAAACTACCCAGGTGAATTTTTCTATCACAATCCATTTATATATATATATATATATATATATATGGGAATTCTTGATTTTTTTTTTGAAATTTTTAGTTGCTTGGTTATGGATGGGCTGGCATTTTCCGAAAATTTCTAGTTGATTCTCCCTATATGTGGTGGCCTGCCAATCTTGTTCAAGTTTCCCTCTTCAGGTTCTGCATGTCTCTTTATTTCTCTTTCTCATTCTTCATCTGTCCTCCCCTTTTTCTAATTTTGTGTTTTTTAAACTTGTAGAGCATTACACGAGGTAGAAAAAAGGCCGAAAAGAGGCCTAACTAGGCTGCAATTCTTCCTAATGGTCCTTGTATCAAGCTTCTCATACTACATAGTCCCCAACTATCTTTTTCCATCCATAACTGCCCTCTCTTTTGTCTGCTGGATATGGAAGGACTCGGTCACAGCCCAACAGATTGGCTCTGGCCTTAGAGGCCTTGGCGTTGGCTCGTTCGCCCTTGATTGGTCAACGATTGCAGGTTTTCTAGGCAGTCCCTTGGCCACTCCTGGATTTGCAATTTTGAACATAATGACAGGTTTCATAATTGTCGTCTACATACTCATCCCGGTTGCTTATTGGACTAACTCCTATGAAGCAAAGCGATTCCCAATTTACTCTTCTCATGTGTTTGATGCTAACGGCAGACAGTATAATGTTTCTGCTGTGTTGAACTCACAAACATTTAGTTTCAATCGGGAGGGATACGATGATTATAGCAAGATTAATCTTAGCGTTTTCTTTGTTTTTGCTTATGGTATAAGCTTTGCTACATTGGCTGCCACATTGTCTCATGTTGCACTCTTCCACGGGAGGTATATGTATTTCAATTTTTTGTTTGTTTGTTTGTTTTCTTAATTCTTTTACGGTGGTAGGTGTGTTTGGGCTTCCAAACTCACCGCACTATTTTTTGGCCTGGTACGTTTGAGCCCCAAATGCTGTGTTTGTAAGTTAATTAAGTTGTGTTTAGAATAAGCTGCTTCTAGAAAAATAAGATTTTAAAGTGTGTTTAAACTTCCAAATACACTAAACGCATCAAGTTTACATTCTAACCAAACAAGCAACAAGTATCATACCGCGTTGTAAATGGGATTTTCATTTGCAGATCGATATGGCAACAAACTAGATCATCTTTACGGGACAAGTTTGGGGATGTCCACACCAGGCTGATGAAGAAAAACTATGATCCTGTCCCACAATGGTGGTTCTATTCAATCTTGATAGTTGTCATTGGATTGTCCCTTTTTGCTTGTGAAGGCTTTGGCAGACAGTTGCAGCTTCCTTACTGGGGAGTCCTATTAGCAATCTCTTTGGCTCTAGTTTTCACCCTCCCAATTGGAGTCATTACAGCTACGACAAACCAGGTATATATATGTGTGCGCGCGCGTATGCTTCAATTTCCATAAAGATTTTGCTCATATTTTCTCATCTAAAATTGTGAAAAAATGTCTGTGCAGCAACCAGGGCTAAATGTCATTACAGAACTTATAATTGGTTACATGTACCCCGGGAAGCCTCTTGCGAATGTGGCCTTCAAAACGTACGGTTACATTAGCATGTCCCAAGCCATTACGTTTCTTGGCGATTTCAAGCTAGGCCATTACATGAAAATTCCTCCAAAGTCCATGTTCGTTGTTCAGGTACATAGAGATCAAGATCACTAAGTATCATGTATATTTGCTCTGACAACATCATTTTTGCTCTGGCAACATCATTTTTGCTCTGATATATGTTTAATTTGAAATGCAGTTAGCGGGGACAGTTGTTGCATCTTCAATTTACTTTGCGACATCTTGGTGGCTCCTAACGACAGTGGAATTCATCTGCGATCCAACAAAGTTGCCCGCGGGAAGCCCGTGGACATGCCCCGGAGACGACGTTTTCTACAATGCCTCAATTATATGGGGAGTTGTGGGTCCTCAACGCATGTTTGGGAATCTGGGGCTATACTCCAAAATGAACTATTTCTTCCTGTTTGGAATCGTCGCGCCTTTCCCAGTCTGGATCCTTTCTCGGGTTTTCCCAGAGAAGAAATGGATACGCCTCATAAACATGCCGATTCTTATCTCAGGAGCAGGGGCAATGCCACCAGCAAGGGCTGTGAACTACACCTGTTGGTTAAGTGTGGGCATTTTCTTCAACTTTGTGGTGTACAAGAGGTACAAAGCCTGGTGGGCTAGGCATAACTACATTTTGTCGGCCGGATTGGATGCCGGCGTTGCGTTTATGGCCATACTTTGCTATTTCACATTGCAGATTAGGGATATCAACGGAATGAGGTGGTGGGGTTTGGATTTGGATGATCATTGCCCTCTTGCAAGCTGCCCTACTGCCCCTGGTATACAAGTTGAAGGCTGCCCCGTCTTTCATTGACATTTTAACACCAATGTACCACTAAGTTCATGTGTACAGCCAGCTAGATCAAACCAAAAGACCATACTTGTCAATTACTCTCAAGATCAATACAACTTCATTTATGAGGCTTATCTTTCCATTTTCAAGTTCATAAAACAACAAATTGTAAGTGTATTATTTTTAAGATATATATATATATACACACACTACGGATCAGGTCCGGGATCAAAAACGGACCCCAAATTTTTTTTTTTTTTTGTAGAACTAAAAAAAAATAATGGAACTGAAATTTTTTTATAATACAGTGTTTTTGGTGTGTTTTTAAAAGGTAATATTTCATTAGCATAGATCAGAGGCCAACACAAAAGAGGGAGGAGATTGACCCCAAACCAATCAGACTTAGAACCGACTGCTCGTGCAAGAGCATGCGCTACCTGGTTTGCTGATCTTCTCACAAATACAAACTAACACCTACCAATGTCTCTGGTCAAGTATTTACAATCTTCCACTATTAAGCCAAAGTAAGATAAATCCTCCTGAGCACATATAATCGCTTGGATCACCAACTGTACATCAGATTTCAAAACCACATTATTGAGTCCCAATTAAGGTCTTCAACCAGCTTAACGCCTCACGAACACCAATTGCCTTTGCAATCGTAGCATTTAACGGACCATCAACTATACCATTCTTGGTTGCCAACATGGACCCTTCAACATTCCTTACCATACTGTCATAACCAATACGCCTAGCGTGACCAAAAAGAGCTGCATCAACATTACATTTATATGTACCCATATTTGCCTTCTTCCAAGTCGACTTAGCATTAACAGCTCGTGCTTCACATCCTCCAGTGCTCATGCAATGAATATGCCATATAAATCACTTGCCCTTCCTAAATTCTGCGATGACGACAAACCAGATCATTCCTATTGTTCCATCGCAGCCACGCTAGCCTCTTCTTGATTTCTACTAGAAAGCACACGTGTACACCAATCACCAAAACTCTCCTCAGACCCACTGTTATCACCTATCCAAGATAAACTCCAAACATCTATAGCGTAAGAACACCACACCAGGACATGTAACGCATCTTCAGGACTATTATTACACCTTGGGCACATATCATTGACATTAACACATTTTTCCCTCATATCTCTCATGGTGGATAAACTATTTGTACACGCTTGCCAAAGAAATTATTTCACTTTTTTTGGAACATGTAGAGCCCATAACTTGTGCCACATATTAGAGTTATCATGTTGTGTTGCACCCCTGTTATTGACCATTAGAGTGTGATAACCACTTTTAACCGTATAGATGCATCATCTTTCTCTGGGCCAACTCTAGCAATCTGACTTCGCTCTATGACTCAAGGGAATCTCAAGAATTAGACTTTTGTCCCATAATGAGGAGATCGTTCAAAATATCCAAATCCCAGCAACTCTCCTTCACCCAGCATAAAGACTGGACAGTTATCTCTTCCATCCCCTGAGGTATAGCAGTTTCAAAATAAGGGTGATTATCATCTGGTAGCCAAGGATCTGACCATACCTTCACCTGACTACTTGTACCAATCCTCCATCGAGCTCCTTTACGAATAAGCTCCTGTGCTGCCATAAAGAACACTCCTCTATACATAGCTAGGATTCAGACCAATTTGAGCATCCAAATAAGTTCCCCTAAAGAAATAACGTGCTTTGAACACCTTACTCATCAATGAATTGGGTTCTGTAAGTAAACACCACCCTTGTTTACCTAGCATCGCAATATTGAACGCATGCAATTTACGAAATTCCATACCACCATAATGTTTATTAACACAAAGCTTATCCCATTCCATCCAATTGATATTTCTTCTTCCTGAACCATGTTTGCCCCTGTAAAAGGAGTTCATCATCCTCTCTAACTCAGCACATAATAGAGATGGAATCAAAAACACACTCATCACATATGTGGGTAGCGATTGGACCACAATTTTTAGAAGCACTTCCTTTCCTGCTCTAGATAGCAGCTTATTCCTCCAACCATGCATCTGCTGCCAAGTTTTATCTTTAATAAAAGAAAAAATTATTGTTTTCTTCCTTCCGATTAAAGAGGTCAGTCCCAGATACTTCCCATGGTCTTCAGTTCTACCCACTCGTAAAAAGGCACAAATACTCTCCATCAAACTAAAAGACATATTAGAGCTAAAAAAAATCGACGATTTCTGATCATTAATCATTTACCTAGATGCCTTCTCATATACGTTCAAACAATCTTTAATCTTCTCACACTCCTACACAAAAAGCTGTCATCCGCAAAAAAATAAATGAGAAATCATAGGGGTTGTCCTAGGAACTTTACATCCATGTATAAAACCTCTAGCACAATAGTCACTTAACAAAGATGACAACCCTTCTGCATATAAAAGAAACAAATACGGAGATAGATGATCTCCTTGTAAAAGAAACAAATCCGTATGGAGGATCATGCATCTGTAACCAAAAATCAGCATGAAATAGAGGTATGTTGAACGGATGCCTTCCTATCTCCAACTTATTAAAAACCAACAAATGTTGATCAAATGTCCATGGACCCCTTTGACACACGATCCATATCCAACTTGTTGAAGAATTGAAAAGGAAACAAATTAGGATTGAGATCCTTAATGTGACGCCCCCAAAATAGGTATACATCACCCATCTTGAGTCGCCAAATACCTTAATAATACAACTGTTGTGTAGAATACGACAAAACATAAACTGTGAGTTTTAATACGAATATTGTCTTCTAGACAGTACTCAAACTCAAAGGGAGTCCTCAATACATTTATTATCACACTATTTCATAGAATAGTGATGACTACTAATGCAAACATCTGGACCGTCACTCCGTTCCCCAACTAGTCCCTGCTACGTTCTCATTTTCTGAAGAGAATAATGAAAGTAAAAGGGTGAGCTCAACTAGCCCAGTAAGAAATATTATGACTAAGATAATGCAGAATAAATTATCGTTAGCCTTCAACAGTGTTAAACTGATAAAATATAATAAACATCAAGTTTAACTGCAGCGGAACAAGCAATCCAGTAGAAGAGTTAAGTAGAGCATAAAATCTACTATCTTCTATGATTTAAAAGGTTTTCATCACTTTTATCGCTGAGACTCAGTTTAATAAACAATTCACATCATCCTTGCACTACGGCCAAGGATATTCATTAGTATCACGACCACAAATTATCCATGCACTACGGGCCAAGGATATTCGTGTTTTCATCAATGGTCATGATCATGCCAACAACTATCCATCAATGCACTATGGGCCAATGAGGACTTTTACCACATCATTTGTAACATTACGGTCATGATTATACCGAATAATCTCTGGTCATAATCATACCAAGTATATCTATGCACTAAAGGCCACAGATGACTTTCAACATAATATAAACATGATGATGATGACAATGATATAAGAATTCAATAAAACAAGTTCAAGGATAAATTTTTAAAGACTTATAATTTAATTTATCCAAAAATCAATAACGTCCAAATTATCAACATGATATTGCTTTATGGAGTAAAATTCAAGAATAATATTGTATCAAAAATAATTTAAACTGAAAATGAATCAATTTTTATCATGAATAATACCCCGGGTGAATAGTACTCGAGTGAATAGTATCTTGTGAATAGTATTTCGGGAATAGTAACCCCATGAATAGTACTCTGACATGAAAAAATTAAAACTTATCAAGAATGCTCAGAATAATATTTCTATGAAAAGATACTGGATGAAGCGCAAATATCAAGGATATTCTACTAATTTCATGGAGTATAGAAGCCAAAACTTTAACCAAATGAGTATAAAATTCAAAATCTAAAATGAAATAATATTACTTACATACTACAGAGTATGGAAGAAAATATTATTTCAAGCGAATATTGAACAAAAATAATATCCCTTACTTTGAAAAGAAGAGTATTTTAACTGGTATAGCGGGGATATTCTTGAAAAAAACTTTCACTATTTTCTACGCTCTAAGCTTTCTAAAACTCTAAAGAAATACGCTCAATATTATAGAAGAAGAATTCTCTGATTCTAGTGTGATTTTCAATTCTAAATAAGCATCCTACTTATAGAAGAATGGAAAGAATACTATGCAATAAAATTTTCTAATAAAACAAAAACTTTTAAATAAAATATATATATATATATATATATATATATTATATATATTTATGTAACCCGTGATTACACCTCGTGAATCATGATGATTCACGTGAATTTCATATAATCTATATATATATATATATATATATATATATATATATATATATATATATATATATATATATATATAGCATTCCCTTTTTCCATCCTATATATATATCATATATAATGACAAATAGTACACCTCATGTGATCCTGCAATTTCCTAAATCCGTGACAAACATATCTCCCCCACCCCAAATGTCATTTTCACTTATGGGCCCCACATGTGGGCCACCACCTTTATAATATTAAATAATTTTCTACCGATTATTTTCAAAAATGGGTAAATAGGGATTCATATAATAAGTAAAATTTACAATAAATACTTCATAAAAAATCCCTCAATATTTTTAACAATATTTATCATCATTATTATAATTCACAATATTTAACGACCAGATCGTTCCCAGCAAAGAGGGGGCTTTCGAATAAGAATTTCTCCCTATTGGAGCGCAATTAGGTGACCAGACCTCTCCTTGACAGAACTTTTAGACATCGTCAATATTGCAAATAATAATATTAATAACTTTGTCGTCTTAATTATTAATTTAATATTATATAAAATATCAACAATAATTAAATCAAATAACGTGAGATACTATGCAGCAATTACTATAGCAATAATTGAACAAAAATGAGTCACTTCTCACGTAAGCATCAATAATTAATACCGTATGCTACTATGTGACCACGCGTATTACTTTACTTTTAACACCGGGTGTTTCAATAGTTAACGGTAAAACTTCCGCCGTTATTTTCATAAAAATATTTTTGTCGTTTTCTCAATCTGACAATAATTTCGTTGTGGGGTTCACCAATGATTGTGCCGTCGTACGAATATTCCCTGTTAAAACGAATATTCCCTGACCAACCGAATATAATATAACAACTTGCATACTTTGCAAAATTTATAAATATTACCCACAACTATAACATTATATTAAATTCACTCCATAATATTCAAAAATGATATTTATAAAAAATTTATATTTATTCATAAAAGTTGGGGTCTTACAACCTCCCCTTCTTATGAAATTTTGCCCTCGAAATTAGGGTACGTACCTGGTATGTCGAAGAGGTAAGGATACCCTGATTTCATTTCAGATTCTAACTCCCTGGTCAATTCCTCAACATCGTGGATTCTCCACAAAACTTTGACTTGAGGTATAACCTTAGAGCGTAGAACATGTTCCTTCTTATCCAAGATTTGAACAGGTACCTCTTCATATGTTAAATCTTCAGCTATTTCATCCGGTTCTAACTCAATAATGTGGTTCGAGTCTTTCACAAATTTACGTAACATAGATATGTGAAAAATGTTATGAACACGAGACATACTTGGTACTAAAACGAGTCTTTAGGCCACAGTTCCTACTAGATCGAGGATTAAAAATGGGCCAATGAATCGAGAATTGAGCTTTCCTCTATTTCCAAATCTCTTAACTCCTTTCCATGGAGCAACACGTAACAACACATGATCTCCAATATCGAATTCCACGTCCTTCCGATGAAGACCAGCATAACTCTTTTGTCGATCTTGTGAGGTTTATATACATTGTCGGATCGTTTGAATCTTTTCCGTAGTCATACGTACCAACTCCGGTCCCAACAACGTTGCTTTACCCACCTCATCCCAGCATACTGGAGAACGACACTTTCTTCCATACAACGCCTCAAATGGAGCCATGCTAATACTTGCATGATAAATGTTGTAGTAGGAAAACTCCACAAATGGTAAGAACTTGTCCCAACTTCCCTTGAAGTCAAGGACACAGAGTCTTAATAGATCTTCAAGAGTTTGAATAGTCCTTTCTGACTGCCCATCCATTTGAGGATGATAAGACGAGCTAAATCGTAAATCTGTGCCCATAGATTTCTGGAAACTAACCCAAAATCTTGAAGTGAATCTTGGGTCTCGATCAGAAACTATGGATACTGGCATACCATGAATTCTTACAATCTCATTTATGTACATACGAGCAAGACGTTCAAGTATATAAGTTTCTCGTATAGGTAAGAAATGAGCAGACTTGTTCAATCTATCAACAATGACCCAAATTGCATCTATGCCTTGAGAAACCTTGGGAATACCAGTAACGAAATTCATGGTAATGTGCTCCCACTTCCATTCTGAAACTTCAAGTGGTTGCAATTGTAAGACCCCAAATAATTAATAAATAAAATTTAATTTCCTCTAATTATTATTTTGAAATAGTAAGGGTTGATGTGATTAATGTATGGGTAAAATACGCAAATATTTCAAAATAAGCAAGTGGTTATAAAATATTCATTGTTGTCGGGGAATATTCGTACTGTCGGGGAATATTCGTACGACGGAGCAACCATGTATGGGCCCCATAACGGAAAGCGATTGGAGAAAGAAAACGACAAATATAAGTTGTTTAACGGCGTAGTTGTTACCGTTTACACTGTTGGAATACTCGGTGGTTAAAACACAGTAATACGCGTTGTTGCACAGTAGCACACGGTATTGCACCAATTATTGACTCTTACGTAAGAAGGCACTACTCAATAATGGTTACAGTAATTATTGTTCAGTATTTTATTATATTGATTCAATAACTGTTGCGTTGATATTTTATATTGCTGTTGTTTCAATAATTGTCATTACACAGTATTTTTCATTATCGAAGCAATAATTCATATTATCTGAATAATATTATTAGATAACATTATTGACAATGTCTAGAAAGTTCTGTCTAAGGAGAGGTTTGGTCACCTAATTGCGCGCCAGTAAGAAGAAATTCTTATTGGAAAGCCCCCTCTTTCCTGGGAACGGCCTGGTTGTCAGTATTGTGATTCTGTAATATTATTTGTGAATAATTAAATTATTGATTTATATGATGAGGAAAATATTGATTTTATGTGGATATAGATGGAGAAAATTTTTAATGTGACAATTGTTGAAAATTAATATTTTATCTTTTTCTGATAAAATAATTCATTTAAATATATTATTTTAATAATATATTAACGGTGATATTTTTACGATGAATGTGGGATATATTAGTATATGTGGAGGAGGAGTATTTTTGTTACCAAAAATATTTAAAACATGTTAAATATGTCGGTGGACCCCATTTCTTGACTGAAATTTGATTATAGCCTGTAAAATCGCTCGTTTGTGGATTTCGGTCAATTTCTGTTTGGAATTTGGAAAAACTTCCTTCTGTAAAGTTGTAGAGAATTGAATTTCCTATAAAATCTCGCGAGATTCGAATTTTCTGACAAAAGAGCTATTTATTATGAATTATTGAAGTTTCGAAGCTCCGAAATAATTAATTTTTGGAAGTTTAAAATACTTTTAATTACAAAAACGTTTTTGTCATTTTTGTGGGTTTTGAATATGTTAGAATTTGCTGAATTCAGATTCTAGAGTGTGTGTGCGTAGGAATATTTATATAATATATATTATTATATTAAATTTTCTGCTTTGGTGTTCTAAGCAATTTTCTATAAATAGGTGCTTAGGTTAGAATTGAAAATCACACCAGAAACTGAAGTTTTCTCTCTATATTATCGAGCGTATTCTTGTGAGTATTTTGAGTATTGTTATACGGTGCAAGTTAAAGTCATAGCCTATATTCGGTGTTTCAACCAGAAGTACTGTCTTTCGAGGTAAGGGATATTATTTTTTTTAAAATGATACTATTTCTTCTAATATCATTATGCCGAAGTATTGATCTGAACTTTTTATCAAATTTGGAACTTTTTCATATCGGGGTTACTATTCATGAGTTACTATTCACAAGTTACTATTCATGAGTTACTATTCATGAGTTACTATTCACGAGTACTATTCACGAAGCGTGAAGATATTTTTTTTTGTGAAATTACTATCTTTTGGCGTCGGAGTTATTATTCACGTATACGACACTATTCACGTATACGATACTACTCACGAATACGGCACTATTCACAAAAAAATGAAATTTCTTCTTTTTGTCCAAAATATCTATTCTGGAT